>CM042433.1:36026271-36111271 GCA_023631565.1 Gymnocephalus cernua | reverse complement strand
CCAAATAGTGGTAGCTGAAGTGTTAATATAGAACTACAGATTTATAATTTAAAAAATTAACTACAGTTAGTATAACTAAATACTTAAGAGAATGAAATGCATAATACCTCGCCATATAACCACTGGTGCGGTTGAAGTGTACGGAGCTCATGGTGACGAACAATAACTGTTTGCCCTATGTTCTGGGTTGGGATCACAGAAACCACAACCTCTGTGTCTTTTCTTTTCCACCAGGAGGTGAGCTGCATGCCATACATTTAAATAAAAAATGACACATTGTTAAACATAAGTTGAATGTGTTTCAACTTGTCTCTTTTTTTAAACAATTATATCCTTTCTTTTTAATGTTCATTCAAATAATAACCTTTAAAAGTTACTAGTAAGAACTTGTGTTACTAAAAAGCCTTCTTACTTGATGCTGTGGGGTTATCGATGTCGTGTCTTCATGGTCCCCCAGTAGAGATGAACTAGGCTGTGGTGAAGACTTTTGTTTCCCAGTGGCACCGTCAGGTACTGAGGAGTCAACCTATCAACAATGCATTTAAAAACCAATCACCTTACTAAGGATCCTCATGTTAAATTCCTTTCATTTGTCTCTTAATTTCCTATTTTAAATACATTTAAAACAAATATAAAATAAAATATTTTACAATAATTACATTTTTTGTAGAAGTTCTAGTTGTAATTTACATTAATAGTTTCTCTAAAAAATGTATGTACCACACACAAAATGATAAACCACATATAATATTAAGATTAAGTAAAGATTGTGTAGTGTGTAGTGAAAACGGCTTTTGTTGTTATATATCTGAGAAGTAAACTAATTTGGATTGGCTGTAATTACAGTATACCTTCTTGTTCGATGTCTTGAAATGAAACGGCTTCCGGAGTGGTGTAACGTATCTCCCCCTCTTTTTCTGCTGCCGTTCTTTCCACTTTTCTTGGTCCACTCTGTATGTCTGCATAAAGTAAAGTATTGATGGAAGAAGTCATTTATAATTTCAATAACTTTGGAGAACTGCTTTAGATACCAATACATATAATGTGATGACAGAAAATGTAATTTTCTTTATATTTACTTTTACTTAAAAACTGTTACCCAACCTCCTCTTTTCAGCACTTTCAATGCAGTCACACAAATCGAAGTACAGGATCTCATCAAAAAGATGAAGCCTTCCACCTCTCCCCTGGACCCTTTCCCTACAGCACTCATCAAATCTAACCTGTCGGCCATTAGTCCTCTCATCACACAAATCATAAACCAGTCGTTAAACTCCGGTCTTGTTCCACCCCCACTCAAAACTGCCGTTATCAAACCTCTTCTGAAGAAACACAACCTTGACCCAGAATGCCTCTCCAACTACCGGCCCATCTCACATCTTCCATTTCTCTCCAAGGTGCTTGAAAAAGCTGTTGCTGCACAGCTACAGGAACATCTACAACGTAATTTACTGTTTGAAACATTCCAATCTGGTTTTCGTCCTGCCCATAGTTCAGAGACAGCACTGTTGAGGGTTATCAATGACCTCCTTATTTCTGCAGATTCTGGATCCCTCTCTATACTCATCCTACTCGACCTTTCAGCAGCCTTTGACACCGTCGACCACCATATCCTCCTAAACCGCCTCCACACTGACATCGGTCTACGTCACTCTGCACTGGACTGGTTCACCTCCTACCTCACTGACAGGACAGAATATGTCAGCCTGGGATCTGCCAGGTCCCAAACAGCTCCGGTCACTTGTGGTGTCCCCCAAGGATCTATCCTGGGACCCCTGCTTTTTATTCTGTACATGCTGCCACTGGGTCGTGTCATCAGCCGACACGGCATCTCTTTTCACTGTTATGCTGATGACACTCAGTTATACCTGCGAACCGATTCATGCTCCACCCCGGCCCTTTCACCATCACTGGCCACCTCATCATCAGCTGCTCCCTCTTCACCATCATCTTTTGTCCTCTCAAACTGCCTGGAGGAGATTAGGGCTTGGATGAGTCAAAATTTCCTCCAGCTGAACACTTCCAAAACTGAAGCCATAAAAATCGGCACCCCTCATCAGGTCCAGTCATCCCTCATAACCACTATCTCTTTCTCCGGTCAAGACATCCCCCTCTCAACTACTGTCACCAACCTCGGTGTGAAGCTGGACCCACAACTGACCTTTGCAAACCACATCAATTATCTGTACAAAACCTGCTTTTTTCATATCAGAAACATTTCTAAACTCCGCCCCTTCCTGAGTTTTTCTGACGCAGAAAAACTCATCCACGCACTAATCTCCTCCAGGCTGGACTACTGTAACAGCCTGCTCATCGGTATCCCAAATAAACACCTTCAGAAACTTCAACTCATTCAGAACTGTGCTGCCCGAACTCTGATGAAAATTCGCAAATACGAACACATCACTCCCATTCTTCAGAACCTACATTGGCTCCCCATAACCTCAAGAATTCAATACAAGATTGCCCTCATCACCCACCATTGCATCTACAACAACGCCCCGCAATACCTCAAAGACCTCATTAGCCCACACTCATCTACCCATAACCTCCGGTCACAAAGCACAAACCTCCTCCATCAGCCCCGCTCAAGACTCCGCACCATGGGAGATCGAGCTTTCTCCGTCACTGCCCCTCGCATTTGGAACTCCCTCCCTGAACATCTCAGAAAACCACAGTCTGTGGACAGTTTTAAAAAACAGCTTAAAACTGTTCTGTTCAGGCAGGCCTTCTTAAGTTGTTCGTAGCCTTTGCGGATTTTAAATTTGCTCTCCACTGCTCGTTTAGCTGTTTTTCGTTCGAATGCATTTTTTCTGTATGTATTTTATTGATTGCATATGTTTTCTGTTTTCTATTTATCCATGTGTTTTGATGTGGTTTCTGTAGCACTTTGAGATTTTCTTATGAAAAGTGCTCTACAAATAAAATTTATTATTATTATTATTATTACCCATGCCACCTTCAATGAGACCTTAATTAAAGTATTCAAACCTTTCTTCTAAAAACTCTTTTGGAATCTTCATACTCCTTCAGGAGAGCAGTGTGACTAGTTTGATAGCGGGCCACAAAATCATCAAGCCTAGTCAGGCGGCCAGAGGGAAATCGAATGTGTTTTAAATCCCACTGGCTCTTTTTCATAATGCCCTGGGTTCTGTTGTCCTCTGTTATGTTCTCAGAAAGGTATAAAAAAAAAGGTCAATTTGTCAAATAATTTACCTGTTAAACACATTAAGCATTCAAGTAATAAAGTCATGTCATGTAATATTTACTATTATATTATGTATATTATGTATTATAATTACTTGTCTTGGAATCTTTCTGATGATGTTGTATTTGCTAGAGCACTGCTCATATTGTGGTCCCGTCCCATGTCGTCCAAGGTCACCTAAGTAAAGCCATGTGTTTAATTTTAATAAAACAAAGCAAGATTTGTATCCAAAATGGATATATTGATTAATGATGGCAAACCTAGCATTATCCCGGTCCACAATCCAGAATAAGGTAGAAGGTACTTGTTGAGGTGCTCGATAAGGCCTCTGCAGAAGTAAACATTCGGCTCTCCATACCTGTCTAGTGGAGCATTGGAAATGACTTCTTTGCAACGTGTTGCAAATCTGTTGACTCCATCGATGTCCTTAATGTAATGTAACAATTTGTTATTATTACAGGTGTGTTTGAAAATGAAAAAAATTACTGACAAAACTTTAACAAGTTTCAGCTTGACCTTTTTGATCATATCTGGGCAGGAATACACCTCAGTAATACACAAGTCCTGCCAGACATGTACTTGGTGCCATGTGTTGTTGATGATGTGTATTTTTGTCCCAAATGTTTAGATAAGTAGTTAAAATTTTAGGAGAGCAATACAACACAGCACATATAGACCACTTACACAATGCACATAAAAGAACCACATCAATAACACAAAATGAACATATATTAAAATTACTGCTACATTTATATATATATATATATATATATATATATATATATATATATATACATACATTTTTTTCACTGTGTTCACTGTCTGTTAATCTTCAGTGTACCCAGTTTTCCCATGTGTTTCTTTGTTTCATCTCATTCCCCTGTTTGTCTCATTGGTTACTGATTAATAAGTGTCCTAATTTCATGTGTGTCTATTTAATTTGCTCCCTTGTTTTTCTGTGTCTGTTAGTTGTCAGCTTTGTTTAATGTCACAAATGACCGTGGTTTCTCCTCCGTGATTCTCCTGTTTATTTTTTTGATTGTTATCTAATATATAATTTTCTTGAATAGATATCCTAAATCATGCGCTTTAATACAGCCACCAATTGACAGTCATACTGTTACATATGTTTCACGCTGCAGATGCTGTGGACTTTATATTTATTATACATTTCTGCTGTGTTGTGGTGTTCGAGTGGCAGATAAATATTTTTTTTTAATGTAGTATTTTCTGACAACACACACTTACAAAACACACCAAAGTTACTTTCTGTACTGACAAAAGGTCTTGTTGTTTCTGTGTCCTACTGTTGTTGTAATGTATTTACATGTAATGCAATTGTTCCATAAATTTGTTCTGTTAAATGGTAGTAATATATCAAATATGTATCATTGTAACCTACTTTAATCTCATTATAAACTAGCTGCACTCTATGGCCTTTATCCAAGTAGCCTACATTTTCACTCAAGGCATTTAACTTCATTACCTTTTCTTTATAGTAAATGTACTTCATAACAACAATATTCCTTCACATCTTTCTTAAAATTAAAACCATAAATGTTAAATTGTAAACTTGGATTTGACATTTACCTTCAAGCTCTCACTTTTGGACTTGGTTGTCTCATCCAATGTAGTCGCTGTTCTCTGTAGCCATGACTGCAGGTTTTTGAAATGTTTCTCTACATTGGGTCCACAGGATGGACTGGAGAACACAACAGTAGCACTTTGAACCATGTTGTCTAGTTCTGTTAAAGTGCTTGCAGTTGTCAGGGAACCGAAGACCTGCATGGCCAGATGGTAGTGGTTTGGCGCACTGTGGAATGTAACAAAATAATTAGGTTCAAGAATATAACTATGGTCTTCAAGATTATGTTGAAAGATGATAAATTGTACAACTTGTGTGTATTATATCCATTATTCTATACATTTCACAGGCAAAGCTGATGCAGGGGAATTCAGAGACCACACTGCTAACAGAAAATGTGTACATTTTTGGATAGTTCAGTTCACATTGGCAGTAACATTATTTTTTGGTATGAGGAAAAGAAATGTTGCTTTTGTGTTTTTTGGCCTAACACATTAATGAAAGGTAATTCATTACATAATCTGTATAACGTTATTGGACACTTAGCAACTGACACTAAAAGAGGATTGTCACAAACAGTAATTTTTTAAACTTTTACTACTTACTACTTTTTGCACATTTCCTTTGCGTTCTTCATTACGTGGCTGAGACAACGATGAAGAATTGGCACCTCAAAATCTTTTTTTCCTTTACCACTTGCTATATTATAGTAGTGGTTAATGGTGTCTTTCAGGTTTTTTTTGGCAAATGACAGGCATATTGCCTGCATCAACACCATTGACCCATCACACAGGATCATGATGGGTGACCGCATACCTTTTCTCCTAAACACCTTGCCACATCAGTCTGAAACGCCTCTAGAAAGTAGTTAACTGAGGCCGTGGTGTGATCACAGGTAAGGTATGTGGCAACAGGTAGTGGAGATGAGTTTTTCTGGGGATTCCTGACCACCAACTCATAGACATAGAAAGAAGGAGATCCTTTCTGCTTTCTCATGATGCTGCCAGTCGCATCCAGATAGACAATGTCCTCCTGGCATCGCTCCTGATATATTTCAATCCCCCTGCGTGACCAAAGAAGAACCCCTTTTGGGTGTAACATTACTTTCTGGAGGACCTCATCAGGACTGTCTTTTTCTGGTCAAGCATTATTTGAAGACTTATGACTTCGTTACTGTGCTGCCGGCTTCTCTTACGTGCTTCCCACGATATATTTTTCAGGACATTGGGACTTGGAGCCTCATCCCGACAGCCAGACTCCATAACATCTTCGGGTATTTTTGTTATTTTGTCAAGGTACATAGCTCGTGGGAGCTGCCTTTGTAAGTTTTCGCCCAGTGTTTTTCTTTCATGTGCCCTAACAGGTCTTGTTTTTAATTCCGTTAAATTATGAATACTCTTCTCCCCTTGGTATTCTACTATTGCCTTGAGGTCTTCTTCACTGTCCACAGTAACTGTTACTGTGACAGGGCAAAACTCAAATCTGCAGAAACCAAGGCAAGAGAATTCAGGGCTCGCTTGTATGGAACCCATAACCTTCAGTTTGTGCCTTTTAAAGGCAATGGAACAGTATGGGTGTATGGTCCTCAGACCTTTCAAAATTATATTTGTCCACTGGAGTCCTTTAAAGCTTCTTTTCTGTCTGTTCTTCTTCAGCTTTTCCCAATCATTCCTTTCAATAAAAAAGAATGATGGGTTCTTCGGTAAGTTGATTTTTATAAATCCATCGTCATCGGATGGATTATTCATGGAATCCTAATGAAAAAATACAATGTTACTTTTAATGGTTTTTTGAAAATGTGGAACATGTAATTCTAAAACCTTTCTTTCTGCGTTATTAGTACAGTCAAACGTGAACACGGACAAATACTTATTTTTCAATAACAACAATAACTAGGAGTAATGTGATGTGAAGTCAATGTAGAACACCAGATTGTTATTATCATTACTTTCCTTTCAATTACAAGACAAGGCATATAAGCACCCAACATTGTATCAAACAAATTAGAAAAAGAGAGAAGGCTAACTTTCTCTGAAGACTTGAGTCCCTCATCTTCATCCACACTTTCACTGGCCATAGATGGCAGAGGAGATGGGGAGTATTCTGCCTGGTGCTTTTTGACAAAGTACATAACATAACAATGATGTTTAAATGTAAACATTTTGAAAAGAACCTTGTTAAAATATGAAATGCCTCTATCTGTCTTTGAGAAAGTCAATATAACAACCTTTATTATTGGCTATCATCAGCAAGATGTGTTTATATATGAATATATATTTGTTTGTGTGTGTGTGTTCACCTTATTAAATACGTTTCGCAGACGATGTTGATGGCTTTTAGTGTTTGAAATGGCAAGTGCAATGCACACTTGTCCCCAGAAGCCGTCTTTATTTGTTTATATTATCATCGTAGTACCTGAGTTTCTTTTTCAGGACTTCAACTGTCTCCACAATGTCATGGTCTACTATATGTATGGTTTTGTTCTATTGGGGAAATAATGCATTACAAATAAATGATATAGTTAGACATAGTTATTCAACTAAGTGTAATTTCACAGATTGATAGTTAATGATTGAATTACTCACCCCAAATAACTTGAATGAGTGCACTCTGGATAAAATCAAAAGAGGAAGAAATTAGGATGACAGCATATATATATATATATATATATATATATATATATATATATATATATATATATATATATTTGGTGTAACACTGTACAATACTGTTATGTTCCGTCATTAATAAATGAATATAACGCACTTTTGACATTCAACTAACTACTAATAACTAACAAGAATTAATTAATGTTCAAAATAAATAGTAATTCTGGAATATTATTATCATTATTATTTGGTTAACACCATGATCTTCACTTTAGAATAAATTATACATTAAACATTACACGCATTAATTTTGAACCGGTACAGTTATAAGTCCTCAGGGAGGAGTGGAAAGAAATGGTACTAATTAGATAACAGTGAACTACTAAACCGACGAAGGACTAGTACTTACTAATTCTAAGTTTTTGGTTAATAAACAGTAGTTACTACATTGTTAATATTTGCGCTACTCATTTGCTCCTGTGTAGAAAAAAATCAAACTCACTTTGCCTAGACAATAACTTTTTATGGAGTTGCTGTAAAGCCAAAACAATATCTGTCCTTTGAGTTTCCTATTTTCACTGTAAAGCTGCTTTGAAATCCGTATTGTAAAAAGCGCTAGGGCCCTATATAAATGAAAATGACTTGACTTGACTAGTTTTTCATTAATGATGGCATGGAACCGTATTGTAAATGTATCACTGTAATTACTTTTCGGTGATAGCATCAACAATCATAAGTTTCTATTTAAAATAATTATGACAATTGATTGAACCAAAGACTGGCCTAAGTATAACATTTCTCTTTTACTATTCAGTAGACATTTAACTGTATAATAAACATTTCCATGACATTAGACAGACATCAGAGAAATAACATGTTAGCCTAGAATAGATGGTTGAATTGTGCTACATAGGCCTAATTGATTTGACATGCATATGGCTAATGGTGTGTGGCAAACAATGTAATTGCCGTGATGAGTAAGGTTACTCAAATGTGCAAATAAATCCAGCTGTGTATAGCAAATGGGGATTGTACATTGAATAAAAATATGCAGTCACCCTTTCTTGCTCTTCGGCATCTTTCCAGTCCTCAGATGGTGCAAGGTACGGTTTGTGTTATTTACCAAGACACAGCAATACTGTCATCGCAGGGTTGTTGTCGGTGTAGGTGCATGTTTAGGCCTCGCAGGTGCCTGTTTAAAACGTATTAGATATTTGCTCTTTTGACATTGCACTACGTTGTACACTGTAATTTTACAAACACATCATACTTTAGACATAATAATCATTCATTACAAATATGACGGCAATCATAGAGGTCAAATCTCAAGTAGACAGTAGGGGAGACTGGGTATGGTTGTAACACTTTTTTCTTCACCACCTAAAATGACCTTTTTTGTTTTTGCTGCACATATGAAACTTTTAGGCAAAGTACCCACATTTGTCTACTACAAATGTCAACAATTTAAATTTCTTCAACTATATCACAGACTTTGTGAGATGATGACAAATACAAGGTGGTCCTTCCCAGCTAACAATTTTTGGTTCCCAAAACGTTATGGGAACGTTCGTTTTTGGTTGCGGAAACGTTCCCTGAAGGTTAGTTTTTGGTTAGTTTGTGGTCCCCACTGCAAGTTTTCTGAACGTTTTGTGAATGTTAGCTTTTGGTTACATTGAACGTTCTCAGAACATTCCCTTGTATATGCTACTTCAAAAACTTAAATGGAGCTGGTTCAAATAAACATTTTCTAAACCGCACTCAGAACAACCAAAAACAACCAAATGGGAACGTTGTGTGGAGGTTACAGCGCAACCACAGGAGTACGTTTCAGTTGGTTGGTTCCCCTAACGTTGAGGGAACATTATAACCCTGAGGAAACGTTCCCTCAACGTTAGTTTTTGGTTTGGTTCAAACTAACCTTTAGATAACCAAAAACTAACGTTATCTAACGTTCTCTAAACGTTTTGTGTTAGTGGGGTTTGTTACAACCTACCCGACTACTGGGGGTTTCTACTTAAGAAATGGATTCTTAAGTCACGATAGTGACAAGAAAAAAATAATTAAATGTATTGCTAATCAGTCAAAACGGTGATAAATGAAATTGGTTAGGTCCCCAAAAGCAAAATAAAACACACTTGACCTACACTTGATGGTTGTGACACTTTCATAAAACGTGTTACAACCTAGCCTACCACTGTCACCCATTGTTTAGCTAGCTGAATGTGTTTAACATTGTTTAGCTAGCTGAATGTGTTTAACATTGTTTAGCTAGCTGTATTAGCATGTTTTTTTTTTTACTAGAGAAACTACAGTTTGACCTGATATAACTCATACAAAATTATCTACAACGGTAGAAGTACTAAACAAAATATTATCTTTTTATTTTTTTTAACTTTCTTACCTCAGAATTAGGTTTCCTTCTGTAGCGTCAGGAGAGATAGCTACACACACTGGAAAACCTCTATGTGCGATTATAAAGGAAGCCTGAGGAAACTGAAACTGTCACATGACTACTATCTTATCCCAGATTCATGGAATTGGTAGTGTTACAACTATCCCTGTGTTACAACTGTACCTGGTCTCCCCTACTGTAATAAAATACTTCTTATTTTCAAGATATAAATGTAATGCAACAGTAATCTAAGTTACTTAATTTTGCATTAGTGCTGCAGTTAAGTTTTCTAGTTCATTTTTAATTTTTTTTATTACAGGTTAAAATAAGGTTAAAATAGGTTAAAATAATGAACACTTTCACCGACATTAAGCTTCCAGTCCTGAAACGATTTATTATGCCCCCCTCTGGTGGACAACAACTACCACTGGTCCAACTTAGCATATGCATACAACCATGTAACAGTGGTTTCCTTAATTAAGCATATTAAGCTTATGCTTTAATTATGTAGTTTAGAAAATAATATATATCACAAAACAGATGGGGAGAACCACAAGAATCAGAATAACGAACACATGAAAAAATAAATTGAGTAGCTACTTCAGCACAATAGACAGCATAATTGATTTGTGTAGAGCACTTTTGAGGCTTCAAAGTTATGAGGCCTGGTCATGGATACCAATATGTATTTATTATGTGATGGTTTGTGAGTAAAAGTCGATAGAAGAAAGCTTCCAATAGGGACACAAAGAAACACATTTGCATAATGAAGAAACATTGAAAGCAGTGTTACACCGATCTTCGACAGACAAACAGACCTTGAGGCAACATGGGCAATACTTGTTTAAAGTACATCATTTTATGGGATTCCAAAGAGATGTAAATGTATTCACATGTCAGTTACATATCACAATGACATTTATATTGCACAAATTAATGTCCGCCACAGACAAATTTGTGTAAACTAAAATTTTCAACAAGCACAAAGGGAAAATTGAATAAAAGTCTCGTCGAGGCATTGTTCACAACTGAGAGGATATTATTGTCCAACTTGAGATCATGAAAGACACTGCAGCGGTGCAATTTACATCATTTGCACTGGCTTGGGCACTGTTGTGACTGAAACAGAACAAAAAGGAAAATGAATGTTATTACTCCTCGATTACAGAAAACAAAAGTCTTTAAAGGCCATTCATTTTGTAAAGCAACATCAGAATGTCCTGACATATTGTAGGTGACACCTTGAGAAGGGGTCCTATCCATCTGAGGTGAAATTGGCCTGTGCAAGCTAGGACTTTTATTTTCATGATTTTTTGAATGTATGGACAAAACAGCGTATATGTGAATTTTGGGGGGCTCTTATTTTGTAAAGCAACATCGGAATGTCCTGAAACATTGTAGGTGACACCTTGAGAAGGTGTTCCATCCATCTGAGGTGAAATTGGCCTGTGCAAGCTAGGACTTTTATTTTCATGATTTTTTGAATGTATGGACAAAACAGCTAATATATGAGTTTTGGGGGGCTCTTATTTTGTAAAGCAACATCAGAATGTCCCTAAACATTGTAGGTGACACCTCGAGAAGGTGTACTATCCATCTGAGGTGAAATTGACCTGTGAAAGCTTGGACTTCTATTTTTATGATTTTTTGAATGTATGGACAAAACAGCGTATATGTGAATTTTGGGGGGCTCTTATTTTGTTAAGCAACATCAGAATGTCTTGAAACATTGTAGGTGACACCTTGAGAATGGGTACTATCCATCTGAAGTGGAATTGGCCTGTGAAAGCTAGGACTTTTATTTTCATGATTTTTTGAATGTGTAGACAAAACAGCGTATATGTGAGTTTTGGGGGGCTCTTATTTTGTAAAGCAACATCAGAATGTCCTGAAATATTGTAGGTGACACCTTGAGAAGGTGTCCTATCCATCTGAGGTGAAATTGGCTTGTGAAATCTAGGACTTCTATTTTTATGATTTTTTGAATGTATGGACAAAACAGCTAATATATGAGTTTTGGGGGGCTCTTATTTTGTAAAGCAACATCAGAATGTCCTGAAACATTGTAGGTGACACCTTGAGAAGGTGTACTATCCATCTGAGGTGAAATTAGCCTGTGAAAGCTAGGACTTTTATTTTCATGATTTTTTTAATGTATGGACAAAACAGCTAATATATGAGTTTTGGGGGGCTCTTATTTTGTAAAGCAACATCAGAATGTCCTGAAACATTGTAGGTGACACCTTGAGAAGGTGTACTATCCATCTGAGGTGAAATTGACCTGTGAAAGCTAGGACTTCTATTTTTATGATTTTTTGAATGTATGGACAAAACAGCGTATATGTGAATTTTGGGGGGCTCTTATTTTGTTAAGCAACATCAGAATGTCTTGAAACATTGTAGGTGACACCCTGAGAAGGTGTACTATCCATCTGAAGTGAAATTGGCCTGTGAAAGCTAGGACTTTTATTTTCATGATTTTTTGAATGTGTAGACAAAACAGCGTATATGTGAGTTTTGGGGGGCTCTTATTTTGTAAAGCAACATCAGAATGTCCTGAAACATTGTAGGTGATACCTTGAGAAGGTGTACTATCCATCTGAGGTGAAATTGGCTTGTGAAAGCTAGGACTTCTATTTTTATGATTTTTAGAATGTGTAGACAAAACAGCTAATATATGAGTTTTGGGGGGCTCTTATTTTGTAAAGCAACATCAGAATGTCCTGAAACATTGTAGGTGACACCTTGAGAAGGTGTACTATCCATCTGAGGTGTAATTGACCTGTGAAAGCTAGGACCTCTATTTTTATGATTTTTTGAATGTATGGACAAAACAGCGTATATGTGAGTTTTGGGGGGCTCTTATTTTGTTAAGCAACATCAGAATGTCCTGAAACATTGTAGTTGACACCTTGAGAAGGTGTACTATCCATCTGAAGTGAAATTGGCCTGTGAAAGCTAGGACTGTTATTTTCATGATTTTTTGAATGTGTAGACAAAACAGCGTATATGTGAGTTTTGGGGGGCTCTTATTTTGTAAAGCAACATCAGAATGTCCTGAAACATTGTAGGTGATACCTTGAGAAGGTGTACTATCCATCTGAGGTGAAATTGGCTTGTGAAAGCTAGGACTTCTATTTTTATGATTTTTAGAATGTGTAGACAAAACAGCGTATATGTGAATTTTGGGGGGCTCTTATTTTGTTAAGCAACATCAGAATGTCTTGAAACATTGTAGGTGACACCTTGAGAAGGTGTACTATCCATCTGAGGTGAAATTGGCCTGTGAAAGCTAGGACTTTTATTTTCATGATTTTTTGAATGTGTAGACAAAACAGCTTATTTATGAGGGGGGTTTTTTTGGGGGGGGGCTCTTATTTTGGAATTCAGCATATCATGCAGTGACAAGTTGTGAGGTGTGCTAAAATCAGTCTATCTTTCTTTCTTTCTGACAGACAGTTCTCAGTTCTGACGGTCTCACCGTAATAGCAAGTATATACGCGCACCGCGAAACATAGGGGCGGCTAGTTTGACTGCTTATTTCTAATTGGAGGATGGCTTGACCGCAGTCATGTGCCATGGATGTCTGAGCCTCAGTAACTACAGACTTACAGACAAAAAGATCGCCACGGAAAAATGTAATATATGTTATTACATTTTTCCATGGCGATCTTTTTGCTGGACAGTGAGTGAGATATTTCATCTATGGGAAATACAGAGGATGACTGAAAGTATTTTCTAAGTGGATTTATCATTCATTTCCCATCCTCATGTTTAACAGAGGTTAAGTAGCCTGCACATAGTAAGTGAAGTGGAAACTTTATTTTGTAATGTTTGGTGATTTTCGGCACTTTTCACTTTCGCTTTCAATTCGCCACGTTACAGAGCCAGACAAGACTTTGCGTGACGGCCCGCACATTTTCACGTTAAGTTTTTTTTTATACATCACAAAGTGTCCGTGAAAACCAGCGTACGCAAGCTTTTCGTACGTACGCAATGTTTATACATGAGGCCCCTGGACTTGTTCCTCCGCTTCCTCCTGGGTCTTTCTGTGCAGACCAATCAGAATCTCTTACGAGGTCTGCTGACACAGACAGGAAGTAGCTCAGAGACCAATCAGAAAACAGTTAAGAAGAAGATCAGTAAGAATCTAAATCTAAATGTCTTTGTGAATGTGTGCATATAAACTAAAATGTTAATGTAACCAATGTAAATTATATATTATTATAATTGAGGCATTGAGGCACGGACAAATATTATAATATTTGTCCGCCTGATGAGTTGAAACTAACGGCAACGTCCACAAAAACTGGAAAGCCTTCAGGCAAAGTTTTGAGCTTTATTTGCTGGCAATAGGACTGGAAGAAAGGAACGACCATCGGAAGATAGCTCTGTTGCTAAAGGCCGTTTTACAGTAGCCGCAGCCAAGCTGGTGCATCCAAATGTGACGTCATGGGATTGCCGTGAGTAGCAAAGCTAAGGAGCAAAGGCTACCAATGTTTTTCAGATCAAGCCTTTCATTCACCATAAAAGAACTCATCTTAACCCAGTAAGTTTACAAGAGAGACTTGCAGTCACTCGGAGAGTCCTGACATCCGGTTTCCCAGAAGCTCGGTCATGCTTCCTGTTTCCATTTTGTTGCGCGCCGCTGAAAAAAATAGACTAAAATTACGTCATTTTGACGTCCCGACGGCGCGCGCCACCTCCAAAGCGTCAAGCATAAATCCCGTTTAACTGTGGCTGGCCGTGCCGCGCTGGATGTGTACAACACGTTCGCCTTTTCAGAAGAAGAAAGACAACTTCCCTGCGGTGTTGAGCAAGTTTGAAGACTATTGTACACCAAGGAAAAATGAAACATATGAACGGTATGTCTTCAGGAGTAGAATGCAAAAAGAAACGGAGTCAATAGAACTGTCTGTGACAGACCTGCGTCTAAAGAGTCAATCCTGCAACTTTGGCACACTGTGTGACTCAATGATAAGGGATCAGATCGTCATAGGAGTGCAGGACAAAAGAGTAAGATTACTGTTATTAAAAGAAACAGATCTTACTTTAGAAAAGGCAATTAATATTTGCCAGGCTGCTGATAGTACAAAGATACAGTTAAAGTCCTTTGACAATGAGTGTGAATCAGCCACAGTGGATGCAGTGCAAAACTACAAAAAGAGGCCAGATAAAAGGCAGTCACAGAAACCCAAATGGAAACCACAGGGCAAAGACTGTGGGAGATGTGGGAGTAAGCATGCCCCAAAAGAGTGCCCAGCATATGGAAAAGACTGTCAGAAGTGTGGGGGAAATAATCACTTTGCCAGGTTCTGTTTAACAAAGAAGAAATTACATGTGATCGGGCAGGCAAAAGAGGAAAGTGACTGTGAGGATGTAGAACCACTGTATGTAGAAGCAGTGACACGGACTGATATGGATGACAATGAGGATGAATGGATAGCACCTTTGAGTGTGGATGGAGTAACAGTTCCAATGAAAATTGACACTGGAGCACAGGTAAACATCATGCCAATGGCATACTTCTAAAAGATGAACAAAAAGCCAAAGGTGAGACCCAAGAAACTGAACTTAAGAGCATTTAACAATCAACTGATCCCATACAAGGGTGTTTTTAGAGCCACTCTATCAGGAGAAGGACGCACTATAAATGCACTGTTTGTCCTGGTCGAGGAGGATAGACAACCAGTCTTAAGTCTAAAAGCAAGTGAGAAACTTGGGCTAATTAATGTCATTGATAGCGCTATAGTGACCCTATAGGGGCACCGCAAAAAAGCATATGGACACGTGCAGATTCCAATGCAGAGATAGTGAGAGTACAAGGACGTATTCCAGTGTGTTGGCTGCTTACAAAAACAGTACAAGATACAGCTGAGAGACAAGGCAGAGCCAGTGATAAGGAAAGTGCCTGTCGCTCTAAAAGAGAGACTGAGAAAAGAACTGAAATCCCTGATAGACAAAGAGATAGTAAGAAGAGTGGAAGAACCCACAGATTGGGTTAATTCCTTAGTCATTGTGGGGAAAAAAAACGGAGATCTAAGACTGCATCGATCCAAGAGATTTGAATAAGTGGATCAAAAGAGAACACTACAGACTGCCAACCAAGTCAGACATTACAAGCACAATGGCTGGAGCATGTTTCTTTTCCAAGCTGGATGCATCATCAGGGTTCTACCAGATTAAGCTGGATGAAGAAAGTGCAAAACTGTGCACAATCAACACTCCCTTTGGCAGACATTGTTTCCTGCATATGCCTTTTGGAATAGCCTCAGCTCCAGAGGTTTTTCACAGGACAGTACAACAACTGTTTGATGGCATGGAAGGTGTGGGAGTTTTCCTGGACGATGTGGTCGTTTGGGGAACTACAAGGACAGAACATGATGAGCAACTGAGAAAGGTGATGGCACAAGCACAAACATCTGGGCTGAAGTTGAACATACAAAAGTGTCAGTTTGGGGTGGTTGATATTACTTACCTGGGTGACAGACTATCTGCAGCGGGGATACAGCCAGACCCTGAAAAGATAAGGGCTATAACAGACATTCCATCACCCAAAGATAAAACTGAGCTGCAACGTACACTGGCTTAGTCAACTATGTGGGAAAATTCATTCCCAATCTTTCCACTAACACAAGAGCATTGCGCAGCCTGCTAGAAAGTAGAGCTGAATGGCAGTGGGAACATGAACATGTGGCTGAATGGGAAAATGCTCAAGAACCATCCATCCATCCATCGTCGTCCGCTTATCCGTGGTCGGGTCGCGGGGGGAGCAGCTCCAGCAGGGGACCCCAAACTTCCCTTTCCCGAGCCACATTAACCAGCTCTGACTGGGGGATCCCGAGGCGTTCCCAGGCCAGGTTGGAGATGTAATCCCTCCACCTAGTCCTGGGTCTTCCCCGAGGTCTCCTCCCAGCTGGACGTGCCTGGAACACCTCCCTAGGGAGGCGCCCAGGGAGCATCCTTACCATTCCGGTGGCGCAGCACTGCTGGCGACACGGGCACAAGAGAACGGGCGTCTGTGGAAGTTTAAGTTTGTTTAAGTTTGTCCAAGTTTTAAGTTCGTCAAATCTGTCAAAAGTTTATGTCAAGGGTGTTGAAGTGCTTTGAATGGTAGTGGTCTGCTTGGTGAGGAAGAAGTGAATAAGGAAGATAATTCACAATGAGAAGGAGAATCACCGGAGTGTGGCTGCTGCTGCTGCTAATTACATCCACCTTGAGCACCTGCCTGCAATACGATGCCACCACACTTACCGAAGGTAATGAGCAGACGTTGCGGGTGTACGGCAGGGACTGGCTGCTGTCTTTGAGGAGGAAAGCTGCTCCAGAACCAGGCCTATTGGATCATGTTCCGGAGGACCTGCCACGAGAGCGCGGAGGCAAGCGGCCGCGGAAACGAGGGAGAAGAGGCGGCATTCAACAATGCCTTCGCCGGAGGGCCACAAGGCCGCCGCTGCCGTCTATACTCTTCAGCAACGTTCGCTCCCTGAGGAATAAGATGGAGGAACTGCGGCTTAATACAAAGGTCTGTAACAAATATCGGGAATCATGCCTAATGATTTACACAGAGACCTGGCTCCAGGAGGATTTCCCGGACTCATTGGTGCAGGTACGAGGCTTCTCATGTGTGCGTATGGATAGAAACAGTGACTCAGGGAAGACGAAGGGGGGCGGGATCTGTGTTTTTATTAATGACTCTTGGTGCAATAACTACACAGGTAAGGACAGGGTGTGTACTCCTGATCTTGAACTCATTTGCATTAGTGTAAGACCTTTTTATCTACCTAGAGACTATGGGAACATCTTTATATGTTCGGTATACATCCCGCCCAGTGGGAATGCATCCAAATCAGCCACACGAGTAGCAGACTGTGTCCACCAGCAGTTAAAGGACAAGCCGGATTCCCCTATATTTGTTCTCGGTGACTTTAACCATTGCAAACTGGAGCAGGCTCTTCCAGGATTCCAGCAATATGTTAAAGATAGCACACGGAAGAATAAGATACTGGATAAATGCTATGGCAACATTAACGATGCATATGCTGCCAGAATTAAACCCCCTCTCTCAAACTCGGATCATAATACCATCCATTTGATCCCTACCTTTAAGTGTGCCATTAAAACAAACAAACCTGTCTCAAAAACTGTCAGTGTGTGGCAGGATGACAGCAAGGAGACGCTGAGCGGCTGCTTCCTGGCCACAGATTGGGATGTCTTCTATCAGGACAACAATATTGACAATATTGCGGACACGATAACAGGGTACATTCATTTCTGTGTTGATACTGTTGTGCCAAAAAAGACGATCACAATGTATCCGAACAATAAAGATTACATCACACCTGAAATCAAACATCTGATCAGGAGGAAAAAGCTAGCATTCCGGAACAATGACTTAATGGAGCTGAGATCTATCCAAAAAGACCTGAGGGGGAAACTTAAGAAAGCTCGGGAGGAACACAGCACACGGGTTAGGGAAGCCTTTTCAACAAATAATTCTAAAAAACTTTGGGACACTGTGAAAGAAATGACTAACATGAACTCTGGGAAGAAGGAATTGAATGTGTGGAATGATTTGGACAAGGCTAATGATCTCAATATTTTTTATAAATGTTTTGACCTAGATTATGAAACTAATGTGACCTGCTGCAGAGAGCTGTCTAACTCGTTACCATGTGACCCAACACAGGACAGAATAATAATTGACCCTAATGCTGTTACCACAGTTTTTAAAAAGTTGAACAGAAATAAGGCCAGCGGGCCCGATGGCATTTCATCTTTTATTCTGAAAACATTTGCGGATGAGCTGACTCCTGCTTGGAGCCCTCTATTCCAACTCTCTGTCGATACATGTTCCATCCCTATTATTTGGAAGACATCTGTTTTGATTCCCGTGCCTAAAAAACCCTGTCCACAGCATAACAATGACTATAGACCAGTTGCGCTAACATCAATAGTTATGAAATCATTAGAACGTATAATGGTTGGTAATTTAAGAAGCGAGGTACAGCATCTTTTGGACCCTTACCAATTTGCCTATAATAATGGCAGGGGTACTGACGATGCTTTACTCACAACTGTACACTCTATCTTAAAGCACCTTGAAAATCCTTCAGCTTATGTTCGATTATTATTTATGGACTTCAGCTCTGCATTTAATTGTATTCTCCCTCAGACACTGTTATGTAAATTACAACAGATGGAGGTGAACCCCTTCATCATTAGATGGTATGGTTCTTTTCTGACAGACAGGAAGCAGCAGGTAAAAGTCAACTCTACTCTGTCTGATACTCTGAACATAAGTACAGGTGCCCCTCAAGGCTGTGTAAGCTCTCCCTTACTTTTTATAATATATACAAATGATTGCAGAAACATCAATAGAAATAACCACATCATTAAATTTTCAGATGATACGGCCATACTTAGTCTACTTACAAAAGACTCAGACATTAATATCTATAAACAGGAGATAGAGGAGGTAGTGAGGTGGTGCAACAGGCATAACCTGACACTTAATGTAAATAAAACCAAAGAAATGATTTTTGACCCCAGGTCTATAGGAGATCACAGCACACTTCAAATTGAAGGTGTACTTGTTGAGCAGGTAATAACATATAAGTATTTAGGCATACAATTAGACTGTCAGTTGCAGTGGTCCCATCAAGTGGAGTATGTTTGCTCTAAGATATGTCAGCGTCTGTATTTTTTAAGACGATTTAGAGTTCATGGAGTGGACAAAGAGATTATGATACTGTTTTACAAGGCAGCCATTGAATCTATTGTTCGTTATGGTATTATGGCTTGGTTCGGTAACCTGTCCGTAAAACTGAAATCACAGCTACAAAACTTGATAAAAAGGGCTGGCAAAATAATGGGCCAAATGCCACCAACTCCTCTTCAGGAGCTTTTTGAGGAGGCGGTGAGGAAACAAGGTCTCAAAATCACCAACGACCCAAACCACGTCCTGTATAGTGAGTTTGAGCTGATGCCTTCAGGCAGAAGGTACAGGTTACCAAACTGCAAGCTTAACAGGTACAAATTCTCATTTGTGCCGCTTGCAATCAAATTAATGAATAATAACAGATAGTGTGTGTGTGTGTATTTTGGCTGGCTGCAGTGATGATGTGTGACTAATAATACTAAATATGACTGTGGTACTAAACATCTAGGTTAAAGGATGTGCCGGTAAGATATTTGCTATGTCAATTGGATGGTGTTGTGCAATGGGGCATTGTGCAATATAGAGGTCGTTCACCACAGCATGAGTTAATGGGAAATGTGCAATCATTATCAAAACTTTTGTGCAATGCGAGGGGGAGGATGTGTGGGGGGGGTTGTGGTGTGTTGTTGGATGTTCATTGAGGCAGGAGATAATGTATGACTATGTTTTTATGTTGGTTAACTGTATGTTTATTGTGTGTTATGCGTGATGTGTCGCCGTTTTTGTTCTCTCGAATGCCCAAGACGAATTTCTCCTATAGGAGACAATAAAGGCTTATCTTATCTTATCTTACCAGATGCCCGAACCACCTCAACTGGCTCCTTTCGACGTGAAGGAGCAGCGGCTCTATTCCGAGCTCCTCACGGATGACTGAGCTTCTCACCCTATCTCTAAGGAAGACACCAGCCACCCTCCTGAGGAAACCCATTTCGGCCGCTTGTACCCTGGATCTCGTTCTTTCGGTCATGACCCAGCCTTCATGACCATAGGTGAGGGTAGGAACGAAAACTGACCGGTAGATCGAGAGCTTTGCCTTCTGGCTCAGCTCTCTTTTCGTCACAACGGTGCGATAAACTGAATTTAATACCGCCCCCGCTGCGCCGATTCTCCAACCAATCTCCCGCTCCATTGTCCCCTCACTCGCGAACAAGACCCCATGGTACTTAAACTCCTTCACTTGGGGTAAGGACTCATTCCCTACCTGGAGAAGGCACTCCATCGGTTTCCTGCTGAGAACCATGGCCTCAGATTTAGAGGTGCTGATCCTCATCCCAGCCGCTTCACACTCGGCTGCAAACCGATCCAGTGAGTGCTGAAGGTCACAGGCCGATGATGCCATCAGGACCACATCACCTGCAAAGAGCAGCGATGAGATCCCCAGCCCACCGAACTGCAACCCCTCTCTACCACATCTACGCCTCGATATCCTGTCCATAAATACTACGAACAGGATTGGTGACAAAGCGCAGCCCTGGCGGAGGCCAACCCTCACCTGGAACGTGTCCGACTTACTGCCGAGAACCCGGACACAGCTCTCGCTTTGGTCATACAGAGATTGGATGGCCCTGAGAAGGGACCCCCTCACCCCATACTCCCGCAGCACCTCCCACACTGTCTCCCGGGGGACCCAGTCATATGCCTTCTCCAGATCCACAAAACACATGAAGACTGGATGGGCATACTCCCAGGCTCCCTCCAGGATCCTTGCTAGAGTAAAGATCTGATCCGTTGTTCCACGACCAGGACGGAATCCGCATTGTTCCTCTTCAACCTGAGGTTTGACTATCGGCCGAACCCTCCTTTCCAGCACCTTGGAGTAGACTTTACTAGGGAGGCTGAGAAGTGTGATACCCCTTGTAACCGGTAGGTTAAGTACACTGTCACGTGACATATCACGTGAGGCGCCCCGGAAATAAAGGCCGTCCGGTAAGCTCCGACTTTCCCTTTTGCTCGCTGCTGGTGTGCTTCAGGTGCTGTTGGCTGTTCCGTGGGTTGACTAACGCGTTGGCAATCAAGGTATGTTTGCAAATTATGGATCACTTTTACTGTGGGTTTTGAAATGGTTGGAACAGACATTGATCTTTTTGTTCTTCTGTCCATGCAGTGCCCAGCGCCGCTGCTGTTTTGCCTAGTTAGAAATGTACACGTACTCACTCCGTGTACCTGCCTTATTAGTGTTACGATTTAGTGTCATATTTTTATGGTGGAGCGTTGATTTATTTTGCACATTGTGTATGAGGTTGAGTACCCTTTTAAATTGGCCTGAGTTTCGTTTAGGAAACCTAGTGGTGGCCGATGTTATTGGTTGAGGTGGTGACATATCACCGGCTAATTTCATTAGTAGTCTGTATTGCATGGTTTTAGTGTGAGTTTTTGTGGTGTTGTGATCAGGGCATGAAGTTAACTTTTTTGACCACTAGCCACTGTGGCCACAGTGACTTTTTACCAGCCAGATTTTTTTTTTGCCTCATAAAGGTGAAAAACAGGAATTACTGTGTCTCTCTCTGATCCTATCCTGTCCTATTCATCGTAGCCTGTGTATTAAGGCAAAACATAATAATTTATTGAATTAATCAAATTTGAACATACAGCTAAAATGTGTCAGTGTCAGTGGCTTGTTGATCTTTACATTGTTAGTTAATTTTCTATCCTGGTCTGGGACACACATTCATACGGTTTGAGTAGCTACTTATTGGACTTTAACTTATTGCACTTACAATAATGAGCGTAGCTGTCCTCAATTTAGGTTATTATGTACGTCTCATCTCCGTTTTTTCCTGCATTCACCGTGTGATTGTGTCCGTGTGTCCGTGTGTGTGTGTGTGTGTGTGTGCGCGCGCGCGTCGCGGGGGAAATGGAGCAACAGCCCAGGACAGGACTGAAACGGCAGCAGCTTTCAGAGTGAAACATCGCTACAGCTACATTGATGTTAAAATTTCTACCGGTTGGCAGGACAGTCTGAAATGTTTTGCACGGTCTGTCGCTGTACGTTTTGTTGGTAAATGTGAAATGTTCGAGTCACACACGTCTTGTCTTCGTTATCAGAAACAAGGAAATGAATTTGACCCGTTCTCACTACCGATTGGTCAGTGGCTGCACGTGGGACTGCTGGGATTGTCGCGAGTAATGCAAATGCGATAGGGGGCCCCGGCTGTCAATCAATGTCTTCCAGTGATGCAGGCCCCTGATTGGTCTGGGCCCGTAAGCAACCGCGTACCCTGCTTACCAATAGTTGCGCGTCTGAATCACTCAATTCTCATTGGCTACCCGCCAATGTGGCAGGTAGATTGACAGTGTTACCCGCCAATTGCAAAATTCACCCGCATTTGGCGGGTGGGCGGGTGTTAATTTCATGCCCTGGTTGTGATTAATGTGACAGTCGCATGTTTTCTTAAACTGTAGTCTTAGCCTTGTGGTGATACGATCCACCCATAATAACACGGCACTCACTTACCTCACTTTCAGGTTAATAGTTTTTTTTATCTGTACCAAAATTCTGGGTCTTTATTGTGTTTTTTTTATTTCTGGATCAAGTGCCTTTTTATCATGTTGATTCTGTTTTAAATTAATGTGTGCCAAGAAACTTTGTCTTTGGATTTGTAATAAATTATTGTAAGCTACCCAAACCAACCTCGTTTCTGACCATTTCTGTGGGCTTGCCTGTGTAGTGGGAATCCCTAGTTAAGTATCAACTGATATCCAAGTAAATTTTAGACTCTTTGGGTGAAAGTCTCAAAGTGGCGTTGTCAAGTGTGTAAATTGCTTTATTTGACTAAGCCCTTTATTGGGCCTGGTTACACCCTGTAATTGGTACACACCCTCTGGTCCCCCTTTTTGAACAGGGGAACCACCACCCCGGTCTGCCACTCCTTTGGCACTGTCCCAGACTTCCACGCAATGTTGAGTAGGCGTGTCAACCAAGACAGCCCCTCCACACCCAGAACTTTCAGCATTTCTGGACGGATTTCATCAATCCCTGGGGCTTTTCCACTGTGGAGTTGTCTGACTACCTCAGTGACCTCCACCAGGGAAATAGACGACAATCCCCCGTCATCCTCCAGCTCTGCCTCTAACAAAGAGGGCGCATCAGCTGGATTTAGGAGTTCCTCAAAGTGCTCCTTCCACCGCCCTATATGACCTCCTCAGTTGAGGTCAACAACGTCCCATCCTTACTGTACACAGCTTGGATGGTTCCCCGCTTCCCCCTTCTGAGGTGGTGGACGGTTTTCCAGAAGCGCCTTGGTGCCGACCGAAAGTCCTTCTCCATGTCTTCTCCGAACTTCTCCCACACCCGCTGCTTTGCCTCTTTCACGGCAGAGGCTGCAGTACTTCGGGCCCTTCGGTACCTTGCAACTGCCTCCGGAGTCCTCTGGGATAACATATCCCGGAAAGACTCCTTCTTCAGTCAGACGGCTTCCCTGACCACCGGTGTCAGGCAAAAGAGGAAAGTGACTGTGAGGACGTAGAACCACTGTATGTAGAAGCAGTGACACGGACTGATATGGATGACAATGAGGATGAATGGATAGCACCTTTGAGTGTGGATGGGGTAACAGTTCCAATGAAAATTGACACTGGAGCACAGGTAAACATCATGCCAATGGCATACTTCTAAAAGATGAACAAAAAGCCAAAGGTGAGACCCAAGAAACTGAACTTAAGAGCATTTAACAATCAACTGATCCCATACAAGGGTGTTTTTAGAGCCACTCTATCAGGAGAAGGACGCACTATAAATGCACTGTTTGTCCTGGTCGAGGAGGATAGACAGCCAATCTTAAGTCTAAAAGCAAGTGAGAAACTTGGGCTAATTAATGTCATTGATAGCACTATAGTGACCCTATAGGGGCACCGCAAAAAAGCATATGGACACGTGCAGATTCCAATGCAGAGATAGTGAGAGTACAAGGACGTATTCCAGTGTGTTGGCTGCTTACAAAAACAGTACAAGATACAGCTGAGAGACAAGGCAGAGCCAGTGATAAGGAAAGTGCCTGTCGCTCTAAAAGAGAGACTGAGAAAAGAACTGAAATCCCTGATAGACAAAGAGATAGTAAGAAGAGTGGAAGAACCCACAGATTGGGTTAATTGCTTAGTCATTGTGGGGGAAAAAAACGGAGATCTAAGACTGCATCGATCCAAGAGATTTGAATAAGTGGATCAAAAGAGAACACTACAGACTGCCAACCAAGTCAGACATTACAAGCGCAATGGCTGGAGCATGTTTCTTTTCCAAGCTGGATGCATCATCAGGGTTCTACCAGATTAAGCTGGATGAAGAAAGAGCAAAACTGTGCACGTTCAACACTCCCTTTGGCAGACATTGTTTCCTGCATATGCCTTTTGGAATAGCCTCAGCTCCAGAGGTTTTTCACAGGACAGTACAACAACTGTTTGATGGCATGGAAGGTGTGGGAGTTTTCCTGGACGATGTGGTTGTTTGGGGAACTACAAGGACAGAACATGATGAGCAACTGAGAAAGGTGATGGCACAAGCACAAAAATCTGGGCTGAAGTTGAACATACAAAAGTGTCAGTTTGGGGTGGTTGATATTACTTACCTGGGTGACAGACTATCTGCAGCGGGGATACAGCCAGACCCTGAAAAGATAAGGGCTATAACAGACATTCCATCACCCAAAGATAAAACTGAGCTGCAACGTACACTGTCTTAGTCAACTATGTGGGAAAATTCATTCCCAATCTTTCCACTAACACAAGAGCATTGCGCAGCCTGCTAGAAAGTAGAGCTGAATGGCAGTGGGAACATGAACATGTGGCTGAATGGGAAAATGCTCAAGAACCATCCATCCATCCATCGTCATCCGCTTATCCGTGGTCGGGTCGCGGGGGGAGCAGG
Organism: Gymnocephalus cernua; assembly: GCA_023631565.1. Classification (NCBI taxonomy): domain Eukaryota; kingdom Metazoa; phylum Chordata; class Actinopteri; order Perciformes; family Percidae; genus Gymnocephalus; species Gymnocephalus cernua. The sequence goes on along the minus strand of CM042433.1, from coordinate 36,085,896 downwards.
TCCAGCAGGGGACCCCAAACTTCCCTTTCCCGAGCCACATTAACCAGCTCTGACTGGGGGATCCCGAGGCGTTCCCAGGCCAGGTTGGAGATGTAATCCCTCCACCTAGTCCTGGGTCTTCCCCGAGGTCTCCTCCCAGCTGGACGTGCCTGGAACACCTCCCTAGGGAGGCGCCCAGGGGGCATCCTTACCAGATGCCCGAACCACCTCAACTGGCTCCTTTCGACGTGAAGGAGCAGCGGCTCTATTCCGAGCTCCTCACGGATGACTGAGCTTCTCACCCTATCTCTAAGGAAGACACCAGCCACCCTCCTGAGGAAACCCATTTCGGCCGCTTGTACCCTGGATCTCGTTCTTTCGGTCATGACCCAGCCTTCATGACCATAGGTGAGGGTAGGAACGAAAACTGACCGGTAGATCGAGAGCTTTGCCTTCTGGCTCAGCTCTCTTTTCATCACAACGGTGTGATAAACTGAATGTAATACCGCCCCCGCTGCGCCGATTCTCCAACCAATCTCCCGCTCCATTGTCCCCTCACTCGCGAACAAGACCCCATGGTACTTAAACTCCTTCACTTGGGGTAAGGACTCATTCCCTACCTGGAGAAGGCACTCCATCGGTTTCCTGCTGAGAACCATGGCCTCAGATTTAGAGGTGCTGATCCTCATCCCAGCCGCTTCACACTCGGCTGCAAACCGATCCAGTGAGTGCTGAAAGTCACAGGCCGATGATGCCATCAGGACCACATCATCTGCAAAGAGCAGCGATGAGATCCCCAGCCCACCGAACTGCAACCCGGAAAGACTCCTTCTTCAGTCAGACGGCTTCCCTGACCACCGGTGTCCACCACGGTGTTCGAGGGTTACCGCCCCTTGAGACACCTAAGACCCTTAATGCTTCGTCTCCAGAAATATAGCCTGACATTTGAGTTCACACCAGGAAAGCACCTAGTAATGGCAGACGCTCTCAGCAGAGCATCCTTAAGCAACACGGGATCAAGCAGCACTGAACATGATGTACAGGTACATGTGGACTGTATACAAAAAACACTACCAGTGTCTGAGGAGAAATGGAGATGGATTGCTAAAGCAACAGCAGATAACCAGGAGCTGCAAGCTGTGATGGAGAAAATCAATCTGCCAGGAGACCAGAGGCTGATCAATCCTTACCAGAGCTTTAAAGAAGAACTGCAGCATGGTGGCCCAGTGGTTAGCACTTCATAGCAAGAAGGTTCTGGGTTCCAATCCAGGTTCCAATCCAATCCCGGGCCTTTCTGTGTGGAGTTTGCATGTTCTCCCCGTGTCTGCGTGGGTTTTCTCTGGGTGCTCCGGTTTTCCCCGCCACTAAAAATATGTTCCCCTCCTTCTCTAACAAGCTGATGTGGGGTGAGCGTCTGGCGTCGTAAGGCTGCTATGCATCACCCAGGTGGGTGCTACACATTGGTGGTGTTAGAGAGTTTTGGCCACACATGAACAGAGACATTGAGTTACTGGCAGAGGTGGGTAGAGTAGCCAAAAATTGTACTCAAGTAAAAGTACTGTTACTTCAGAATAATAAGACTCAAGTAAAAGTAAAAAGTAGTCATCCAAATAATTACTTGAATAAGAGTAAAAAAGTGCTTGGTGAAAAAACTACTCAAGTACTGAGTAACTGTTGAGACTTATCACATCAAATGTAAATGCATATATATATATATATATATATATATATATATATATATATATATATAGGAAATGTTTAAAACATATGTAACCTAAAAGACAAACATTCACCTATCCACAGCAAAACAAACAAACAAACAAAAAACGAATTTAGGAAACTTACCGCTACATGATTCCTCAAGTTAGATGTTGAGTTTTTGAATGCTGAAATGTCCGTTTGTTTTGGTAGACACAGAAGACACGGCATAATGTAGCTGCTGTTTGACACTTTTACTAAGGTAAACATGCTTTCAATATGAGGCCAGGGGGGTTCCTCCTCGTCTGTGTCTGCATTGCCGATGGTTGATTCTGACATCTTTGTTTTGCTACGACTGTAAAGCTAACCGTCCCGCCGCTGAGATTGAGTACGGTCATGTGACGAGACTGCGCAACTGCGTGTGATTGGTGAAACACAGTCATGTGGTAGAGCCTTTAGTGGAAGCCTCTCTCTCTGTCAAAATAAAACATTAAATGAGGCATATGCCGGGGGGGATAAAAACAATGACGCGTAGAATACCAAAAATAACGAGCTCATTGTAGCCTAATGTAGCGGAGTAAGAGTACAGTTTCTTCTTCACAAATCTACTCAAGTAAAAGTAAAAAGTATAGTGATTTAAAACTACTCCTAGAAGTATAATTTTTCAAAAACTTACTCAAGTAAATGTAACGGAGTAAATGTAACTCGTTACTACCCACCTCTGGTTACTGGTGCAGCGCTGTGAGACATGTCAGCGACACAGGTACCAGCAACCAAAGGAGCCTGTTATGGCCCACAGCAAACCTGAGGAACCATGGAGAAAAGTTGGAACAGACTTGTTCCAGCTGGCAGGGAGAGACTACCTTGTCGTTATGGACTACAAGTCAAACTATCCAGAGTTGGTTTTGCTTTCTGACACAACGGCAAAACAAGTGATAAAACACACCAAATCCATTTTTGTGAGACATGGAATCCCAGTGACTGTTGTGAGTGACAATGGACCACAATTCAGCAGCCAGGAGTACAGAGATTTTGCAGAGACATATGGCTTTGAACATGTCACATCAAGTCCACGGTATCCACAATCGAACGGCTTGGCTGAAAAAGGAGAGCAGATTGTGAAACGGTTGATAAAGAAAGCTGCAGAGACTGGGGAAGATCCCTATTTAGCCCTGGTAAATTACAGAGCCCCTTGAATATGGACAATCTCCAGCTGAACTTCTAATGAACAGGAAGCTGAGAACAAGGCTGCCATCGGCAGAACACTTGCTTCAGGAAAAGCACTTGCTTCAGGAAAAGCATGGAGACTCTACAAGAACAACCAGTCAGAGCAATGCATACAACAAGACCGCTAAACTATTATGTCCGCTGGAGCAAGCAGATGTGGTGCGGCTCAGTTGTGATGGAAAATGGGGAACGGTTGCCACGGTAATCTGTTAGCACCCGGCCTGCTAAGGCAGGCTAACCCCCCACTTCGCTGTGCGCTAGACTGGTAAGACTGCCCCTGGATTCATAGCTATAAGCGGCTAATGCTACCTCAAACTTTTCCTTGCTAATGTTACCTCTAGCTTTTCTTATGGCTGTCTGTGCATTACATTCTGCACTTTAAAGACTCTACTAGCCCTGGTTGGTGTGGCTCGCGTTCAACTGTTACATTTGAATTGACTCTTTGCTTGGTGTGGGCAGGACGGCAGTGGACCACACATAGCCGAGGCTGTGATGTAGCATCGTATTTCAGCTACGTTTCTGTCTGCATAGAAGTTAACTGTGCCTCTCCTGTTCAAAGCTGTTGTAGCAACGCAAGTATCCTTTTTGTTAACCTATATCCTCATTTCAAGTACCTTATGCATGTTATGCTGCCAAACCGATGGCCTGTGTGTTCTGATATTGTTTTGATATTGGACTGTTCTGTTGTTTTGGGGAGTTGGGGACACTGGGAAGCCATGTGGATGTGTAGATCGCACATCGCTGTGCAATGGACACTCAAGATTCAGGTAGTTATCCAGGGGAGTCCAGGGGAACGCAAGTGAAGATGGCGCTGGGTGTCATGGCATGCCGTCTCCCTGTCCCTGTGTCTTTTTTCTCTCAGTTGTTTATTGTGTTAATAGTGGCGTCTATGCTGGTTGTACAACCCCAAATCAGAAAAAGTTGGGACAGTATGGAAAACACAAATAAAAAAAGAAAGTAGTGATTTCTAAATGTACTTTGACTTTGCGAACACAAAATATTTCATGTTTTGTCTGGTCAACTTAATTTGATTTGTAAATATACATCCTTTCCTGTCATTCAGACCTGCAACACATTCCAAAAAAGGTTGGGACAGGAGCCATTTAGGGCTAGTAATCAGGTAAATTGGTTAAATAATGATGTGATTTGAAACAGGTGATGTCAACAGGTGATTGTAATTATGATTTGGTACAAAAGCAGCATCCAAGAAAGGTCTAGTCCTTTAGGAGCAAAGATGGGCCGAGGATCGCCAGTTTCACAACAAATACGTGAGAAAATTATTGAAATGTTTAAAAACAATGTTCCTCAAAGGAAGACAGGAAGACATTTGCTTATTTCACCTTCAACAGTGCATAACATAAAAGATTCAAGGAATGAGGAGGAATTTCAGTGCGTAAAGGACAAGGGCGCAAGCCTAAGCTGAACAACCGTGAACTCCGATCCCTCAGGCGGCACTGCATCAAGAATCGTCATTCATCTATAAAGGACTACTTTGGCAAACCTTTGTCAAGTACCACAATACGTAGTTACATCCACAAATGCCAGTTAAAACTGTACTGTGCCAAAAGGAAGCCCTATGTTAACAGTGTCCAGAAGCACCGTTGACTTCTCTGGGCTCAGAGGCATCTGGGATGGACCATCACAGTGGAAATGTGTACTGTGTCAGATGAATCAGTATTTCAGGTATTTTTTGGGAGAAATGGACGCCGTGTGCTCCGGACCAAAGAAGAAAAGGATCATCCAGACTGTTACCAGCAACAAGTCCAAAAGCCAGGGTCTGTCATGGTATGGGGTTGTGTCAGTGCCCTTGGCAAAGGTAACTTGCACTTCTGTGATGGCACCATTAATGCTGAAAAGTACATAGAGATATTGGAGCACAATATACTGCCTTCAAGAAGACATCTTTTCCAGGGACGTCCATGCATATTTCAACAAGATAATGCAAAACCACATTCTGCACACATTACAAAGTCCTGGCTGCGGAGGAAGAGGACACGGGTACTTGACTGGCCTGCCTGCAGTCCCGACCTGTCTCCAATAGAGAATGTGTGGCGCATTTTGAAGCGCAAAATGCGACAACGAAGACCCCGTACTGTTGCCCACCTTAAGACTTGTTTGCAGCAAGAATGGGACAAAATTACACCTGAAACACTTCATCACAGTGTGTCTTCAGTCCCTAAACGTCTTTTAAGTGTTGTGAAAAGGAATGGCAACATTACAAAGTGGTAAATGCTTTACTGTTCCAACTTTTTTTGAAAAAAAAAACAATAAAAATCATGAGGAACACATTAAATTATGTGCTTTTATATTGTCTGCAATGAAATACAAGGAGGAGACACAGGCGTACATGCGGTGCACGCTCAGGCATGCGTGTGAAGATTAAAACGGTATTGAGGATGATGAACAGGGATCATGCTGTTGATGTCAGCCATATTCAATTGGATGTTGTGTGCAGACAGCGATGGATTCTTCCTGTTTACCCGATGTCTCTGGAGCTAGATCAGCTGTTGCAGCCCTGCTGGTCACAAAGGATGCGTGGAAGGGGAGGTGCATGTCTGGATAACTTGCATCACCTGGATTGTAAAACTCTACCGGGGATTGAGGTGGGGAAAGTCCAAAATGGCTCTCCTTAATGCCCGGTCACTGTCCAATAAGACGTTTATCCTCCGTGACTTTTATGACTCCCATGAACTGGATGTAATGTTTTTAACAGAGACATGGTTGCGTGACGGTGAATTAGCGCCCCTGGTGGAACTCTGTCCTTCTGACTCCAGTTTCTTCTCCAGTTCTCCTCGACTGACAGGCAGAGGAGGGGGTGTGGCCTCACTGTTTAAGCATCGTTTTAAATGCAGATTCTGAACTTTCCTGTCTTCACTAGTTTTGAACTGCAGCTTTTCACCTTGAGTAATCCCTCTGTTGTTTTAGTTGCTGTTATCTACCGTCCACCCAAATATCATGATAAATTTATTTCTGAATTTGCAGACTTTTTATCCAGTTTTTTTCTGCAATATGAAAGGATCTTGATTGTTGGTGATTTTAATATTCACATTTGTTCTGAAGACAAGCCGTTGGTTAAAGACTTTTTAAATATTATTGAGTCTTTTAATCTCACACAATTTGTAACTGGACCAACACATCAGTGCGGACATACACTTGATCTAGTGTTAGGTTACGGGTTGTGTGTCTCAGTAAATGAAATATCTGTGTTACCTGTTTTGGATCACTCAATAATTTTATTTGACATTTTAATTCCAAATTCACTCATCCTTGGGAAAGAAACAAGGATAGTAAGGTCATCTCGTTATATCAGCACAAGAGCTTTACATGATCTTACTATGGGTTTGCCGGATGTGGTCGATCCATTATTTAATCAGGTTTCTTCAGTTGATCATCTTACTGTTAACTTCAACAGTGCTCTTTAGGGCCTTCTTGACTCTGTGGCTCCAGTAAAGAACCATACCCCTTGGTTAAATGAGGATTTACAAATCCTTAGAAAGAGCTGCAGAAAAATTGAACGTCAGTGGCGTCATTCAAGGCTTGAAGTGTTTTATCATGCATGTGTAGCGGGTACAAATATTCACTGGCCCTTTAAGAGTTGAGCTCTTGTGAACGCGCAGGTGAGGGTGCTAAAAAAAAAAGAGAGTCAGAGCGTGTTTGGGACGGGCTGCAAGAACAGAGCGGTAGCGTTGTGGAGCTACACTACTGCGCCAAAAGTTATACTTTTAAGAATTATCGAGTGGCCACATAACGTGTCATAAAGTCAGTAACGCCGTTACGTTTAGGTTTCCCGTTTACTTTGATAGAGTGAGCGACGAAGCCGAGCTCAAGTGGATCAAAGTGAGTGTTAGCTTTAGCTTCTAACAGAGCTGCAGATTGAACACAGACTAGCTACACGGAGGAAGACGGCTGGAAGAGCATTCAAGTGGGAATCTAGTGCTGGTGTTCATATCGTCTCAGTCGCTAGTAGTGCTAAAGTTAATTTACATGAGTTTTGTTTAGTAAGAGCCAGTTTAAACAGTTGTGGATATCGAGGAGTGCTGCGCTGGGACTTTACCGCTACCCCTCCTCCACCCCGTGTGTGAACTGCGTGGGAAAACATTAGGCTCGCTCGAGATGAGCCAGATCTGCGCAGAATCGATCACCGGCGATCGCCGCCCGTTGCATGCCGGTCAGATTTGTGTCCGACTTGATCCCGACTTGCTCTGACGTCATGCATACGTAGGCAACGATAATCTCACGAGAGCAAGGTGGCCGTAGTTCGGAGACGCAGGTAGCGCAGTTGCTTTTCACCGACTGCAAGACCCAGGCGGACACAAGGCATGCTGGGAAACGCCGGCCTCTCAGCTGATCCAACAGCTGATTGGTTCAGAATCGACAACATGATGACGTTTTATATAAACGTTTTTATTGATTTTGAATCGGAGGGATTGTAACTGCTATTTGTCTGATTTAAAGGCTTATTCTGTACAGAACACATGTTGTGTGGCTGACAGTTATGTTTAGAAGTCAGAGAGACTAAATCTGTTCAGATTAGGATCATCTACAGTGTGTTGTTAATCAAAATCAGCAACAGATTGCATGTAGAGTATTTTGACAGCTACTCTGTCATAATAAGAACAACTGGAGACATGGGTCTGATAACATTATATTAAATCAGAATCGGACCACAGTGTTTCTGTGACTTCCTGTTCAGCCTGCAGGCTGCTGGATGCGGCTGGAAACTGTCCGACTTCACAGCGGACTTTTGTCACCGCCCCCACTGCTGCCGCCTGCTCTCGTCCACTTTACAGGCGAGGCGCAGTTCATCTTGAACGAGCCTATTATCTCAAGTTTGTAGCTGTGGGCCAGAGGAGAACGGCGGCCTTTCCTCCGCGGGTGCGACAAGTTCCTTGGGAAGTTTACCCTGCCAGCCATCAGGCATCCTTCAAGTGCGAGCTGCTGTTTGTGGTAAATATCCGCTCTACACTTTGCCATTATTGCTGACAAGACAAGATACTGTGCGCTGTCCGAGCTGAACGGTGAATTGGACTAATTGACGCCGCGTTTGTGCTCTTACACACGCACACACACACACACGCACGCACACACACGCACACACACACACACACACACACACACACACACACACACACACACACACACACACACACACACACACACCTGATTGCACTGGAAGGGACATCAGACTGCTAGACATGCCTCCTGTGCATTCACACATACACCACACCAGCGCCTACTGAACTGAACTGTACCGCAAAGGCGCTGGTACTTACACTGGTGCTCAACGTATAACGCTCACTCATATTACTGGAGACTGAGAAAAAAAACAGAAACTGTCAGCTCGTTCGTATTGACAACACCCACACTGGAAAGGAAAGTGTTTTCTGTATGTTTAACTACTGTTGAAGTTAACAATGGGAATGTTTTTCATGTTATATGCCTGTCGTGAGGTAATCATACTTTGAGAAGGGTCATGGCCAGTGTGAAAGGTTAGCTCTACGGCCTTAAGTAGCCTAAACCGTGTTACCGAACGCAATAGCATGCTAGTTTCTTATAATGTATGTTATTGCTAATGAAAAGGGTTGTGTTCATTATTGACCATTGATAACTGAACTTAAACAGTAAACAAAAGGGCGTTTATCCCTAAGTTCATACAATGCATTTTGTTTCATGTTTTATTACCTTTCATGCATGTATTACTTACCTGGGGGTAGGGGCGCCTCACCTGTTTAGCTGGGCTTAAGTAAAGCAGGGGGCAGTGTCAGGTCCATTCAGCATTTAGTACATACACACTGCACACACTTCAGGTGGCCACCATAAAGTCTGAAGCCCACTTTACTCTGCCTAAGAAGCCGGTGTTAGCCCAGGCTGCTAAACAGTGGACAACCTGCTCATTTATTTGAACACTGGGGCCATAGGCATTGGGTGTGGGGGGGCCTAGATCCAGTCCCACTCAGTCCTCCCCAGGTTAAGTACTCGTTACCCCTACAAGGCGGCAGCAATAATCCCGACCGTCACACATGGAAAGACAGTTTGGCCCAATCTAGGATGTCAGCGGCAAAAGCAGCCTACTATTCTAATTTGATTTCAAGTAATAGGCATAATCCTTGACTGTTATTTGACTCTCACAGCATGTTCAAGCAGTTAGTGGTACTGACCTATCTGCGCATGACTTTTTATTGTATTTTAATAAAAGGGTCGAGGACATTAGAGACAATACCCCTGTCTTATAGTGACAAAGCAGAGTGTGTTGTTGCTTTGTCTACCTTCACAGGACAAGGCTTTTCTGAATTCAAACCAATTTCTTTGGCTTCTTTGACTAAGGTTGTAATGGTGGCACAATGTACAACTTGCTCACTGGATCCTCTGCCTTCTTGGGTTGTTAAAGAGCTATGGCCTACATTAGGACCTTATGTTTTATTGATCTTAAACTCATCCCTCCTCACTGGAGTCTTTCCAGCATGCTTCAAAACTGCTGTGGTTAAACCCCTACTAAAGAAGCCTAGCTTGGATGTAGACTCCCTGACCAACTATAGACCTGTTTCAAACCTTGTTTTTCTGTCAAAAATGTTTAAGAAAGTGGTCTCAATTCATTTCATTTAAATGATCTGTCACTAAATAAGCTATTTGAGCCATTTCAGTCTGCTTTTCGGGTAAATCATTCCACAGAAACAGCACTTACAAAAGTGGTGAATGAATGCTACTGTCTATAGATTCAAAGTCAACAAGTGTTTTATTGCTGTTAGATCTTAGCACTGCTTTCGATACGGTTGACCACTGTATACTATTGGATAGACTTGAGAATTATTTTGGCATTTCTGGACAAGTTCTAGAGTGGTTGAGATTATATCTGTCAGAAAGATTTCAATGTGTTTTATATGACAACATATTCTCTGAGTCCTGTGCTGTCAAGCAAGGGGTTCCTCAGGGGTCTGTACTGGATCCATTGCTTTTTTCACTTTACCTATCCCCATTGGGTCAGATTTTCCGTTATTTTGGGATTGCTTTTCATTGTTATGCTGATGATATCCAGCTGTATATGCCGTTGGATGTAGAAAGTGAGTCTAATACGGCTAAATTTGAGGCCTGTCTTGCAGCTGTTAAGAGCTGGTTATCAACAAATTTCTTGTTGCTTAATTCTGCTAAGACAGAAATGATGGTCATTGGACCAGCAAAACTAGGTCATCTTTTTGATCACATTACTTTGTCTCTTGATGATTGTGTAATCAATCATAGAGACCAAGTTAAGAATCTTGGTGTGCTTTTCGATCAGACACTCGTTTGATTTACATATAAAGGAGGTGACCAGAGTTGCTTTTTTCCATCTTAGAAACATCTCCAAGATCAGGTCAATACTCTCGTTTAATGATTCTGAGGTACTCATTCATGCCTTTGTGTCATCTAGGCTAGATTATTTTAATTCTCTCCTGTCGGGTCTGCCTAAGAAAAGTCTGCAGGTCGTTCAGAATGCTGCAGCTCGTGTTCTGACCAGAGCCTCCATATATGAACATATTACACCAGTGTTATCCTCTCTCCATTGGCTCCCTGTTCATGCCAGAGCAGACTTTAAGGTGTTGCTGCTAACCTATAAAATATTAAATGGCAGTGCACCGTTGTATCTTAGAGACCTAGTGAATCCCTATGTGCCTGCTTGAGCCCTGCGTTCTCAGGGGACGGGTCTTCTGAGTGTCCCAAAGGTTAAAAAGAAGACAATTGGTGAACGGGCTTTTTCTTTCCGCACACCAACATTGTTGAACAGTTTACCTTAGGACATCAGGCAGGCATGTTCTGTTGAGGCTTTTAAAGCAAAGCTAAACACCCATTTACTGTTGTGTATGAGGCCTAATTTGTTTGTATGTTTATGTTGTATGTATGAGTGTGTGGTTATTTTTGTTTAAGTTATTTGAAATGTTTTTAAATTGTATTTTCTATGGACTTTGTATGTCCCGGTTCCGGTCTCCGCTTTGCCTATTCAAGTAATGACAGAAAGGTATGTTGGACATGAACAACATAATTAGATTCATCTCATGGAAAGTGAGGGGAGTAGGTGGCCCCACTAAGAGCGACAAGATTATGGCCCACTTGCAACAGCTCAAAGGTGATGTATTCTTTATTCAGGAGACCCATCTGCGCAACAGGGAGGTTACACAACTAAAAGGGCTTGGTTGGCCATGTTTTTCACTCAAGATTTAATAATAGAGCCAGGGGCACTGCCATCGTGTTTCGCAGAAACGTTATGTTTGAACCAGGAATAATGGCTGCTTTGTTATAGTTGCCGGCAAATTGCAAAAAACACCTGTCATTTTGGCCAGCGCTTACAACCCCAACTGGGAAGACTGCTCATTCATATCCAAATCTTTCACATCGCTCCTAAACATCGAAAATCATCATATCATTGTGGGTAGGGATTTTAATCTGGTCCAGGATCTTATACTGGATAGATCGTCAAATAAACCATACTCTCTAAACAAATCAGCCAAAACTCATGATTTTGCCAAATGACTTGGCCTCACTGATCCATGGAGGCACACGTCTCCCACGGCCAAGGCATTCTCCTTTTTCTCTCATGTGCACCACAACTACACACATAGATTTCTTCCTTCTAGACGACAGACTGCTCTCCGTGATTAAATCCAGAGACTACCACAGTATCATAATATCAGATCACGCACCAACCTCCCTTGACCTCTACTCCGCGTTCACTCTAACCCCTTCAGGCAGTGGAGGTTTAATTCCTCTCTACTAGCGGAGGATCACTATAAGTGATTCCTACAATCCCAAATCATTCTATTTTTTGAGGTGAATGATTTGTCTTACAGAGGCTCAGAGAACAGCCGAGGGAAGGGCTTCCCAGAGAACACACACTCATACACACAGATAAGGACAGGAGTTGTGCATATGGAAGAACAGACAGATGTGCAGTTTAGGCTCAGAAATTATTTTAATACACTGAGGTACATTTTTTGACATACATTACGATTCTTAGTTTCATTCTACCAATATTACACCAACACACTTTAATTCACAATGATTTTTTAAGAATATCAGACAGCAATTAAGCTTACTTTGTGGTGCAACCCCAGGATAGTTGTTTTGTGTTTTGTTTTTTTGGTTTGATTCATCTGAGTTTGTTGGTTGAGACAATATTGAAACTGATGCAGGGTATTGCTTTTTATACAGATTTTGCTGATTATAACACAGGACAGAGTGTTAAAGGCTAAAAACACTAAACAGATTGTTTATATATGCTGATATGTTATTGAGTCATGAGTTTTCATGCCTCAAAAAGAGGGAAATAAATGCTGTTTTATAATTACTGATGTTTGCTAAAGGAGTAGAAGTTTTTCCAAGTGATACATATTGATAAAAAGAACAAATAATGCTTCTCAGAGTTCTGCTTTGTGCTACACGGTGCCTCGTTGCGTCAGAGACCGGGTCCGTCTCACCCCCTCCAGCTACAGGACCGGTGACAAGTTCAACAGCCCTCAACAGGGGTCTGCTTCACCAAACAGAAACACACTGGATCCTGTCTGGAGCAGCAGACGGACTGAGAGAGGGGGGGGGGGGGGGGGGGGGGGACCGTCCTGATCTGACACATCTGATGCATTGTGAAAGGAAGTACCAGCACCTACAGACTCACATTCTGAAATACACATACACTATTGGGAAAAACTAATATTAAAATGACTTATTTTTACTTTAAAAATAGGGTTACGCCCATGTGAACACACCTATATGAAGGGTTAGGACACATATTGGTTATCAACTAACTTGGTATGAAAAAATTACATTTAGTCTGTAAAAGCTATTATAAAATCTGTAAGATTTGCATTGGATTTCCTGTGACAGCTTCCACCAAGATTAGAGGCAACTATGTTAATTCAGTTGGTGTGTCAGGAAATGTTTAAAGTACATTTCACTGTTCTACTTTTGAGCACCAATAACACAGGCAACTTTTGAACATGCTATTATGATTCAGTGCTGCCCAGATGATTTATTGGGAAATGATTGCATGGACAAATTCTAATTAAATTGGTTGAAAATTGAAACAAACAGCTGTTGCTGTTCTCAGAATGATGTTGAACATAACTTAGAATAATTGTGTGTTCATCAGTGAAAATAGCCTGACATTAACAGCAGTAAACTATTTTTTGGATGAAGCTTGTAAAATGCACCCTTTACCTTTAACATGATGACAGAAGGACAATGTGTGTGATAATGTTAAAGCAGACAGCTCACAATCACAGATATATTTTGATCAAATGAAAAGCTTTTTGTATTGGTTAATTTAACCCTGAACCACAGAAACTGTTTACAGTGTATGATTAATCTGTTCACATCTTACAGATTCACAAACAAGCTAACAACTGAACGGAAATCGAGTTATCACTGATTAGAGAGGATTATGTAGACTGCACAAAGAGCTAAGGTTAACAATTGCATAGAATGCTCCACTGGGACAGTTAGGCCCCATTCAAATTAAATAACCAAAAATGATGCCACAGGTTTGCAAGGTGACCTTAGTTGGTTTAGCTATGCACGCTCTAAACCTCACACCTAAAATGGAAGAACACAAGTCATTGAATTTACTGTTTCCTCCAGTAAATACCGTCTAACACCTGTTGCTTAAACCTTTCCCAGGTGTAATTACACCTGTTTCTCAAGAGCAGGACAGGGAAAAAGTGTGAACTCGTCTGTGGACATCAATACCGACTATCACTTGTTAATCAGAGCACCAGTAGAGCTGAGGGGTGGTGGGTAGTGGCTGTGTGGAGCTTTCATGTTCTACAGGCTGCACCTGAACAGGTCCCATAAAAGAACATGTCCCACAGAAGATGGGGCACTCCTGGTAGCACTTTTGATAACAGAGTGTATATGTGTGGTAGACTTATGCACCCAGAGGCGTAGCTACCAGACGAGTTCAAAGCACGCAATCAGATTGGAGCGGGGGGTTTGAGTCCTTCTTTTCTGGTGGACAACAGTAAACTACATTTGAATTGTATTACAACAGCGTTTTGCCAAATTACACACGTGATGCAGAGAGGGGCATGGCTGACCCAGCTGAGACCGGCCTGTCTGATTAGCAAAAATTGCAAGTGTTCATTGTTGATGTAAATGCTTACATTATATGCATTATGACCCTGTAACTGATTGGATGCATGGAATGTTTGAAAGGTCGACCAACATGATTATGGTAATATTGGTCTCCATAGCTGTATTTGCTGACCGCCTCATCTGCTGTGACTAGTGTGTGAATCTCCTGTTTAAAACTCTAATTAATGAACTAATAACTAAGGCCTTATCAAAAGAGGGTGTTCCACCACCCTATCAAATGTTAGCCATCCAAGAAGTCCCTCTTATGTGATGTCACAGATTCCTTTCTTTCTTTCACAGTTAGCTTGCTCGGGGCTGAAAATCAGCCAATAGTCAATACAGCCTTAAAGCAAGACGGTTGAAGTATGATTTTACAATTGGAATAAAATAAAATGTTTCTTTGAAATTTGGCTGTTCCACAATGTTTAGAGATTTCCAAAGATAAATGTAACTATTGTTATAGTGATAAGGCAATGAATTGTGTAGCTTACATTAGTGGCTAAAATCTACATAGGACCCACGCACACCGCTCTGTCACAATATCTACCATCATGTTAAATGTTTGATTGTGTACTACTGATTGCTTAATTGCCATTAAGGCGTACTTAGGCCTCAAAAGAGGGATCAAATTATTTTTGTTCTACCCATTTTTATTGTTATGTTCTACAAAGACGTGTTCAGATTTACTGGCGCCAAAGTGCTCCTGATAAACACTTGATAAACATTTGGAACAGAATGCACCTAATGTTTAGAGACCAGAGGGGAGAAGAGAATGAAAACAATCCCAAGGCTAGCGCGCAGCTTCACTGTCCTGTCGGAGACAGAAAGTCTGAGTGATATCCAAACGACTGGCGGCCCAGACGCGATGATGAAAGGAGGAACCCGAAGACGAATAAAACGATAGGGAAAGGCGAGGTCCGGGGTCAGACCCGGAGAGACTTTGTTGGTGACGAGGGTGAGAGTCTTGAAGGAGCTATTGAACCATATGCATATGATCTGCTTGCAATATAATTTTATCATAAAGTATATTTATAATTTACCTGAACGAATCCTGACTATTCATTTCCTGGTCTGCCATTCAACGAACACACAATACAATACAAACAGAGGCGTACTGTGGGAGGCGTCAAATGCCTGTATCAGAGGACAACTTATCTCCTTTGTCTCTAATTTGAAGAGAGTTAAAGTGTCCCGAACGACGGATTTGCTACGGAAAATTAAGGACATCGATGACAAATATGCAGCCGACCCTGACCCTATGTCTTAGACTCCAGACAGACTTTGATCTTTTATCTACGAATAAATCCAGGTTTTGTCTGCTCAAATCTAGACAGCGCTGTTTTGAGTCAGGGGACAAGGCCGGGAAGCTTCTGGTTCATCAGGCTAGAGCCGAGGCAACCTCACAGTTAATTCCGGCAATTAGAGCTAACTCAGACCGTCACCATTAAAACAATATTTGCAGAATTTTATGCTTAACTGTATACCTCTGACTGTCCTCCCACTGCAGACGGCACGTTTGATGTGTACGAGGCTTTTCATCTGCATTAACTTCCGGACACAAAAACGACATTATATAAAAACGACATACGAAACAGGCTACCTTTAGTGCACACACACATTATATAGGCTCCACAAAGTTCAGCTAAGCATACTAGCATTAGCCTTGGTGGGCTGTAAACACAGAGTATAAACACAGCCGTGAATTAGCGTGGAATGTCAAATGGTCGCCATGTAACAGTCACAAACTCCAGCGGTTAGCAGTTAGTTGGATACAAATCACCCCATTTCTGCACCAGTCCGTGTTAACACAGCCCACCTTTGCAGGTCTCTTACCCGGGGACAGAGCATCTCTAGCTCGGATGGCTAGCAGGCCTGGTAGCTGGACAGTCCGGTACGGTTGTTCAGCCATGTTTCCATAAAAATAAAAAACACAACAGTCTCTGAACTCGCGTTGGGAGTTTTGTTGAAGTTGGATGTAGTCCAGTTTGTTGTTTAATGAACGGACACTTGCAAGCAGGATTGATGGGACAGGTTAGCCGGCTAGTGTTAGCTTCCCACCTAGCCGATGAGGATGTCCCCTACCCGGCTCGGGGCATCGAGTGAGAACGCTGGTCTCCGTGCAGGCGAAGCTCTCGTAGTAATCTAGTCCGTCTGTAATAACCTGCATATTCTCTGATCTGTAGCGATGTATCCCAGTGGTACACATATGCGGTAGTTTGAATGCACATCATTTTGTAAAAGTTTGCTGTTGAGAAGAGAGAGCCCTGTTTAGCGAAGATTCGCCTCGCTTCAGGTGATGGGCGGGTTGAAAACATGCGGAAGTAGCTCCTACTACTGGCTGTAGTCCTTTGCCTCTGGCCAACAGTTCCTCCAATGACGCAAAAATCGTCATTTTGCGTCATTGGAGGAATGTTTTCCAGCCCAATGCAGAGATCTCCCGTCTCAGGGGGACATGATGGAGGGAAGCACGGTTATACAAAGCTGAATGCTAAATCGGTGAAGTATCCCTTTAACGTCATTCACTTTTGAAGTAATGATACCCCAGAAATCGTGGTGTCCCTCGACGCTGAAAAGGCCTTCGACAGGGTCGAGTGGGGGTACCTATATGAGGCAATGGACAGGTTTGGCCTGGGCGATGCCTTTATCCTCTGGGGGATGACTTTATCCTCTGTGTCAGATTGTTATATTCATCCCCGATGGCCTCAGTTCAAACTAATGACACGTTGTCAACTCTTTTCTCACTTCGGAGAGGCACCAGACAGGGCTGCCCTCTATCCCCACTCCTGTTAGCCATCGCGATAGAATCTCTGGCCATTGGGCTTCGCTCAGTGGAAGGTTTCGAAGGCATCACACAATCTGACAACTCATAAAGTCTCACTGTATGCGGACAACCTGTTCCTGTACATCTCTAACCCAGCCATCTCACTTCCTGGGATTTTAAACATTCGGTTCAGTGCGTATTCCGGTTACAAGCTAAACTACCAGAAAAGCGAGCTCCTAGCGATAAACTCTCTGCCTATGCAGCTCCCACGCTCTTTATAGTCATTTAAGTGGGCAGAGGAAGGATTTCACTATTTGAAGTTTTTTGTTACAATGGCTGTATCAGACAAACTCTGCGCAAGGTGTTATTACAGTCCCCTAAGACTGAGGGGGGTCTGGCACTCCCTAACTTCAGATGATATTACTGGGCAGCTAACCTGCTTAAACTCTTATACTGGATGAGCAATGACTGGGTACATTTCGAGCGGGCGAGCTCACGCCTTCCACTGCGGTCGGCCCTCTGCTCCTAACTCCCTTTGCATTCAACATCTGTGGGCACATGCCCGATTGTATGCATCTCACTTAAGATCTGGAGTCGGGTTAGGAAAAACTTAGGTTTACAGGGTCCTTCTGTCTTGACCCCTCTGCTTAAAAAACATGGGCTAGATTTATCAAGCTGTTTGCGCCTGTTTCCAGGCGCTAATTGGTCGCAAAGACTGACTTAGCCAATGCGGGCTATTTACAAACAGGGAGCACTTGGGTAAAATGGCAGATTGCCTGCCACATGAGCGAGAAGAGACAAGTTGCGCTTTCAATGTGCGTTCATGGGAGGGTTATGGGGGAAGTGGGAGTTCCACCCAAAAAGGTGGGAGGATATGCGTAAAGTGCGCCTGATTATATATTCCGTGGTATTTACAAAGACTGCCAGTAAGAGCTTGCCTCTATTCTGCGGGGGAAATTCTCCGCCTCTTTAAAGCAGGTCTTAACCAGCCGCAATCGGGTTTCCTTGTAGGCCGATATGCCGCTGGTGAAATGGTAGCAGTAATCCGAGCAAGACGAAGACATAGGCCAGGCTGAAAATATTTTATGTGGGTTATGTCAGTGTGCATGGTGTGTGTTGTTTGTCTTCATTTTGGACCTGTGTTGGGTTGGATGGCAGGTAGGTGGGGATTTGAGGGGAAGTGTCGATCCGGTTCCTTTGTGATGTGTTTACCTTGTTTGTTATGTTATGTCCCTTCCCAATTGTTACTTGTTAAAACCTAAATAAAAAAGTTGGAAAGAGTCTACTTTGAGTGATAGTGCTACGGAGCCAGGTTTTCAGGCGGCAAAGAGCTGAGAAAGACCTTTCGGAGCCAGCAGTAGACACTGGTAAACAGAGGCACAAGTGGATCAGCTTTTCCACCTTGGTGAAGAGCCCTATTGTTTGTGGATGTAGAGCTGATACAAAGTGAGCAAG
Organism: Gymnocephalus cernua; assembly: GCA_023631565.1. Classification (NCBI taxonomy): domain Eukaryota; kingdom Metazoa; phylum Chordata; class Actinopteri; order Perciformes; family Percidae; genus Gymnocephalus; species Gymnocephalus cernua. Next base: position 36,067,682 of record CM042433.1, on the reverse strand, counting down.
TTCTTTGACTGAGTGAAATGCTTGTTGTTTGGTGAGGCCAAATTATCCATGTCTTCATCTTCACACCCCAAACATGACATACAAAAATGTCATGGAACAGAAACAACAACCAGAGATATTTATAAGCTATCATTTTATTGTCATTGCAGGTGTTGCAGCACCCCCACTTCCCACGCCTATGGGAAGGTGACACGTGTGGCGGAGGATCAACCATATCCTGATCACTCAGAGAGGTTTGACCACTTTCCTCAGCTGCTTTGTAGAGATGGTCTGACTGGTCACTGTTACTGGGAGGTTGAGAGGAGAGGAGATGTTGTTATATCAGTGAGTTACAGAGGAATCAAGAGGAGAGGACACAGTGATGAGTGAGTGTTTGGATATAATGATCAGTCCTGTAGTCTGTTCTGCTCTAATGGTTTTTAATCTGTCCGGCACAATAACAGAGAAACCTCCTCCTCCTCCTCTGTCTCTGATAGAGTAGCAGTGTATGTGGACTGTCCTGCTGGCTCTCTGTCCTTCTACAGAGTCTCCTGACTCACTGATCCACCTCTACACCTTCAACACCACATTCACTCAACCTCTTTATCCTGGGTTCAGGTTGTGGTCCAGGTCTCCTGGTTCCTCAGTGTCTCTGTGTTCTGTGTAGGATGGAGAGTCTCCTTCTGTTTCTCACTGATGATCAGTTGAGTCTGTACAGGATCACACTTACAGAAATATTTTAGGTTATTGTTATGGACTAATGAATGAACTTTGTATAAAATAATTGTGAATGATTGAACAGATTCCTTGTGAACATTGTAAACTTCTTCCACTTCCAGTCATGAAATTGTAGAAATGGGGGACTTTGGGTTCTTTATTTTGGCATTTCTCTCTAAAATAACAAATGACAACATTACCAATAATCGGTAACATTATAAATCATCATGTTGTTGTTTGTTAACAGTTAAAATGACTTTTAACTGAAGTTTAATTTCCCGTTCATCACTGCTGGTTGTTATAAAGTGTTACTGCTCCTGTGATCCTGTTTCTGTCTCCTCCTCTGTACGCATCCTCCTCCTCCTCCTCCTCCTGATGAAGCTGAAACAGGTTTGTTGTTTTGCTGTCAGAGACAAAGGTTTCAGTCGACACACACGATAAGATGTCAGGTCGAGCTGCAGCATGAGAAACCCTCCAATCAGAAAAGTCAAGTACGTAAGTCTTTCACTTTTTCATTTTCATATTGTGTTGAGTTCCGGGAGCAGAGAGTCTGTCTGTTTTCTCTCCATGTTAGTTATCTGCTCAGCCAGCTGCTGTAACTTTACACTGTGCTATTAGTACTTTTACTGCAGCAACATGTCATCAATGTGACAGAAAAGCTGTTTAATTATATCTGTTGGAGGTTTGATTCACTCCCACATTAATATATTTGTGTTGAAGACTTCACTTTTGGTATCAGTGAGGAAAGAAGACAGAGGGGGGATGGATTTCATATTTTAGGAAACATGTTCAGCTTGTGTAATGAGTAGTCAGTGTCTACAGTCATTAAATCTTTAAAGGTCCAATATGTAATACTGAAAGCTAGTGTTTAAAATAGTTACTGCAGTACAAATTCAAAATACTGGAGAGAGTCGTCTCCCCCGCCCCCTCCTCTCCAGACTCGAAGTTCACGTTGGTTGCCAGGCTGAGACCGGACCATCCAACAATGTTGCTAGACGCTTGTCTCACATAACCAGACATTACTCCACAGCACAGCGGAGTAGCTAACGTTAGATGCTGGCTATATTGACAGTCATAAAGCCCGTGCTCACACGGAGCTCTGTACCCATCTGACACACACACTTTTTCGGCTTAGAATTAGCTACAGTAGGAACCGCTAAAAATACAACGAAATTCGCCGTCCTCTTCACACGGCAAACAGACACACTTCCTCGGCTTAGAATTATGATAGGAACCGCTAAAAACACCACTGCCTTGCGCTCCTTTTCCACCCGACTGAAATACACACTTTACTAGCCTTAGAATTACACAATCGCTAAACACACTGCAAACTCAAGGTCCTCTCTTTCCGACTTAGCTACAGCCCCCCCTCTTGGCTCCAAATAACTCACCGTTGTCGGCTACGGCCGCTGAACAGGCTAAACGGTGTAAACAGCCGCGGCCCGCCTGCCTGGTCCTCCGGTAGCGTTAGCAATTAGCCACGTTAGCATGGTGGCGTTAGCCAGGACCAGTCGGAATCACTTTACTGGCTGTCTCAGTTGTTTTTGCGAGTAACCAACTCGGCTACTCTAGCTATACAATTCAATGGAAGTAGCTACACGAATGTTGAAATGACACAAAGTGCTCGTCCCTAGTAGCTGTGATAAATTAGCCTGAAGCTAATGCTTACCTGTACAGGAGGAAATTAGCCAACTCAGCGTCCTTTTGGGCTGTGAGCTGTCTCCATCTTTCAAATACATCTCCAATATTAACCCGGGGTTTGTTACGTCTCTGGTCAAGCAACTGTTAGAAACATGCTGTTTTTTAATGTCGGGTATAATCTATCTCTGTTGATCCCATTCATTTGTTTGGTGCATTCATGGCTGTACTAACGTTACTGCTGCAGCGCGCTGGTTTACCTGTTTACAGTTTATCTGGCAACCCGGCCTGGCTGTCAAACTGGGCAGTTGATAACAACACACAAACCAAAACATAAACATAAATTCCGTCACGGATTGTAAATTTCAAAAACAAAAAATACTGACTTTAGCATTGTTGTCAGAAAAGATAGTATTTCAGCTTAACATGTTTCCTTAATATCTGATGAGGCATTGGTGTCATTTTTGGATTTATTACAGTAAAAATATTACATATTCATATTCATATTAATGCCTAACCCCAAAAAATGTAGTTGCTTTTGAAGGGAGGGTATAGTAGGATTCGTAATTTAGCTTCCAGGGGAGAAGGGTCCAGCTGCGGCTTGTAGCCGCTCACACCACGCCCACAGGAAATTACATCGTTCACTCCACGCCCCCGGTGGCCGCTCACGCCACGCACATTTCCAACTTTCAGACAATAAGGTACAGCTTCATCTTAACCCAAAACAAAGTTTCAACTTGTTTAGGCTCTTCTGAACAAAGATCATTTGAAAGATCATCACTGCATGAAGTATGCCTTGTTTCTGACTCAATGAAGATCGCTACTGTCCTGCTTTCAGAAATCTGGGCTGTAAACTGGATGCTCTAATTTCACAGTATTTTGTCAAATGTAATTTAAATATTTTCATTTAATTTGTGAAGCTCTCTGCCTACTTTTCAGTATCTTATAATTCAACTGAACTTTTTTGTTACTGTGTTGCTACTGAAAATCTGTCATTGTGTTCCCTCAGAGACTGAGAGCATCGTTGACGATCCGACAATGGCACCTTTTAATCATATTTTAATAATTTAATAACCATAAGATGGATCGTCTTACCGTTTTTTCCAGTTAGCAGCTAACAAGCTAACGCTAACGAGCGTCTCTTTGCGGTCTTTCTAGCCTTCACGGGAGGTTTTGTATCCAGCCTGGAACTTGTGCCTTTTTTTGGGGTGGTTGAGCAATAAATCCAAACTCTTACATCCAAGATCGATACACTTTATGTCCATAATTTATGATTTTTCAGCCGTTCATCTGCACCGATCGGCGTTGGCTTCCGTGGTGAAAACTAGATCCGGTTTCCCAGAATGCATTGGGCCTTTGTTATTGTCTGCAAACCAATGGAAACCGGTCTTTCGAGATATATATATATATATATATATATATATATATATATATATATATATATATATATATATATATATATATATGTGTGTATATATATATATATATATATATATATATATATGTATGTGTATATATATATATATGTATGTGTATATATATATGTATGTGTATATATATGTGTGTATATATATATATGTGTATATGTATATATGCGTGTATATATATATATATATGTATGTGTATATATATATATGTATATATATATATATATATTATATATGTATGTGTATATATATATATGTATATATATATATATAAATTTTAATCATTTGACAGCCCTAATATATATATATATATATATATATATATATATATATATATATATATATATATATATATATATATATGTATATATGTATATATATATATATATGTGTGTGTGTGTGTGTGTGTGTGTGTAGCAGAACTGTGAGTGTTATATAAATAAATATGACATTATTATTTTGATTATTGGCATAAGTGCATGTCATGAGGGCAAAAGCGTCTGGACTTTTTTGAAAAAATTTATATTTTGTCAACTGTATAAGTTATAATGTTAATTCCTTCACAGTTTGACTCCTAATACATATGAGAAGTGATTTAGACAGGAGATTGGCTTAGGATTTATTGATCTGTGTGTCATATCAATACATATCTGTGAGATTCCTGTTTCCGTTTTATTTATTTATTTATCTTTAAGGTCCTACAAAATGGTTTAATATTCAAGTGACCTCACTGCAGCACAAATATTCTAATAGCCCAGTTTTTCCTGAAAAGAATGATGTCCATAGATTGACTGTGGACAACAGGGGCTATGTTTTACAAGCTTTTTTAGAAAATAAAACCAGACGGACAGAGGTTGTCAAAAATCCTTCAGGAATCTGAGTGTTAAAGAGTAGTATTCCCAGACTCTCAGGTTTAATTTATTGTTCAAATCACTAAAAATGATAGATGGATCTAACGGTGTTCACCGCTCAGGGAAAAGACCACGACAACTCCCCAGAAAATGCATGGTTTTGTATTTGGCCCTGAGTGTGAAATGTATCAATTATAATGTTGTGACAAAGAAGCAAAGGGTGAAATTTATATTTATTTTTCTATAGTGCCACTCCGAACTATAGAAAACAGGCTTTTATTTAGACAAATAAAATTAGAAATACAATTTTGCAAGGAACTTTAGAGGTTGCAGTTCCACCAGAGTTCCACTGGGGGTGATCACAGTCCAGTGCAAAATGAATGGGACCCTATGGAATTAGACGGCTAAATTTGTCTCTTTCGCCTGATTGTCGTTGAGAAATCTCAGATTTGATTGTATTTTTTGCAAGTTCAACATGGATTATAGGTTGAAAGTTGAATGAACGAGTACTTATGCCCTTTTGATTTGTTACAGGTTGAGTCGTTGTTGCCCATACCACGCTAGCATTCTGCTAATGAATGCTGATTGGTCAGCGAAGGACTGATTACGATCGGAGATCCCGCTTGACGGCATCCGAAGCGGAACCAGAATGTCAGAGTGAATATTTCGCCGTGGTCGTTAAAACATTAGCAACCTTCTTTCTAGCATGTGTATTGACCACTGACATAGAAGAAATGGACCGAGTGACTCCGCTGTTTTTGACGGAGACCAGTGAAGTCTATTAGAAGCACTTTTCCGGTGATGGCTGAGCGTTACTGCGCAGCTGCAAACTGAGCTTGCCGCCATAGATGTGACGTGAGCAACGTGTCTGAACGTTGTAAGTCTTCTGGTAGCTGTGCCAAGAGAAATCTCAATCATTCTCAGTCTATCAGAGACGGAGAGCGTAGGTATATGTAAGGAGATAACATAGGCACAGGCTAATTATTGCTAACTAAAATGATAGTTAACATTAGTAATTAAACTTAAACAGCTAATGTACGTCCAAACTGCCTGCAAGCTTCTCCTGTACTATACGGTAATTCCTCTACTATGCAACAGTGAGTCGTGTGGTTATGACACAATCGTTAGCCTATTTTTATAAAAACGTCTGCTACGGAGCCATAACGTGAGATAAAAAAAAGTCTTTCAACGCTTCAGATGTAAAGTTATTGGCTGTCAAAGTGACGCCAAAATGAATGGCAGTCAATGGAATGCTAACGGGGGGTGATGGTTTGGGTAGCATAAAATGGCGCCATAGGAGGCTTCACTCTGAGGAGGCAGGCTTGCCCCCTTGGTATTGACAGGGAGAGCCTAACCTGTCAGCTGTGTTGTCCATGCCTAGGGGGTTTTCAAGATGGCGGAGTGAGTGGCAGCACTTTTTGCAGGCTCTGGTAAAAAGTTTCTTTTTATTCCTGGAAATGTGATAAACTAGTGTAACAATCCCTCTACTTAACAGCTATTCAATGTAGGGGCAAAATTGAGTGACTAAAGTAACAATCATTCTGGGGTCTTTTTTTTCTTCGTTGTTTTGGAATCATGTCCGACCACAACTACAACATGGCTGCTCTCCACGAGGCGTGTGATGATTCTGACATTGAGGAAGAAATGGAAGCGGAGGAACACTCATCCAAAGAAGGCAAAATTAACAAAGAACACACTCCAATTAAACAGCCATATCCAAAGAAACCAAGACACCAAAGGGAAAGTGAGGACGCGAATACTGGCGCCGCAATTCTACAAGCTGTACAAGTTCTGACCAAAAAAATGGATGAGCAGATGGAACTTTTGAAAAGTTTTGACAGACACAATTGCAGCAAAAGAAAACCGAGAAGAAATCTGCGTGCTTCAGAAATAAATAGGAGGCCTTCAGAAAGAAAACGACTTGTTGAAAGAAGCATATGCAGAGCAAACCCGGTACAAAAGGAGGTGGAATCTGAGGATGATTGGCCTCACTCAAAAGGATGGCGAGGACACGAGAGAAGTTGTCATAGGGATATTGACAAGAATTGTTCCAATGTCAGTGGAGCGGCTGCGCGACACCGTGGACACCGTTCACCGGTTGGGAAGGAGAGGCGACGCTGATACCTCAAATAACACACCGAGAGCAATCATCATTCAGTTCGGGATGAGAACGGTGCGGGATGATGTTTGGAAGAAGTCGAAGGATGCGAGAGTGTGTAAAGACATGCACATACGCTTCAAAGAAGACTTCTCGAAAGAAGACCGGGAGGCGCGTGCGAAGCTGTGGCCACTGGTCCAAGAAGCCAGAAAGACAGGTAAACGGGTATTCTTGAAAGAAGGATACGCTCTGATCGATAACAGGAGAGTGGACCCAAACTGAACACTTGCTTTAATATCATTTGAATGGCTGTCAGAAATTCAGCCTACAATCACGTTCTTCAGTGAAACTTGAATATTATTGTTTGACATAAACGCTCCGATATGTAAGTATTAACGCTACATGCACTTTGTTTGTTAGTGCATCACTGAACATTCAAGGTTAAATATCTTGATGTTATGCTTGAAGCATGGTTAATGTTACATTGTTGATTCCAAATATTTTTGCATGCCATTATATGGCAGATACTGAATATCTACCTTGTTTACCTGTTCATATATGGTATTGCAACTGGTCACCCCTTGATATCTCTTGTTATGCCAAAATTAAGAATAATATAACAAAATAGGCGAAATAGATTTATATTTAAATAGAACTTTGCTACAGTAGTTGTTCGGTTTATAGGTTTCCCTTTCTCCCTCTATAGTTTTTAGAGGGCTAGTTACACAAAAGATTTAGGACTAACTGCTCATTCCTGCGCATCGTTACACTCTTTGTGCATTGTTTATAGATTATCTACTTACAACCCCAAATCAGAAAAAGTTGGGACAGTATGGAAAACACAAATAAAAAAAGAAAGTAGTGATTTCTAAATGTAATTTGACTTGTATTTAATTGCAGACAATCCAACAGCACATAATTGAATGTTTTTTTCAAGATTTTTGTTTTTAAAAAAAAAAAAGAAAATTCCTATTTTGGTTCTTGCAACACATTTCAAAAAAAGTTGGAACAGTAAAGCATTTACCACTTTGTAATGTTGCCATTCCTTTTCACAACACTTAAAAGACATTTAGGGACTGAAGACACCAAGTGATGAAGTGTTTCAGGTGTAATTTTGTCCCATTCTTGCTGCAAACAAGTTTTAAGATGGGCAACAGTACGGGGTCTTCGTTGTCGCATTTTGCGCTTCAAAATGCGCCACACATTCTCTATTGGAGACAGGTCGGGACTGCAGGCAGGCCAGTCAAGTACCCGTATCCTCTTCCTCTGCAGCCAGGACTTTGTAATGTGTGCAGCAGTGTTAATTTTGACAGCAAATTCTGATTTAGTCTTAGTCTTTTGAATAACACACCATTTAGTTTTAGTCTTATTTTAGTCATCTGAAATCTTTTAGTCTTAGTCTAGTTTTAGCCGACTAAATATCATAAGAGTTTTAGTCTTAGTCTAGTCTTAAGTCTTTTAGTCGTAGTCTAGTTTTAGTAGACCAAACATTAGCAGATTTTAGTCGATTAAATCTACAGTGGATTTAGTTGACTAAATGTTTCTCCAGAATTTCCGGTCATTTGAAGTATCCATCAGTCTGTTATGGAATGGTATTAAGGTTTGAATATGCAATACAGACACAGATTTAACGGTTGTAATACAAAACATGTATTTTATTTTATTCTTAATGTCAAAAACACCGACCGTGGCCTTTTCACAAAAGATAATCTCACATAAAATAAGCTTAAGGCCTGCTCTCCCTGAAAAATATACATGCTCCCTGAAAAGGATATGAATGAATGATATGCAATGCATATGACACTTTCAAGATGAAGTACAATATTATTGAAATAGATAACCACCTAACTCTGAACTTACTGTCTTCTACTGTCTGTGCAGGATCCAAAACATTAAGAAAAATTAAGTGCAATTCTCAAACATAATAAAACTATTGGTTGTAATGCCATTGCACAAGGTATCTAAATACAGAAAATTCACTACTGTTAATGTTCACGTACCTCAAGAAAAGCTAAATAACTGCTAGACTACAATGCCTTGCTAGTCTGTGCAAAATCAACAAGATTTGAACAGAACAGATTAGTGCAATTCTCAAAATGTAGAATAAAAGATGTATTGGCTGTAATGCCATTGCACACACTACCAAAGAAATACTCCTTAATGTTCAAGTAAATAAAAAAACCCCTGCTCTCTCAGCATTGAAAATACAGGTAAATATCACATTAAACTAAAAAGCACACAACTCTGTAAGCATCTTCTTCTTCATCATGTATTACTCTGTGCATTGTGTGCAAAATCAAAGAGATTTGAAAAGAAACAAAACATATGTAAAAGAAAATATGCATTGGTTGTTGTAATGTCATTGCACACAAAATGAAATATTCTTCTGTTGATAATTAAAAGAAGTATCAATGAGCTCAACTCAAGACAAGTGAATTACATGCTAAACTGTAATGCCATTATTGCATGGAACAAAAGAAATCTCTGCTCTCATATTAAAACAAAACAGATCAGTAACTTTCAAGTTGTGCATATACTACTACAGGAAATGCTGTAAATAGCAGTGAATACAACATTTCTATTTGTTTCTGTTCATTTTAAGGAAAGCACTTCGCTCCAATGTTACCCTTCCTCTGTTGCGCCGTCCTCTTGTGAGGTCACCTGTGATGCTGAATACCCTCTCTGCAAAAGCTTGAGAAGCTGGCATAGCCAACAAGTCTAACGCAAAAGGTTTTAAACTGTGATAAAAACTGTCACTCTTTTCCAGCTAGAAGTCTGTTCCTGTGTCCTCAGTGATGGGATGTGAAAGTTCTTCCTTGTACTTGATGATCTGCTGCCTGATGCTGGTTGTGGAGGTTTTCAGTTTAGGCCTTGTGGTGAGGCATTTTGAGAGGAACCTAAATACCGGCTGCTTTGAGGATGGCGCTGCTTCTGGTTCCTCAATAACCTCTTCTTCTGCATCATCTTCAGACTGGTCCTCCTGTCTTGTGTGTGGCAAAGTGCATTTGATCACATAGTCTTCTGCCTGTTTCAGCAGTTCCTGGATATTTCCATCAGCCACATCAACATTAACAAGGATTTCACAGACAGTTGGGTTGACAAAGCAGGCAGCTGCTGCAAGTGCTGAGAACTTTTCATCGGTTGAATCCAAGAGGCAAGCAAAACGCTGGTTCAGATTTGATCTCATTTTCTCTGCAAGAGTGGCGAGGTCTCTGTACCGAGTGTTCTCTGCAAAGTCAGTTAGGTGGCTCAGCAGATCAAAGAGGGCAGGAACCACTAGGGACATAGATGTGGTGTCACTCTGGAGGGTTTTAGTGTGTTCCGCAAAAGGCAGCAATAGGTCATGCAATGATGAAAGCTTTTGCCACTCACTAGTAAGCAAACTGTCCCATCCCATGTCATTTGTGATTTGACAGACTGCATCTTTGACTGTGAGGAGTCGTGTGACCATGTTGAATGTGCTTGACCAGCGTGTGGGGCAGTCATTTACAACAATAACACCACACTGGTCCAATAGCCTCTGTGTTGCAACTGAGGACTTGTGAAAGAGCTTCACCACAGACCTTGCTTTATCAAGGACTCTTTTGACACTTGTCTCTTTCTGCAACATGTGGACCACAAGTTGTATGGTATGCACCACGCACGGTGTCCGGTCCATTTCCATGTCGACATGATGGTACCTAATAACAAGAAGAAAAGACAACCAAATAAGTCTAAACCTAATAAAGTGGCTGGTGTGTGTCAGTATATACTGTAAATATGTAGTGTGGTAGGGGGGAAATCATTCATGTGATAATTGGCTGTCATGTAAAAGAATAAACTAAACATGGCTCACCGCTGGTCATCAATTTCAGAGTCACTTTCCATCATGGACTCAGGGGAGTCGTCCTCAGAGCTGGTTTCTTCTGCTGTGGTGTTTTTAAAGGCTGCCACCATGTTACTCCCATTGTCCGTTATTACCGTCAGGATCTTCTCCTTTGGTATGGCCCACTCTTGCATACATTTGTCCACACATGCCTTAATAGACTGTGCAGTGTGTGGGTGAGCTACTTGTTCAAGGGCCAACAATATATGTACAGGCTTACTTTGTTCAACACAAAAGTAGCATGCGCTTATAGCGAGGAATGAGGCTGTCAGTCCTTTTTTTGTCCACAAGTCAAGGCCAATGGATACTTTCCGGGCAGCAGCCAGTCTCTCTTTGAATTTTTGTCTTTCATGTTCATACTGTGTTTCAATCAAATTGCTCATTTTAGTTTTCTTTGGAACTGTTAGTCTCCTATCTACTATCTCCATCATTAACACAAAGTCCTCGTCTTCAATTGTTGTGAGTGGTAAACCTGTGCGTCCAATCCATCTAGCTATGGCCTGCTCCTTGGTCTGTTGTTCCTTCGATTCAGTTTTGTACTTTGAAGAACTTAGGAAAGCTGTAGAGATGGCCTGCTGCTTCTGGGTTGCACTAGCAGCACTAGCTTTATTTCCACTTGGCCCATGGTCATCTTTGTCATCAGACGTCTTCTGTATCTGTGAGAGTGAATAAAGGGGAAATCAAGTTGTGATTTTGTTCCTTCTTGCCCAATCTCCACACACACACACACACACACACACACACACACACACACACACACACACACACACGATTCTTCAATTTGAGGAGATTAAATATTTATACTCATTCAGCGAGACAATCGTATAATCAATACAGTTCAGAGGTTTTCCTTTAGCTTCTATTTTATTCCAAGTTTAGCAGAAACACGGTGGTTTATCTGATAAAATAACCTTAGCGTGTATGCTTACCTTCGCGTGTATTTCTGGATGAGTCGTCTGTAAATGTCGCTTCAAGTTGGTTGTGTTTTTCCCAGCGATTTTTGCTCCACACGGTTTACAGGCGGTCTTGTTGTCCTTGTTGTCATACGTGAAGTGACCAGATGTCAATCCTTCGTTTCCGTCCTAACCCTAACTCTGACATGCCTGTTTTTCATGAGAGCTCCTGTGTAACTGCTGCTGCGTTTGTTTAGCTAGCTGTTGCGCCTGCATTTACCGCGGCTTTTTAAAATGGCTCCACTGTTTCTGCATAGATCAACCTACCCTCAAAGATTCGCTCTGATTGGATCTCTTCCCAACTTGTCCCACAAAAAGAGTAGTTCTGATTGGATCTCTTCTCCATTCGTCCCGCCCTAACATTTTCATTTCATTTTTATTCGTTGACTAAAGTGTCAGTTATAATTCGTCACAGTCTTCGTCATCATTCTGACTTTTTATTTAGTTTTTATTTAGTTTTCGTCCGTGAAAAAGGTTCGTTGACGAATATTTTTCGTCATAGTCTTCGTCAACGAAATTAACACTGGTGTGCAGAATGTGGTTTTGCATCATCTTGTTGAAATATGCATGGACGTCCCTGGAAAAGATGTCTTCTTGAAGGCAGTATATTGTGCTCCAAAATCTCTATGTACTTTTCAGCATTAATGGTGCCATCACAGAAGTGCAAGTTACCTTTGCCAAGGGCACTGACACAACCCCATACCATGACAGACCCTGGCTTTTGGACTTGTTGCTGGTAACAGTCTGGATGATCCTTTTCTTCTTTGGTCCGGAGCACACAGCGTCCATTTCTCCCAAAAAATACCTGAAATACAGATTCATCTGACCACAGTACACGTTTCCACTGTGTGATGGTCCGTCCCAGATGCCTCCAAGCCCAGAGAAGTCGACGGCGCTTCTGGATACTGTTAACATAGGGCTTCCTTTTAGCACAGTACAGTTTTAACTGGCATTTGTGACTGTAACTACGTATTGTGGTACTTGACAAAGGTTTGCCAAAGTAGTCCTGAGCCCATGTGGTGATATCGCTTATAGATGAATGACGATTCTTGATGCTGAGGGATCGGAGTTCACGGTTGTTCAGCTTAGGCTTGCGCCCTTGTCCTTTACGCACTGAAATTCCTCCTCATTCCTTGAATCTTTTAATTATGTTATGCACTGTTGAAGGTGAAATAAGCAAATGTCTTCCTATCTTTCTTTGAGGAACATTGTTTTTAAACATTTCAATAATTTTCTCACGTATTTGTTGGCAAACTGGCGATCTTTGCTCCAAAAGGACTAGACCTTTCTTGGATGCTGCTTTTGTACCAAATCATAATTACAATCACCTGTTGACATTACCTGTTTCAAATCACATCATTATTTAACCAATTTACCTGATTACTAGCTCTTAATTGCTCCTGTCCCAACCTTTTTTGGAATGTGTTGCAGGTCTGAATGACAGGAAAGGATGTATATTTACAAATGAAATTAAGTTGACCAGACAACACATGAAATATGTTGTGTTCACATTGTCTGCAATGAAATACAAGTCAAAGTACATTTAGAAATCACTACTTTCTTTTTTTGTTTGTGTTTTCCATACTGTCCCAACTTTTTCTGATTTGGGGTTGTATTACCTAAATGTTGTCCTTTATTTCTTTAAATACTAGCGGGATGAAAGATAATGTAAAACGTAAGGCTATTTTTCTTTTCTGTAAGGAGCAAAAGGCTAATTATGTTTTTTTACAAGAAACTCACTCAGCTGAGGCTGACACAAAATTTGGGAAATTGCAATGGGGAGACTCCATCTTTTTCAGTCATGGAACGTCACACTCTGCAGGAGTTATGATTTTATTAAATAGATTTCCTGGGAAAATTGTTGACCATAAAAGTGACTCTACTGGCTATTGGTAATGGTTGCGACAGAAATGAACGGTATAAACTACATCTTATTATGTGTGTATGGTTATAACAAGATAATCTCTTCTCATCCTTAAGTACTTAGAGGATAGAGTAATAATTGGGGGAGATTTCAACCTAGCCCCTGATCTTTGGTTAGACCGCTTACCATCAAGGAGACATTACCACACACTTGATGAAACAATACTTGAATTGACCACAAAGGCCAATCTAATAGATTATTGGAGAATGAAAAACCCAACCAGAAAACAATTTACCTGGTTTAACTCATCTAATAATGGCCAATGCTCAAGATTGGATTATTGGTTAATATCAGACAATCTCATTAATGAGGTTAATAGATGTGATATCTCAGCATCACCCCTAACTGATCATTGTGTAATATCCTTGACACTTTCTCCGGGTGGAAGAGAGAATAACATAAATTCCATATGGAAATTTAACAATAACCTTTTGGAAAATACTGAGTTTTGTAATGTAGTTATACAACTGGTTAAAGAAGTAGGTGAATTAGAAATGTCTTTTCTGAGTAAATGGGAATGGTTTAAATTAAAGTTAAACAAATAGCTATCAGAACAAGTAAGCAATCATCAACACTTAAAAAGATGAGGCAAAGGGACATCATTAGTCGCATCAATACGTTGTGCTGTAAAAATGATTTGACTCTTGACAAGAACAGACTGAATTAAACAATTTACAGTCCCATCTTGATAATATATATCTGGAAAAAGCCAAGGGAGCATTTATTCGTTCAAGGGCTCGCTGGATTTAAGAAGGGGAGAAAAACTCTTCTTACTTTTTTTAGTCTGGAAAAACAAAGACAGACGAAGAAAAAAATACGGAAGTTAAATATCAATGGTACTGTTGTTGAAAATCAGGAAGAAGTAAACAAAAACATGAAAGCCTTCTATAGTAACTTGTATAAATCCCTTTTTTCTAAAGAAGATTGTTGTTTTTTCTTAGATAAGATTCAGGGGCTTAAAAAGAGATTAGATGAGAACTTTAAACAACTTATGGAAGATGAGCTAAGAATTGAGGAGCTAGACTTAGCAGTTCAACAGATGTTTAAGGGGAAGTCACCTGGAATAGATGGGCTAACCGTGGAGTTTTTGTCTTTCTTTTGGAGTGATATCAGGGAAATGTTCTATTTTATCCTTACTGACCGCCAGAGGCAGTGCTTACACTGAATATATTCCGTATCGCGCTTGCGCAGGTCGAGTATTTATATCAACAAAGTCACCTGTGACCTCGGGGTGACCCTAGCCAAGGTATTAAGTTCCGGTGTCACCCAGAGCTCATTCCTTTTTCATCTTCTCGCTATGCAGGTCGTCTGCCATCTGTGGCAGCATTAGCATTAGCTTAAGTTGGAATTATTGCAATGCTCGCCGCTTGTAGCCTTGCGACTACGGTCGGAGTTGCGGATTTTTTCGCCCTCCAAAGGCTGCGGCTGGGCTGTCCCTCTTCAGGGACGGGGACGGTGTGTTTGCCGTTCGGCTTCGGACGAAGCCCCGGACCGGCGGATACTCCGGACCCACTCATATGGCTTCTACGCTCGGTAATACCGTCCTCTTTGTACAATTGTTTGTTTTGACTGTCACTCGCCGCTTTCGCTGTGTGACGTTGATGTCCTTAAACTGATAACGTGTAAACTCCTTTATTAACGGGAGCGTGTTCGCTCGGTGTTAATGTAGCTGTATTATTTACCAGTGTAACGTATTCACCTACACGTAGTATTGTGTCAGTGAGGGCAGTGTGCTTGCTGCCCACTACTGTGTACAAATGTTTGTGTCGCTGGCTGAGCGCATGTGCTGAGCGACATTAATGGCCTTATCTGATTTTAGTGTAACGTCAATTACTAACGTGAGCGTGTCCGCTCGGTGTTATTATTTACTGTAATTATAACCGCTGTCATGTACCGTGACCCGGTAACTAAGACGTGCGTTTCTACATGCTGTGTTGCTTTATTCTGGTTTTGCCACTCTTACTATTAACAACACCCAGAGCGACCGTATGGTGGCTGAGTAAGCTATCATTACGTACATGCCACGTTTCTAGATGGCGCTCCTAGAGCCACACCAATATATTACAACCACGTTTATCATATTGTGTCTGTGAAGGGAGTGTCCTCGCTTCCTTCTCCTTTTATACGATTGTTTATTTCACCCTGGCTGGGCGCTTTGGCTGTGCTACATGCCGCTTATTTCCTTATCTGATATTGCGCTGATCCGTTTTTGCCGTGAGTGTGTTCGCTCAGTGCTAACATTACGGTAAGCTGTATTACTTACCAGTGTAACACCTTCACCTACAAGTCATATTGTGTCGGTGACGGCAGCGTGTTGGCTCCCCTCTCCTGTACAATTGTTTAACTGTGGCCGGACGCTCTCGCTGTGCTACCTGTAGCCAATATCCTTACCTGATATTGCACTAATCCGTTATTGCAGTGAGCGTGTTCGCTGAGTGCTAATGTTACGGTAGCTGTATTAATTGCCAGTGTAATGCATTCACCTACAAGTCTATTGTGTCAGTGATGGCAGCGTGTTCGCTCCCCTCTCCTGTGCAATTGTTTAACGGTGACGGGGCGCTTTTGCTTGTTCTATAGTGACATTATTGCTCTTACCCGATAAAGTAACCTCCATTGCTAACGTGAGCGTGTTCTCTCTGCGTTACTAATTGCTGTACCTGTAAATGCCAGTTTCACATGTGTAAGGAGTGTCCTCGCTCCCCTCTCACTATGGCCTGTTGTTGTCCATCGGCCACAGGTAGCAGCGTGCTCTTGCTCGAGCTGACGTGGTGGGTCGCTAGCTGGAGTGTATCCGTTTTTCTGACGGCTAATGTACAGTGACGAAAGTGTTCTCGCTTTCTCCTCACTGCGTGTGCCGTTTCTTCTTTGCCTGCCAGTTAGACTTACAGGTTACATTCAACACTGTTTTTTCTCTCATCGGAGTGCTCTCGCTCTGACTGACTGCCGTTGGCCATCACTAGGTGGTGGAGTTTCCTCACTGTTGTTATGGACTCTCATAATTGTAGTGCGTTTGGTTCCTCCTTCAAAATAAGGGCGGCCATGACCTCTGGTCAGGCCGGGGAGGCTGCTGGTGCTCCTTCAGTGAAGGAGGCTAAACCTGTCAGGCTGTCTGGTGGACTTGCTGACGGCGGAGTTGGGCCAGCTGAAGTCTCTCCTTCGGAGGGCCACTCCATTCCGGTGCTGGTGTAGTGGAGGCTGCTCCACTATTCATCCACCATTCACCCACTGCTAAGCTTGCGGCTGACGGGGATATGGTTTCCATTTCTTCGGGTCTGGCTCTCGTTCCTCGGCTCATAACTCATTGGATGGGGCCGATGCCAGCTCCATGGGGTCCAGCATTCGCGCAGCATTGGCACGCTTGCAGCTGGATGTGGGGCACCCCGAACTGGCGCAGGCTAGTGCTTTCTTCAGGCACCCCTGCTGCCTTTCATGTTCCTCCCTCTGATGTATATCTAACGGAGCTACATGCATGTTGGAGAGATAATAAAGCTCTCTCCTGTCCTGCATCTGATGCCAGGACTCTGGCAGTCATTCAGGATGCGGCAAAATTCATGCAGCTGTTGAACAGACTGTTGCCTCCCTCATCGTTTCCCGTAACGTGGCTCTGAGGCCGGATGCCAGGTGCACTCGACCAGTGTCGGGGCACTGACGACCTTCTGTGTAAGGCGTATGATACTGCGGCATGTATGGACCGCATTGGTAACTCCCTCTCTCCGCATCTGCCCCCAGGGGCCGCTTCAGCTCACCGACATACCCCAGGGGCCACCTTGGGACTTGGCGCCTCATGTGAGGCCAGTTCTCTACCTTCGCGAGCCTGCTCGCTTTCCCCCTTCGCAGCCTCGGGCTGTGGGGCCTAATCGTCGCCCCCCAGGGCCTTCTAAGGCTGGGGGGGCCAGGCATTGAAGCCTTGGGGCCGGCTGTCGGTCGCTTCTCCCAGCGGCACTTTTCTGGCTGGGCAACCCTTGCTTCGGATCCTTAGGTGGCTTTCACCTTTGCCCAGGGGTACAAGCTTAAGTTCTGACACCGGCCCCCATCCTTCAGCCGGGTCAAGATGACCATCATCAGGGACCCGGCAAAGACTCTAGCCCTGGAACGGGAAATGTTCTCTATCATGTCCAAGGGCGCAATAGAACCGGTGGACCCCCTATCTCAGCCCGGGGGGTTCTACTAAATTTATTTTCTGGTCCAGAAGAATTGTGACGGGCTTCGCCCGGTTCTGGATCTACGGCGTCAACACATATTGAAGGGGTTGCCGTTCCACATGCTGAGCACAGCAGATGTTATTCGTGCTGTTGCCAAAGACGACTGGTTCACGTCCATAGATTTGACGGATGCTTATTTTCATGTTCCTATTGTGCCTCACCACAGGCATTCTCTTCGTTTTGCCTTCCAAGGCAATCACTATCAGTTCTGGGTCCTCCCATTCGGTCTGTCCCTCTCTCCTCGAGTGTTCACCAGGTGCATGACGGCGGCCCTCTCACCCCTGCAGTCGCAGGGCATGGAGATCCTGCTGTATTTTGACCGGTTGCTTTATGCACCGCCCAGGCTCCAGGCGGCCATGACGCATCTCGCCTTCTGTCACATGTGGCCCAACTGGGTCTCACGGTGAACTTAGAGAAGAGTTCTCTGACTCCTTCTCAGAGCACAACCTTCATTGGTGTGGCTCTGAACAGCGTCACTATGAAGGCCTGTCTGTCGTTACAGCACATAGACGACATCCTCTGCCTCCTTCCTCTTTTCCGCGAGGGCAGGATGCTACCTTACGGCCATTTTCTTCGCCTCTGACAGCTGCCTTAGCTGTTCCCTTGGGCTTACTCTCTGCGCCCTCTGGAGATGGTTGAACAGTTTCCACTTAGATGCCAAGTGGCACAGGCACGGACGACTCAAGGTGTCCTACACAGGACGGCTTAGGGCCTGTGGTATGGTCACGGGGCCCTTAAGCACATTGTTGTGATGGAGCTATGGGCTGGGCACCTGGCTCTGCGGTATTTCCTGCCGTACCTGAGGGGAAGGCACATGATCGTCAGGTCGAACTACGCCTCGACGGTCTTTCAGATAAACCATCAAGGGGACACTAGATCCCCACAGTTACTGCGGGTTCCCCTGGCTCTTCTGATATGAGCTGCCCCTCGCCTGACCGGCCTGCGGGGAATGTTTTTTGCCTGGGGAGTGGAACCTGGTCGCAGTCTTCCTCTCTCATCAGAAGCCCCACCGGAGGAGTGGCGGCTTCATCCAAATATGGACCCCTGTCGCCTTCGGCTGTGGTTTGGCTGCTGAAGGGCCTGACCTGCTGTTGACAGGTTGTGTAGTGCCTGTCAGAGATAGTATCCTGACGGCCAGATCCTGGTCTACTCGTCTGTAGTACGGGAATGGATGGTAACTTTGTTCTGGGTGGTGTACGGCTCGTACTTGTACCCAGTGCATTGCTTTGTGCCTGACATCCTTGTGTTCCTGCAGACCCTCCTGGGCGGTGGACGGTCTTCTACGAGGTTCTAACCTAAAGGTCTATGGAGCTGCCATTTTGTTGCAGCATGTTGCGATTGACAATAACTGTGGGGAGCCACAGGTCATATCCCGCTTCTTATATGGGGCTCTGGGGGTTGCGTCCCTTGAGCGCCCAAAGGGTGCTGGATGCCCTTTCCTCGCCTCCCTTTGAACCTTGGCACAGGTAGAGCTGAGGTGGTTGGCAGCCTAGGCTGCATTTCTCCTTGCCATCACTTCCGTGGAATGTGTTGGCGGGCTACATCCCCCGTTCATCAGTGATTCCTGTTGAGGTGGTACTTGGATGGCTCTGGTGTCACTTTGTGACCTATTACAGCGTTCCTCCCGAATGTGCTGGCACGCTCACGCCTCGATCAGCCTATCCACCTGACGCGTGTTTTACCCCCCTTCTAGAGATGGAGGGGCCGAATCAAATCTGTTGTGCCCAGTGCGGGCCCTTAAGGTTTGTGTGGACACTGAGTGTATCAGTCTGAACAACTTTTCGTCTGTTGTGGTGGTCATATGACGGGCTGTGCTCTCTCAAAACAGCGCCTGTCCCACTGGATTGTGGAGGCCATTGCCTCTGCATATGGAGCGGGTGTTCAGTCCCTACCATCCGGAGTGAAATACCAATCTACCAGGAGTGTCTCCACGTCGTGGGCGACTGGAGAGGTGTGCCCTGGAAGGACATATGTGCCGCGGCCTCATGGGCGTCGTCGAGCACATCTGCACGATTTACAGAGTGATTGTTGCCGCCCCCCCCCATCCTTTGGGTGTGGTCCTGCGGCCAAGGTCCTCTGCTGCATCCCTGTGGGGTGGGTACTCAGGCTTCCTCGTGACTCTGTTGGTATGAGTCATCCAGTGTAAGCACTGCCTCTGGCGGTCAGTAAGGATGAAATAGAACGAAAGTTACGAATGTAACTACGGTTCTATGAATCTCGGATGACCGCCAGAGTTCTTGGTCACTCGGAATCTTGCGGACCCGCGAGAAGATTCTGAAGGAATGAGCTCTGGGTGACACCGGAACTTAATACCTTGGCTAGGGTCACCCCGAGGTCACAGGTGACTTTGTTGATATAAATACTCGACCTGCGCAAGCGCGATACGGAATATATTCAGTGTAAGCACTGCCTCTGGCGGTCATCCAGGATTCATAAAACCGTAGTTACATTCGTAACTTTCGCTTTATAATGCCTATTTAGATTGTATCTCAAAAGGTAATCTTTCTCCCACTATAAAAACATGGTCTCATCACTCTAATTCCCAAACCTAACAAAGATACTCTTTTATTGGATAATTGGAGACCAATTACCTTGTTATGTAATGATTATAAATTACTGGCACGTGTCTATGCTAATCGTCTGAATAAGGGATTATCAGATATTATTGACGAGTGTCAATCAGCTTTCATGAAGGGTAGAAATATACATAATCATACCAGGTTACTACTAGACATGCTTGATTATTGAGAATTCATTAACACTGATGCTTTTATTTTATTTCTTGATTTTTATAAGGCATTTGATACTGTTGAACATACCTTTTTTATTTGAAATCTTAGATTTCTTCGGTTTTGGGAGCAACTTTTGTAAAATAATTAAGATGTTTTATATTGACATATATAGTTCTGTGTCCCTGAATCCTAGTATAACTCCTAGGTTTGAAGTGCTTCGCGGTATTAGGCAGGGATGCCCGATTTCTCCCAAACTGTTTATTCCAGCCACCCAATCACTTATAATGCTCATTAATCACAACCCCAATTTGCATAGGATCTCAATATTTGACAAGGAATTCAAAATAAGTCAATTCGCAGACGACACAGCAATCCTTTTAAGGAATACATTTATGGTTGATGTTGCCCTTGATTCAGTCTCGATTTTCTCCAAAGCTTCAGAATTAACCCTCAATATTAAAAAATCCCATTCACTCATCAACAGATTCCATCATCTCTTCAATTGAGGTTAAAGCTGAAGTGAAATATCTAGGAATAGTGTTATCTAAAAATGTTATTAGAAGAGAAGACGTTAATTTTTCTAACCGTTTAATAGATATGAAGAAATCTTTGAGACCTTTAAGATTAACTGGTTGAAAACATATCTATCACAAACAGATTCTATGTGGTTTCATATACCCAGAAATATATTTAAAAAAGTAGGAGGGCTTGATTTTCTTCTGCAATGTGATTTTGAGGTGACCAAAATTCCTGTTAAGTTGTCCAACTTTCACAAACAAGTTCTCCAATATTGGAAAATTATATTTACCCATAACATTTCTCCTCATGGATCCACCTTATGGAACAATAAGGTCATCATAATCAATAGGAAATCACTGTTCAGGTATGATTGGTATGAAAAGGGCATTATTTTTGTGAATGATGTTATAGATGATAATGGTAACCTTTTGGAATATAAAGCCTTCCTAGACAAATATAATTTAAACTGTACATATAGAGAATACAATACGATCTGTAAAGCAATACCTGTATCGTTATTATAGTTAATTCAAAGCACATTGTTATATACAAGAGCAAGACCCTTACCAAACTCTACCAAATTTAGTTATTAATGATTGTACTTTATTTGACAATAAATGTAATAATAAATGTATTAGTGATGCTTTGAAATCTAGATTGTTCTTTGGTTATAACAGAGGATTGTGTGTACAGGTTCCAAACATGGATGCATTGTCCATAGGAAAAACACATTTTAAATTCATTAAATGGCACATTTCCCCAAAAGTCAAAGAGACTCACTTTAAAATAATCTATAAGATATATCCGGTCGCTGACTTTCTTAGAAGAAGATTCAAATTTGATGTAGACCCTTGTTTTTTTTGTGAGGTGGCTGATGAGACTCTGGAACACATGTTCTTTTTTTGCCCCGTGTCTAACAGCTTTTGGTCTGAGATACATAATTGGCTGTCACTTAAGATGGATAATATCCCTACTTTCTCCTTGCCGCACATCCTCTTTTATATGGATAATATAGATTCATCAGTTTCAGACTTGCTCAATATGATTATTCTAATGAGTAAATATCATATTCATTGCAGTAAGTGGAGGGGTTCTAAGCCTTTTTTTGTTTGGTTTATAAATTACTTTAAATTGTTTTTTTCCTCACTGAAAAAGATCAAATCTACTAAAATTGCAAGGAAAATGTGTAGTGACATATCTAGGAATCTACTGTTTTAATTAGTCTCTCCTTGTGTATTGCTCTAAATGTTATTTTTACCTTCTCTAGCCTTTTGCTTTTGACTTGTGTATTTTAAGCAGCTCCCCTTTTTAATTTTTATTCTTTGTTGTTTCTTTTGTTCAGGTAATTCCTTCTTGTACATTGACAACATTTGTATTGTATATACGCGTGTATATCCTGTTCCCCAACAAGAGTTTTGTATGTTGGTGCTTTTTGTAAAAAAAAAAAAAAATAAATAAAGTGTTGTCGATGCCTCGAGAAAAAAAAAGGAAGCGACTCAGAGCTCGCCGTAAAGCAGCATCTCTGGCTGTATATGTGTATGACGTCATTGACATTTTCAAAGGCTTTTTAGAACAAAAAAGCAACTTTAAAAAAAATCTAACATCCAGCAGTGTGTATTTTCTTTGCCTCCCCTTTCGAATGCAACATTCAAATTAGTAGACAAAAATTATATCCTGAGAAAAGTGGATTTTTAGGGGTATTTAGGGGTATATTCTGCACTGGCCTGTGAGCGCCCCCTATATGGAAGTCAGAACCCGGAAGTAACGAGGGAGTGGAACTTCTTCCTATTGAGAATGAGGACATACGTCACGATTTGGGAGGGGTCTGAGCCCGTCGGCCATTTTTGGGTGCCTACACTATCGGTTGCCATGGGCAACATTGTACGAGCGAGCGACACAGACGGACCAATTATTAACACGGTATTTAAACTTAAGAAAATTAAGAGGAAATGGAGAAAAAGGCAGCAAAAGAAAAGGGACCTTACAGGGAGAAACTTACAACCAGCGCCAAGCAGAGGTATTTAGAGAAGCTGCTGATATCAACCACATTGACCCGTACGAGCTGCCAGCAGCACAATGGAACAGAGACTGGACTCATTACCATCTTTACCACAAATGAAGCAAGCAGGAAAGGTTAACACATTGAACATTTGAACTGCTTATTAACGTGAGCTTGTTGTTAACACGTATATTTGAACAGCTTATTTACGTGCGCTTGTCTCGTGTGTGCTGATGACCTCATCTGTTGACATTTCCGAATGCGCTCCTACATTTGTTTCATAAAAGTGGGCTTTCCACACAAACAAACGTAGCTACATGTGTCATTAGTATGAGAAAGAAATGAGATTTTAACGGTGTCTGGGTTCGGACAGAAAAATTCGGCCCGATCCATGCTCTAACCTACGTGGAGATTGTTAACTTGGTTTTTGGCATCAGTTATTACACTATGCAAGAATTCAAAAGCAATGAACATGAGCACCCAAAAATGGCGGAAGGGGGCGGGACGTTGTGGCGTGACGACATCTCCTCATTCTCAATATTAGAAATTCTTTGGAGGAACTTTAGAAAGCTGGCTTTTATTTTGAAGGCGAATAAAACAAGGGGCTTGGCGTGAGCGGCTATTGAGAATGAGGACATGCATCACGATTTGGGAGGGGTCTGAGCCCGTTGGCCATTTTTGGGTGCCTACACTATCGGTTGCCAGGGGCAACATTGTAGGAGCGAGCGACACAGAGACGGACCTGAAAATTATTATCACGGTGTTTAAACTTAAGAAAATTAAGAGGAAAAGGAGAAAAAGGCAGCAAAAGAAAAGGGACCTTACATGGAGAAACTTACTACAAGCACCAAGCAGAGGTATTTAGAGAAGCTGGCTGATATCAACCACGTCGACCCATACGAGCTGCCGGCAGCACAATGGAACAGAGACTGGACTCATTACCATCTTTACCACAAACGAAGCAAGCAGGAAAGGTTAACACATTGAACATTTGAACAGCTTATTAACGTGAGCTTGTTAACACGTTGAACATTTGAACAGCTTATTTACGTGCGCTTGTTGCCTCGTGTGTGCTGATGACCTCATCTGTTGACATTTCCGAATGCCTTCCTACAGTTGTTTAGCTAATAAAAGCGGGCTTTCCACACAAACAAACGTAGCTACATGTGTCATTAGTATGAGAAAGAAATGAGATTTTAATGGTGTCAGGGTTCGGACAGAAAAATTTGGCCCGGTCCGAACTCTAACCTACGTGGAGATTGTTAATTACTTGGTTTTTGGCATCAGTTTTTACACTATGCAAGAATTCAAAAGCATGAAATCCTTGGAAAGCTACGAGACTTTCTGCTGCAGCTGGGTGCAAGACTTGGTCATCTACAAGCCCCCAAAACACAGAAGATATTTGTGCTGATAGTTACATTAATGCACTGTTCATTCTAAAGCACCTTAAAGATGTATGGCATCTTATATATTTTACACGGTGTCACCCCCTGTCATGTAAATGTGTTAGATGAAGGACATGTTAGTCACGTAAACTAATTTGACATGTCAAAATTTGCACTATACGAAAAAACTGTGACACGTGGTTCCTACGATTTCCACGAAAATCGTGTGAGGAACTGAATCAGTTTTTTACACAGCAGCGTGTTCCAGACATTCTACAATAGTTAATTATCTTGAATCTAGACTATAGAAAAACAGAAGAACCTCCTCTGCTACCAACACAAACAATGAACATGAGCACCCAAAAATGGCGGAAGGGGGCGGGGCGTTGTGGCGTGACGACATCTCCTCATTCTCATAGAATGAGGAGATGTCGTCACGCCTAGGCTACAGACCGCATGTCAGTATCAAGGGGCCAGGCTTCTCTCCTCAGAGCGAAGCCGCGATGGCGCCATTTTGCTAGCCCTTTCCCATCACCCCCGTTAGCATCCCATTGACTGCAATTCATTTTGGCGTCACTTTGACAGCCAATAACTTTACATCTGAAGAGTTTAAAGACTTGATTTGTCCGTTGTTTATTTCTTAAGAAACACGACAATGTACACAAGGCTACATTACCTTGTACCTCACGTTATGGCTCCGTAGCAGACGTTTTTATAAAAATAGGCTAACGATTGTGTCATAACCACGCGACTTACTGTCTCATAGTAGAGGAATTACCATATAGTACAGGACAAGCTCGCAGGCAGTTTCGACGTACATTAGCTGTTTAGTTTAATTACTAATGTTAACTAGCATTTTAGTTAGCAATAATTAGCCTGTGCCTATGTTATCTATACCTACGCTCTCCGTCTCTGATAGATTGGGAATGATTGAGATTTCTTTTGCGCAGCTATCAGAAGGCTTACAACGTTCAGAGACGTTGGTCACGTCACATCTAGGGCGGAAAGCTCAGTTTGCAGCTGCGCAGTAACGCTTAGTAACCCTATCCCATCACCGGAAAAGTGCTGGTAAGAGGCTTCACTTGTCTCCGTCGAAAACAGCGGGATCGCTGTGTCCATTTTATATACTGTCTATGGTTTTCTGCTACGCAATTATGCGCATGCGAAGAACGGATCGTGTACTAACACCGGACTGACACCGCAGCTGGCCTTTATTGGACTAGGGAGGCATGAACATCTTACCGCGATAATGTGCTTTAAAATGTCGATCGAGCACAACATGTCAGGGAAAGACCAAAGTGGCTACTGTCTATGGTGGCTGGTAATGTGGTGAAACAAAGTGCTGTTCTGTGAACAGAAAACAACCTAGTTTGGAATATTTATATCTATTGGGACTGAGTCAAACCTACGCTGTCCGCTGACAGTGCTCCAAAACAGCTTGTAGCTTCATCAACCCTGGGCTCGCTTGAAACATTTAGCGAAGCCCCCTGCATCCACTGCGACAAGTCGCACAGTAACGATATCAATTAGCTTGTAGCTATATATTTCAAACCCCAGGGGCCAGGATGCGAGAGGATTCTTTGTGAGGAACGACCCCATCCACGGTAAGTCATAAACCATAGTTACAGTTAACAATCTGTTCGGATGGATACCGTAGTGCGCTAGCTAGCTGCTTATCTAGCTAGCTAAGTTAACTTCATTGTAGCATAAGGCTAGTTAGCTTGTAATTTAGCATGGATTTGTACCCACTTAATGCGTTGTCATGTCAGTCAGGACCTATTGTATACAATCTATGTACGTTAGTCAGGATGAGTAGCTACAGTTACAGCCAGTTAACGTTAACAACAAAAGGACGAGGACTGATGTTAGAGACTAGCTAACGTTAGATATGTAGCTAACGTTAGACAGATTTACGACATCCATTTCAACTAGCTAGCTTGCGCTGATAGTAGCGTGAACTTGAAATGGATTTAAACTGGGTGTGTCTCGTTTCAACCTGGGTTTGTATTGGTATTACATTTAGCTAGTAAGTTCCTCTGTGTTTAAACGAGTAAAGACAGACATACAGACCATGCGTACAGTGTTACCTTTAAACTGTGTGAAAGGTCAGAGCTAATGGCCGACAGTCAAGTCAAGACTTGACAAGATAAGTAATGTATATAATACAATAAATGCATTCTAAATAGTGCAAAGGTAAGGCAAAACCAAACGGTATAGAAAAGTAAAGAAATTGAGTCAAAGTCCAGAGTTGTTGGGGGTACAGGGGAGGGGAGGCAGCTGAGCTACTGACAGCCAGCCTGGGGAATGAAGCTAAAGTAGTTCTGGTAGAACAGGCTCGGAGGCTCCGGTACCTTCTCCCAGATTGCAGGACTCGGAAGCATTGACATAGAAGAAATGGACCGAGTGACTCCGCTGTTTTTGACGGAGACAAGTGTAGTCTATTCATAGACAGTATATAGAATGGACCAACAGATCCCGTTGCTCTCAAAGACAGTATATAAACTGGACCAACATATCCCGTTGCTCTGGACGGATAAGCGTCAGTTATACTAGCGCTTCCAAAAGTGCGTGCGGAAATGGTGACGTCACGGGACTGCCGTGAGTATTTATACTCGCGCGTGGTGGTCGCGACACTAGTTGCAGTCTTCTCCTGAACAGCGGTGGCGCTAAGGAGCAAAGGCTACCGATGTTTTTCTTTCTAAGGACTAGAAGACAAAGATAAACAATGGCAGAACCAAGCCCCCAGGAGGAGCGCCAAGTCTATATGCCTCCATGGGCTTAGCGGATAGGGGTGGTACTGCACTCCATGGCCCAGAAAGACTTTTCACATAGACTTTACATGGCGAAAGAAACGTCTATATTTCAGCGAATAATTTGTTTCAGGGTATATAAACTTACCAGTCCGAACACTTAAAGGTTCCTTGTTTAAAATGCCATGTTTTTAACATTCACTAGTTGCGAATACAGAATTATTAAATTAGAAATGATGAACGTGCATAATGGACTCGAGCAGACCCGCGGGACTGCACCCGACCACTCACATGACTGTTCTCCCGAGGATGTAGCTAGCTGTAATAAATAATAGCGCTAGCTAATGGTTGTAATTCACCATGTGTTATATTAATACGTCCATGGTATTATCTTATGAAGTTATGATACATCCGAGGGATGTATGTATGCTGTAAAGCCTGTTACATGGATGTAACGTCATTAGCGTTTCCCAAACTGGTGGGGCTATCGGCTAGCTAGCTAGTTGATAACATCAGGGGTAGCTAGCTATATGCCTACACAATGTTACTACAGACATAGTGATTACATTGCCTTGGTTCTCTCTTATGATACATCCGAGGGCTGTATGCTGTAAGGCTTGTAACGTGGAAGAAGCCATGGATGAGCTTTGTTCACTAAACTGCAGGCTAACTGCTAGCGCTAGTTAGTAGCTAGCTAGTAGCACGACGTAATTATTTAATCTCCTTGGTTGTCTAGCTAAATACATTTATCGTTTATTTAGCTAATCATGTAAACGATCGGGAACAACGAAAACACAATGTTTAACGTTAGTGAATGTTTTAGACAATGAAAACGGCGAGTTCATGAGTTCGCCACTTGTAAGAGACACGAGAGAGAAGCTCATGAATGAGCATGTTGCTACCGGTTGCTTAGACAACGCAAACAAATTGTTGCTAGAGCGCGTATCCATCGTGACGTCATGGGCCAAGAATGCGGAAGATCTGAGCTCCATGCTGTCTTAATGCGCTTTTGAGCACTCCCGTACGGGGCTTCCCGCCGAACACTGTATCCTGTTCTCTTAATACATCCATGGGCAGAACAGGCAACAGCAGTGCCGTCAATGCTTCGATTTGATTCAATGAGCTACTTGGTGGGATCAAGCCTTTCATTCACAAAAAAAGAACTCATCTTAACCCAGTAAGTTTACAAGAGAGACTTGCAGTCAGTCGGCGAGTCCTGGCATCAGGCTTCCTGTTTCCGGTTTGTCGGGCGCCGCTGAAAAAAATAGACTGGTGCGCGCCCAAGGGGGCAGGCTTCTCCATAGACAGTATATAAAATGGACTGACAGATCCCATTGCTCTGGACGGGAGTGAAGTCTGTTAGAAGCACTTTTCAGTTAGGCTCGAGCGTTACTGCGCAGCTGCAAACTGAGCTTGCTGCCGCAGATTGGACGTGGGCAATGTGTCTGAACGTTGTAAGTCTTCTGGTAGCTGTGCCAAGAGAAATCTCAATCATTCCCAATCTTGCAGAGACGGAGAGCGTAGGTATATGTAAGGCGATAACATAGGCACAGGCTAATTATTGCTAACTAAAATGCTAGTTAACATTAGCAATTAAACTAAACAGCTAATGTACGTCGAAACTGCCTGCAAGCTTCTCCTGTACTATACGGTAATGGTGCGTTCTTTTTGCCTCGGAAGTCGGAGGTCGCAACTGGGAATGACGTCACACACGAGTTGAATGCGTTCTTTTTGCAAGGGGGATTTCCATTGTTTTCATTAGCTCTAGCCAGGTTAGCCATTGTTAGCAACGCCAGTTTAAACAATGTATATGCTATTTTTTTGTGCATACAAACCGCGTGACAACACAGATAGAAGACAGCGCTGCGTGTACGACTGATTTAGTGTGACACAAATGACACAGAAGTGCTTATAACTATGTTACTACAGCTTTTACAACTGTCGATACAGGGGGCAGCCATGTTGGATTTTCAGCTCGGGTACCTTGGTGGATGTACGAGTTCCGAACTCGTAAATACGAGGTCAGGGAGCGTGTTTACGACTTTGACCTCGTAAAATACGAGTTGCGAGGCAAAAAGAACGCACCATAATTCCTCTACTATGCGACAGTAGGTCGCTTGGTTATGACACAATCGTTAGCCTATTTTTACGAAAACGTCTGCTACGGAGCCATAACGTGAGGTACAAGGTAACGGAGTCTTTTATACATTGTTGTGTTTCTTTAGAAATAAACAATGGGCAAATTAAGTCTTTAAACGCTTCAGATGTAAAGTTATTGGCTGTCAAAGTGACGCCAAAATGAATGGCAGTCAATGGAATGCTAACGGTGGGTGAGTGCTTATTAGCATCAAAATGGCGCCATCGCAGCTTCGCTCTGTGGAGTTAGGCTTACCCCCTTGCTCAGGAGGCTGTGTGAGAGGGGCCTGGGGTCACCCACAATGCTTTGCGGGTAGTTGACACTATTGCTATAGAGAAGATTCACCTACAAGGTTCAGTTTTTGTTGACACCGTGTCAGAGAGCTCGTTATATGTTTCAATGCATGAATTACTAAAGAACATGCAGGATCATGCAGATTCCAGAGGAGGAAGCTAAACACGAAAACTTACTTAGAGAAATATTTGGAATTGAAATTGCAAACCAAAACAAGCTATTGAATTACAGTGGTTAAAGCTGGCATTATCTTATCTTTTAACTATCAATTATTCCCCCCAAGAGACCACAACTAACAATGAATATTTACTGGCTAAGCCATTAAAATACAGATAGACCTACATCTCTCAGCCACACCCAGGTATTCTCTCACACATATTCAATGTACTACGGAATGTTGAAAGATAGTGATACACTTTGTCCATCCAGTCTACAGTGACAAGATGAAGATATTAAAGGTATAGTGGAGGATTTTCTTTTTCCGGGTGCATCATCAAGACTACTGGTCGTCCTAGTTGTCAATCATTCTGCTGATATGTTTACGTAAGGCCGTCGTACGTGCTCGTCCCGAGGTAGTTTTCGCTTTCTGCGGCCTCTAACCCGACCGCCTTCTCCCCGCTCTCGGCTGGTGCTGGCTCTTGCGCCCCTGCCCTGACCTTGTCTCCCTCGGCCTCTAGGCGTACCCCCCCTCCTGGATCTTGGTCGGGATGAACAGGGCACGGGCTCGTAGTCAATATCAAATCCCACAAGACTCTCTTCTTGAAAGTTCTAAACGCACCAGCAATAACAAACGACAACAACTTAGATGCTAGGCGATAGCTTGTTTGTTGGCCTGTAGCATGCTAACGTTAGCTATAGAGATGCTTGTCGTAAATAGATTTTCACTTACCGGTGGCGAGTCTGACATAGTGGAAAAAGTGCAAATCTTCTTTTGGAAACGTAAACGGAGCGTGCACGAGGAGAACTAGGCGTGTGCATGCTCTCTCGTGCACACGTTTAATAGGCGTTCGCTCTCGGGAGCAGGTAGAGTGTTGTGCATGTGCATTTTTTCAAAAAGTGGAGAGGGCAGTACTTTTCTAAAATTCGGGA
This sequence comes from Gymnocephalus cernua, assembly GCA_023631565.1. NCBI lineage: Eukaryota > Metazoa > Chordata > Actinopteri > Perciformes > Percidae > Gymnocephalus > Gymnocephalus cernua. The sequence continues at coordinate 36,037,123 of CM042433.1, read as the reverse complement.
AAATCCTCCATTATACCTTTTTAAAATAGATATCACGTTTGCACCCCAGCTGTAACTGTTTTTCTCACTGACTTTCTTTCACTACAAGTGGATTTCAGATTTCAGTCAGACACTTTTGCCAGATATGCTTACATGGGTGTTTTTGATGTCTTATCCCCTGTCCAGTGCCATGTCTTTGGTTTTCCCTCGACCCAACACCAACGCAGTACACGGCAAGAAGGATAAGAGACTGATGGCGGAAGTGAATGCATCGCCACTCAAGCATTTTGTCACGGCAAAGAAGAAGATCAACGGGATCTTTGAACAGTTGGGGGCCTACATCAAGGAGAGCGCTTCCTTTCTGGATGGTATCCTCTCACCTGCCATTTTCTAGCCCCTTTCACACATGCACCCCTTTATAATAATCTGAAGGCAATGTAACATGTTTGTCTCATACCTGATTAAGCAAACTCCCAGGTGACTTTTATGTAAAAGTCACGGCGGCAGTCTCACTAGGTCGGACATGTAGTAACGTTGCAGTTTCACTTTTAAGAGAGAGAGAGAGATGCATCGTTCTGCCTTCTAAGTAACTGATACATTTATTATAATACTGCCAAAACTTTACTTGTAAAGGATATGTGTACACAGGAAAGCCTTACTACTATTGTTAGTGTAGCATGGAAACGTGCCATGTTCTTTCTTCTCAATGTTTCTCTCCGATTCAATGAAAAAGCTCACTAAATTGACCAACATATTCTTCGTCAAAACCATTCATTTATTATTTATTGCAGTGTTTTTTTTTAAGTTGTTTACAATCAAGCCACCAAAATACGATACATTTAAACTTAGGTTTATAAGTCCACCACGCGGTCATTTTGTAAACCTCTTAAGGATCACTGTACCGTGTACGGCACACTTAGTGGATGTGGCGTCACTGTTACCTCCACTTATAAACGTTTTTATAACTTTAAAGCATTAAATCTTCAAAATATTTGGTCATGCGACACAACCATTGAAAGCTTAGCCTCGCAACATTCAATTAAGCAAAACACAAAGCGTAAGATGATTTATAGCAGTTATACAACTGTTATTTAAAGAAAATACATTAATTCAGAATTAGACTGTGCAGCTGGTGTCTGTGCATTCATACCTTTTTCATTGTCCCTTTATCCACAGAGGTGATACAATCCCAAAAACTTTGTTTTCATAAATCCACAAGAGTCCAAGGAAATGGAATATCCAAGCCGGTTAATCCAAAACGAGTTATTCGCCTCAAAATCTTGAAGGTTACGAGCCCTGAGTTACAAAAAAAGCGATACGAGATTCCACTTCTGGGCTCTTCTCACTCCAGCCGTCTAACGGCCAATGACCGCATCCATGTTATTCTCTGACGCCTTAGGAATCAAACAAGACCTCTCCTAAATCAATCCGTATCCGGGAGCCTGAGATAGACAGACAGGTTTAAAGCCCAATCACGGCTCTGAAGTGAATTAGGGTCACCTGGGTTTGATCGACATTTGCTTCAGCCAGTTAAAATTTCATGCTATGAAACGCCCCTAGCCTTATAGCCAATAAGTTGACGATTCAGTAGACGTATTGGAACGCATTGAAATTTTAACCCTGTGACTGCTGGCTCTGTTTCAGCACAAACAGTGACTGTTATAATGTAAAGCCCTCCCAGACCAATTTATAATTACTTATTTCTATATATTTATGTATATAGTTATTTCAAGTATGTCTGTGATTGATGTGGGTGTGTTTTAGTCTTTGAGAAGTTTTGTACTTTTTTGGCTTTTTTCTTTGCACCTTTCAAGAAAAACGCACGGCCATATCTGTAGAAAAGAAATCATTTAAAATCAATTTTTGAGTCTTTTGGCTTCTGGATTTTTTTTGTAGTAAGCTGAGACGTGGCTAATGTCCTGTCAGATGTGTTCACAGCAGTGTATTTTAATCATTTTACAGATGTATGACTTGGACAGAAATAAAACACCTCCATTCTAGCCTTTGTAGCTCTGTGTCAGTGAGGCCTAGAATCACCCTGACACTTGTAACAAAAACTTGAGTGTTTCCTTTCCATCCCAGAGTGTGAAAGTATATTGGAACTGTACCACTTTTAATTTGGGTATGCAGTTTAGACCAAAGAGCATGACATTTCAAGCATTTAAGAGGTTATTAAATGATCGTGCGTCCTCCACATAAAGGTTAGGCTAGGTGTCGTCTCTTTCTTAGATATTCAACAGTAGCAAGCCCGTCATACTGAGCAAAACCCAATACAACGGTAGATGTAAAATATTGGCCTAATATCAGTTCACACATAGGCTTATCGCCGTGTTATTTGTCTTGGGTGACTTACTATCCAAAAGCTATTGAACAAGCTAACGTTACCAACCTTGGCCTCTGTTTGATGACTCCACATTACAGATACTTACAAAAATGAAGAGCTGGACCCAGTCGCCACAGAGGAGCAGGTCCAGGAGGTCCAGGGCTACCTGGCCAAGGTGGCAGGGATTGGAGAAGTACTTGCACGCAGGCATATGAAGGTGGTCTTCTTTGGGAGGTATGTCTGGACTCAACAATAATATTTTTTGCCACTGGCCCTGTTAGGCAAATGGGTCAAGATCTACTGGCCCATATTTATTTAAAAAAAATAAAGTTGTCTGGTGTTAGCTGGAACATAAATGAACTTACCAATGTGTACAGCGCCTCTGGGTTTTATAAATTTAGTTGTATAAATGTGTACTTTAGTATGTGGGGCTTCATTTTGAAACTGTAGATATGCCTGATTGTGAGCCTGTATATAGTCAGAGATGTCCTGAACTCAAATATATCAGCTATTGTGAGATGTTATGGAGCAGGGATCATTTGACGTAATGCATGCGAAAAGGCTGCTGAACAGCGAGCTCTGCATCGCTTTGTTACAACCCCAAATCAGAAAAAGTTGGGACAGTATGGAAAACACAAATAAAAAAAGAAAGTAGTGATTTCTAAATGTACTTTGACTTGTATTTCATTGCAGACAATACAACAGCACATCATTTAATGTGTTCCTCATGATTTTTATTGTTTTATTTTCAAATAAACAAAATTCCTATTTTGGTTCTTGCAACACTTTTAAGAAAAAGTTGGAACAGTAAAGCATTTACCACTTTGTAATGTTGCCATTCCTTTTCACAACACTTAAAATACGTTTAGGGACTGAAGACACCAAGTGATGAAGTGTTTCAGGTGTAATTTTGTCCCATTCTTGCTGCAAACAAGTCTTAAGGTGGGCAACAGTACGGGGTCTTCGTTGTCGCATTTTGCGCTTCAAAATGCGCCACACATTCTCTATTGGAGACAGGTCGGGACTGCAGGCAGGCCAGTCAAGTACCCGTGTCCTCTTCCTCCGCAGCCAGGACTTTGTAATGTGTGCAGAATGTGGTTTTGCATTATCTTGTTGAAATATGCATGGATGTCCCTGGAAAAGATGTCTTCTTGAAGGCAGCATATTGTGCTCCAAAATCTCTGTACTTTTCAGCATTAATGGTGCCATCACAGAAGTGCAAGTTACCTTTGCCAAGGGCACTGACACAACCCCATACCATGACAGACCCTGGCTTTTGGACTTGTTGCTGGTAACAGTCTGGATGATCCTTTTCTTCTTTAGTCTGGAGCACACGGCGTCCATTTCTCCCAAAAAATACGTGAAATACTGATTCATCTGACACAGTACACATTTCCACTGTGATGGTCCATCCCAGATGCCTCCGATCCCAGAGAAGTCGACGGCGCTTCTGGACACTGTTAAAATAGGGCTTCCTTTTGGCACAGTACAGTTTTAACTGGCATTTGTGAATGTAACTACGTATTGTGGTACTTGACAAAGGTTTGCCAAAGTAGTCCTGAGCCCATGTGGTGATATCGCTTATAGATGAAGATGATTCTTGATGCAGTGCCGCCTGAGGGATCGGAGTTCACGGTTGTTCAGCTTAGGCTTGCGCCCTTGTCCTTTACGCACTGAAATTCCTCCTCATTCCTTGAATCTTTTAATTATGTTATGCACTTGAAGGTGAAATAAGCAAATGTCTTCCTATCTTTCTTTGAGGAACATTGTTTTTAAACATTTCAATAATTTTCTCACGTATTTGTTGGCAAACTGGCGATCCTCGGCCCATCTTTGCTCCTAAAGGACTAGACCTTTCTTGGATGCTGCTTTTGTACCAAATCATAATTACAATCACCTGTTGACATCACCTGTTTCAAATCACATCATTATTTAACCAATTTACCTGATTACTAGCCCTAAATTGCTCCTGTCCCAACCTTTTTTGGAATGTGTTGCAGGTCTGAATGACAGGAAAGGATGTATATTTACAAATGAAATTAAGTTGACCAGACAAAACATGAAACATGTTGTGTTCACATTGTCTGCAATGAAATACAAGTCAAAGTACATTTAGAAATCACTACTTTCTTTTTTTTATTTGTGTTTTTCATACTGTCCCAACTTTTTCTGATTTGGGGTTGTAGATTCATCCTTTTTAAGATCCATAACCAGGGACATTTGTACTCAGCTTGGAGGAGAAACCTTGTGGGAGCCAAGAATGTTGAAAGACAAAAAGTCCTGGGCGTGTGGGGATATTAAAAACCCTCTGCTCTCCCGAGGACCTGAAGCCATGCAAGACCAAGATGGTGGATGTGTGCTTGGCGCTAGTCTCATAACATAGCGAATGACATCGGTAACATCGATGTTGCTCTAACGAAGATCTCAGGTGACATGGAAAGTCTGGCAGATATTCGCTGCACTACCGCTTAGATGGAGACAAAACTTTCCACCAAACTTCACCAGAGTAGAGGAGGTCGTGAAGCAGGTGGAATATCTGGAAACAACCGAGAGAGAACGGCAAGCTATTATATATAATCTACAAGCTAGAAAGAAAGGGAGCGAGCTGCTATTGTAGATAATAGAAGACACTGTGTACTGTTTGAGACGTGAGATAATGTTCCTTTTGTGGGCTTTCCTGAGGGCAAAGAAGAAGAAGGCGATGCAGTAAAGTTTTTAGAGGAGCTGATTCTGGATTTGCTAGAGATAGAGGGAGAATGCGAGATTGAACGTGCACACGTCCATACTGGTGAAGTTTTTAAGTGCCTTGGACAGGGATATGGTGTTGCGTGAGTTGAGGAACAAGGGCAAGCTGACTTGGCAAAAATATTAACATAATGCTTTTTCCGAACTACTCCAGAGCTACACAAATGAGAGAAATTCAAGGAGTGTAGGAAAAAAAACTGCATGAGTGAGAAGTGAGACTCAGAGTGCTGAAGATCAATGCTATTTTTTTGGCTAGTTATGTTAGTCTATGGTTGTCTATTTTTGCCAAAATGATAATACCGATTATTTTGATCAATATCGAGACGATTATTCATTGATTTTAAGGAAAAAATATTTGTATTGCACATATGAATACAAAGAGCACTGCTTTCACTTCCATGTTGTGCTACATTCCTGCTAATGTACACACCTTTGCATCAAAATAAGAACGGCTGGAATATTCAGACGTTAGTTCATTGGGTAGGTATTGGTTTTTAATTTTGCGATTCAGATATCCGCTAGGCTAATTTATACAGACTAAACACTGAAACACTGCAGCTCTATGCTGCCCATCTCAGCCGAGAAGGAAGAAATGTCTGGCTAAGACGAGTTCTAACGGAGCAGGGGTCTGTGTCGTTGTACTGTAGCAGCTGGTTTGGTTTCCAGGCTCTTTAACAGTGAATGGCCGTGCGTAGTGTTGGCGCAGGAGTCCTATCTGAGTCATGCTGTTGGTTTAGGAAGCGCTTGATTTGATATGCAGCAGAGTTTTCTATGAGCAGAGCACGTATGTTAGACGTCAATAAGTCCATCGTGTTCAATGAATTGTGGGAAAGCCAAAATTGTCATCGCAATTATATCTGATTTAATTGTGCAGCCCTAGTTTTAACTCCATTTCTGTGTAGCTATGAAAAGTCTACACATGTTAAATTTGACTTGAAACTAGAGGATTAAAGGTTGACTAAAAGTAAAGCTGTGGAAAGACTGCAGGCGTTGCTGACGGGCATGTTTGTTCTGTAGGACGAGTAATGGGAAGAGCTCAGTGATCAATGCCATGCTGTGTGACAAGGTGCTGCCGTCTGGAATAGGACACACCACCAACTGCTTCCTGAGGGTGGAGGGCACCGATGGCAATGAGGCCTTCCTGCTCACTGAAGGCTCCGAGGAGAGGAAGAGCATAAAGGTCAGCAGAACTCACTGATCACACAGGGCAAATAGTTTTGTCTGCAAAACGCCATACCTCTAATCTCAATGACTCCAATGTGTAGAAGTGGAATGTTGGAATCTTTGCTGTGTATGAACCCGTCGGTTGCTGTTGTGTGTTTTTCCAGACGGTGAACCAGCTGGCCCACGCGCTCCACCAGGATGAGGACCTGGACGCCGGCAGCTTGGTCTGCGTCATGTGGCCTAAAGCCAAGTGTGCTCTGCTCAGGGATGACCTGGTGTTGGTGGACAGGTCTGACGTTAACACTATTTAATCAACAAATTAAATTCCATCGCCTGTTTGTCACATAAACTTTACAACGTAATTATGTTTGACAATTAATCCAGAGTTAAAATCAATAGTAGGAATATGGAGTGGACATCAAAGTCTTTCCACATAACATGACTGGAATCCATTGCATTACAATTTCTTCTAGCAATGAAGTGCAGCCAGTTGTTCACCTCTTTATAAATACAATGAAGTGAACATATTAGCATACATAGAGGCACAGACATCTATGTATATTGTTATAGAACAGTCTCAGCATCTTGTACCAAGGCTAAGGTGGGGACCCTGTATGTACTGATAGCTATTTAAAGTGGCATAGCTGTAAGTTTGTAAAAGGAAAATTATTTAATTTCAGTTTTGTCTTGCCTAAAAGCCGCCATGCTCACTTGCCAAGTTCTGCAATTGGAATATTGTACTTTCTGTTTTTCCCTCCAGCCCAGGGATAGATGTTACCACAGAACTGGACAGCTGGATTGACAAGTTCTGCCTGGATGCTGATGTATTTGTTCTGGTGGCAAACTCTGAGTCCACCCTGATGCAGACGGTGAGACATGAAAGCTGCGCGTGTCATTTTGAATGCAGCCAGAAGCTGCCAGTCAGCTATAGAACTGAGTGAACTGTTGTATGACCACATATTGAACTAATTTGTCAAACTGTTGTAGTAAATGTCAACACAATGCTAATGTATTAAATTTATGATAAATTATGTCTGCCTACAGGAGAAGTCTTTCTTTCACAAGGTCAATGAGCGGCTCTCTAGTCCCAACATTTTCATCCTCAACAACCGCTGGGACGCCTCAGCCTCAGAACCTGAATACATGGAGGAGGTCAGTCAGCTTCACAAAACGATACACTAGGGAACACACGCGGAGATTTAAAACATGCCACCACGTTTAAAATGTTGTATGATGTATAAGGGTGCTCCGATCAGGATTTTTGGGGCCGATCACCGATTGCTGGAAGACGTATCGGCCGATACCGATCACCGATGGCTTTTATGAACTGAAAATTGCGCCATTACGTAACAGTCACACATGTTTAGAGAATGTATCAGGAATTGTTTGGCTTTTTGTCCTAGCTCAAAATCTAAAAAATGTCCTTTCAATCACTGCAGATATTTCTTCAACACACACACACACACACACACACACACACACACACACACACACACAGTCACACACGGGAAAACAGCTGTTTGAGTGGCGCCGGAGCTGCAACACTCCACTCTGCCTTAGTGTTAGCTAACTTTGAAAACTCCTCATCCTCCTTTCCGTGACTAACCTTCAAATGTCTGATGAGGTTGGTGGTGTTGAAATGTCTTTGGAGCTTTCCGCCTCGTGGTATTTCCTTGGCACACACGTTGCAAATCGCTAATGTATTGTCTTTTTCCCAGATAGCAATGAGTCGGCGGACCACCGGCAGTGCTCCATGGCAATAGAAGTGTCAGAATGGCGTAATCGCAAAACCCGTTTGCCGGAGCACCACCGGTGGCAGCCGCTTTTTAAAAGCGGTAGCCGCCTTCCTACCGCCTTCGTTCTGCGGCCGGCCCGCGGGCCAACTGCTGTTCTGCCACCGTTCAGACACCTTGTAGAACTGCCAGACCGCTGAATGTAGGGAGGCCGCCATTTTAGCTCCATGTAGAAAATGTTCTCACGAGTAGTGGCTCTTAATACATCCACGGTAGTGCGTCATCTGATCGGCATTTATGGAGACCACTGATCGGTGACCGATCAATCGGAGCACCCTTAATGATGTATGCCTGGCTCTTGTGCCACCATACACCAGTGGTTTATGTAGCTTCATGCTGCAGGTAGTGAGAGGGATGTCTACATCAAGTATTTGTTTTGTCCAATCTTGATTCATCATATCAACTATAGGGCAGGCTCGGGGACTGCAGCAGGGGGCAGGACAGCAGGGTCCACACTGGAAGTGTAATCACCAATGGATTTTTAGGGACATTGGCATTTTGTGGGAGTTATCGTGGTGGGCCATCCCCAGACCCATTGGAGGGGATCGGTCCACTGCTCAACACGCCATCCAGGGTCGCAAGCCGGTCTCATACAGAAAATAAATACATACATGCATACAGAAAATACATAGATACATACAATACATACATGTATACATACATACAGAAAATACATGCATGCATACATATGTACAGAAAATGCATACATATATACAGAACATACATACATGCATACATGCATGCATACATGCATACATACATACATGCATGCATGCATACATACATACATACATACATGCATGCATACATGCATACATACATACATACATACATACATACATACATATTATTTAATAATTTCCCCCAGCACACTTAGCTTTACTAAAGACCATGTCAAAGTGTTCATTGGTACCCAGAGAGAGCAAAGCCTGCGAAACTGACTAAAATGTGATGTCAGCCTACCTGCGTGCCTGTGTGGGTACAGGTTTAACCTGCTGCTGACACAGCAGTAGCCTTAGATTAGACAGGTGAACATCTTAGCTGCTATTACTATTACCCTCACTCCATCTGGTCTGCAGTGACCTGGGGATCACCTCCTGCTTCACAGGCCTTGGCACTCCCTGACTAAAATCCTGTATCCCATTTTAAAGCCTTCTCAGTGACCTCCAGTGCTATCTAGCCATGTTGATACTACAGGTTTTCTTTGCCCAGATTTAGAAAGGACTGCAGTTGAGACATGACACCACACCCAATTTAATTGAAATCTGTTCATTCCCAGGTTTTTGAACCTGTGTCTACATTTTTCTCACAAACAAAAATGTTTGGCTACCCAACACCGGATCGGTATACAGAATTTTATCACAAGTTGTTGCACGTGGCACAGGTTGGTGATGTAGGCTAGTTTTCCATTTGCCAGATTGGTTAAAATGACAAATACTGGTTTGCATAAATCAAACCAGTTTAAGCTTGTATACCGCCCCGGTAAAGCCGGAAATTGACCCGACTCTGATGCTAGCAGCTTGGTGGCTCAGTGGTTACTATTGTGTTACAATAATGTTCAATAAAGTGTGTTGTTGCTGTGTCAGGTCCGCAGGCAGCATATGGACCGCTGCACCAACTTCCTGGTGGATGAGCTGGGTGTGGTGGACCGAGCCCAGGCCAGTGACCGCATCTTCTTCGTCTCTGCCAAGGAAGTACTTCAGGCTCGTGTGCAGAAGGCTCAAGGAATGCCCGAAGCAGGTAGGGATGCTAGTCACTGGATTCTGACAGCGTTCGTACGCTTGTGAAAAACCTGGAATAAAAAAAAAGTGGACGTGGACTGTGCGGACACACATTCTACAGTTTTGTACAGTATTACATGTTGTCCTGTTTCAGGTGGAGCTCTTGCAGAGGGATTTCAAGCCAGAATGTTTGAGTTTCAGAACTTTGAGAGGCGATTTGAGGTAAGATTCTCATACCTGTAAGAACTAGGCATACGGTTTTAATGGCTCACAAGTTTCAATACTCAGATACAGTACATATATAGGTAAGGTCCTCTACTAGTTATGCTTACTTCCAGTATTTGTGTTAAGCTAGGCTAAACACATTCTGGGCCTTTTTCTGTACTAGACACACAGAGATGACTTGGCTAAGATGGCAAACTGGCACATTCTCCCTAAAGTGCTCCACTATTGACTAGTGTAACTTAAGCCCTACTTTTATTTGATGACACTTTCTGACCGAGTAAATGTTGTACATTATTCATTGTGTAAAGTAACTAATTAATCCAGATATCAAAGTTAATTTCAGATGGACTGGGGTAGTGAAGTATCCAGTGAGTCATGCAGCACATCCTTTGTTCTTGAGTTGATTGGGTTGTTGGCCTGTCTGCTGCTGTGTGTAGGAGTGTATCTCGCAGTCAGCGGTGAAGACCAAGTTTGAGCAGCACACCGTGAGGGCCAAACAGATCTCTGAAGCTCTGCGCCGCATTATGGATTCAGTGCACATTGCTGCACAAGAGCAGAGGTGAGTCAGGTATTAAAAGCAGATGGTACAAGTGTATATAGATTGAGACTGTATGTGAACCAAAGACTGGAAACACGGGTATGCTGGGTGGATTGTGCCACATGAAGGATTACCAGGAGAAGGAGATGGAGCAGTCTACCCTCCTAAAATACCACCAAAGAAGCTGTGCTGTGCTTTTACTCACATAAACTGAATATAGTTTTATTAGCCCACTGTAACTATTTAGTTAAAAATGACAGCTTAGTGTATTACAGTGCGTTTCATGCATGTAAAGTTTGCATTATTAGTAGGGCTGTCAAATGATTAAAATTTTTAATCAAATTAATCAGAATTTTCAGTGGAT
>CM042433.1:34441271-34743771 GCA_023631565.1 Gymnocephalus cernua | reverse complement strand
TACCTGACCCATTTTGACCATAATCCCTTACATTTTTCTGATTGCATTTTTATAGAAAATGTTGGTCTCTCCATATTGTAAATTTCATGAATAGTTTTTAACAAAACATCTACTGTTAGATCATCTGGCTGAAACCAATTCCTAGTCAGGGCTTTCTTCCCTCCGATAAGTAATATTCTTTTTAAATACTTGTCCGCTGGAGAATGAATATTCAATGTTATAGTGCCAAAATATATTGTCATGACATTGAATGGAATGGTGATTTGAAATATAGTTTACATTCCCTTATTCAATTCAATTTTATTTATAGTATCAAATCATAACAGGAGTTATCTCAGGACACTTTACAGATAGAGTAGGTCTAGACCACACTATAATTTACAAAGACCCAGCAATTCCAGTAATTCCCCAAGAGCAAGCATTCAGTGCGACAGTGGCAAGGAAAAACTCACTTTTAGGAAGAAACCTAGGACATACCCAGGCTCTTGGTAGGCGGTGTCTGACGGTGCCGGTTGGGGTTGTGATGAACATTATCAATAACAGTCACAGTAAAGATAATGAAACAGTGATTAGAAATAGTGGTTGTAGTAATTCATGGCATAGCGGGGCACTGCGGGGCGTTTCAGGATGTAGCATGGCACAGCAGAGCATAGCAAGACGCAGGATACAGCAGAGCCGTAGCAGGGAGCAGCACGGCATAGCAGGGAATTGCAGCAGAACCACGATTTTGGTGCCACCCTAATCCCGGGATTTCATCAGAAACATAGCAAGCTAGGTTAGTAACAAACATTTCTGGGACAGAAAAGCAGGTGGGCCGGGCTAGGCGGACACTGCAACTCCTCACTCCCTAACCATAAGCTTGATCAAAGAGGAGAGTCTTAAGTTTACTCTTAAATGTGGTGACAGTATCTGCCTCCCGAACCCAGACTGGGAGCTGGTTCCACAGGAGAGGAGCCTGATAGCTAAAGGCTGTGGCTCCCATTCTACTTTTAGAGACTCTAGGAACCACAAGTAACTCTGCATTCTGGGAGCGCAGTGCTCTAGTGGGGCAGTAAGGTACTATGAGCTCTTCAAGATATGATGGTGCTTGAACATTTAGAGCTTTGTAGGTCAGGAGGAGGATTTTAAATTCAATCCTGGATTTTACAGGAAGCCAATGCAGAGAAGCTAATACAGGAGAAATATGGTCTCTTTTCTTAGTTCTTGTCAGAACACATGCTGCAGCGTTCTGGATCAGCTGGAGAGTCTTAAGGGACTTATTTGAGCAACCTGACAGTAAGGAATTACAGTAGTCCAGCCTGGAAGTAACGTATGCATGGACTAGTTTTTCAGCATCGTTTTGGGTGTGCCTAATTTTGGCAATGTTACGAAGATACACAAGGCTGTTCTTGAGGTTTGTTTTAAGTGGGCGTTGAATGATATATCCTGATCAAAAATAACTCCTAGATTTCTAACAGTAGTGCTGGAGGCCAGGGCAATACCATCCAAAGTAGCTATATCTTTAGATAGTAAGTTTCAAAGTTGTTTAGATACCAGCACAATAACTTCAGTTTTGTCTGAGGTTAGCATCAGAAAATTGTAGGTCATCCATGATTTTATATCTTTATTCTACTTAATTTAAGAATGCTTGATTCTGATTGGCTGGGAGGGAGGGCATTAACCCGGCATATTGCCCGCTGACTGTCTGAGCACAGCGTCATCAAATAGTAGATCAATACGCCGCTTGTATTATTTTTTTCTATCACAGAAATTTCAAACATGAGGTCCATTGTAAAAATAAACCTTGTTTAAAAAAGTTTCTAAAATGTGTCGGAAATCTATCGGAGGGTCAGTCGATACATAGTTTTTGTAGCAGCTACGTTATTAAACTAACGTTAGTGATCAGATGCAGCCTTGTGTGGTTGCTATATAAACTAATTAATGTTAGCTACAGTTTCTAACGTTATTCGCCGTAGTTCTAAACATTAGCTACAGTGTTTTAAAAATGGACGAATTAATTGTCAATTTTAATATATTTGGAGTAGGGAAGACATTTGAGGACTGGTTAAAGAGCGACGAGGACGACAGAATGACAAAAGAAAAAGACGAGGCCCAGGGTAGGCTGCCTGTTTCCAGATCTGACAGATGAGGAGCTGCGTACGGGGGAAGACGGGGCCCTGGAATCAAACACGGAAAAGGCAACCTGCTATCAAGGTTTTCACCGAGTGGAAGAGCCACCAGAAGGATAGACTGACAGTGACAACTGACCCGGACACCTGCAGCGCGGAAGAATTAGCTAGCTAGCTAGCTAAATGATTTGTTAAGACGGCAGACTTGTGTGGTTGCTATAGAAACTACTTAGCTACAGCTGAGCTAGCTAACGTCATTCACCGTATTCTGAAGGGGACTACTTTTTTAGGGAGATTAACTCAAACAGCGTATACATTTAATAAGCATGCAATACAAATAAGAAAAAGCATAATTATTAAAGTATTTGAATTGTGGAAGGTTACCGGCAGTAAGCCGTCCACCAGCCGGGCATATCAAACTGTTTATTGCCCTGCCTCTCGGTGATTATCCCTTACTTAATGCATGCTTGAAGTTTAGCTAACTGACTGATTTTCATCAGGCTTGATTGATAATTTCTAATTGGGTGTCATCCGCATAACAGTGAAAGTTAATTGAGTGTTTCCTAATAATATTTCCTAGAGGAAGCATATATAAGGAGAATAGAATTGGTCCAAGCACTGAGCCTTGGGAACACCATGGTTAACTTTAGTGTACTTGGAGGATTTATCATTAATATTAACAAATTGAGATCAATCAGAGAAATGGGACTTAAACCAGCTTAGTGCGATTCCTTTAATGCCAACTAAATGTTCCAATCTCTGTAACAGGATGGTATGGTCAATAGTGTCGAAAGCAGCACTAAGATCTAGTAAGACAAGTATGGAGACAAGTCCTTTGTCTGACGCAGTTAGAAGGTCGTTAGTAATTTTCACCAGTGCTGTCTATATGCTATGATGCATTCGAAATCCTGATTGAAAGTCCTCAAATAAACTATTGCTATGTAGACAACCACATAACTGATTAGCTACTACCTTCTCAAGGATCTTGGAGAGAAAGGGAAGATTAGATATAGGTCTATAGTGGGCTAAGACCTCAGGATCGAGGTTTTATCACAGCTACTTTAAAACCTCCTCTCTGGGAACCATCACCTTATCAAGGTGGAGAGGTTTGGGTGTCCCTATGAACCTGAGGGCTGTGTTGTCTGGACCTTTGTGCTCCTGGTAGGGTCTCCCATGGCAAAATGGTCTCAGGTGAGGGGCCAGACGAAGAATGGTTCAAAATCCCTGTGACACATCGAGGAAGAGATAGAGAGACCCTGACCGGAGGAAGACCGGGGCCCCCGTCTGGAGCCAGGCCCAGATGGAGGGCTCGTCAGCGAGCGCCTGGCTGGCCGGGTTTGCCACGGAGCCCGGCTAGGCACAGCCCGAAAAAGCTACATGGCGCCTCTCTCTCCATCCCATGGACCCACCACTTGTGGGAGGAACCGCTGGGGTCGGGTGCGCTGCCACACGGGTGGCGGTGAAGGTCATGGGCCTCGACGGACCAGACCCGGGCAGCAGAGGCTGGCTCTGGGGACGTGGAATGTCACCTCTCTGTGGGGGAAGGAGCTGGAACTTGTGCGGGAGGTGGAGCGGTACCAGTTGGATCTGGTGGGGCTTACCTCTACGTCTCGGTTCTGGAACCATACTCCTGGATAGGGGTTGGACTCTTTTCTTCTCCGGAGTTGCCCAGGGTGTGAGGCGCCAGGCAGGTGTGGGGATACTCACAAGCCCCCGGCTGAGCGCCGCTAAGTTGGAGTTTACCCCGGTGGATGAGAGGGTCGCCTCCCTATGCCTGCGGGTTGTGGGGGGGAAGACTCTGACTGTTGTTTGTGCATATGCACCAAACAAGAGTTCGGAGTATTCAGCCTTCTTGGAGACCTTGAATGGAGTCCTGTATGGGGCTCCGGTGGGGGACTTCAACGTGCATATGGGCAATGATGGAGACACATGGAGAGGCGTGATTGGGAGGAACGGCATCCCTGATCTAAACCAGAGTGGTTGTCTGTTGTTGGACTTCTGTGCTAGTCATGGATTGTCTATAACAAACACCGTGTTCGAACATAGGGATGCTCATAAGTGTACTTGGTACCAGAGCACCCTAGGCCGAAGGTCAATGATCAATTTTATAATTGTTTCGTCTGATCTGAGGCCGTATGTTTTGGACACTCGTGTGAAGAGAGGGGCGGAGCTGTCAACTGATCAGCATCTGGTGGTGAGTTGGGTCAGGGGGTGGGGGAAGACTCTGGACAGACCTGGTAAGCCCAAATGGGTAGTGCGGGTAAATTGGGATCGTCTGGAGGAGGCCCCTGTCCGACAGACATTCAATTCACACCTCTGGCGGAGCTTTTCGTGCATCCCTTTGGAGGCTGGGGGCATTTGGATAATGTTCAAAGTTTCCATTGCTGTAGCTGTGGCGCGGAGCTGTGGTCTAAGGTGCCTCAAGGGGCGGTAACCCACGAACACCATGGTGGACATTGGTGGTCAGGGAAGCCGTCCGACTGAAGAAGGAGTTTTTCCGGAAGACTCCGGAGGCAGTTGCAAGGTACCGAAGGGCCCGAAGGACTGCAGCCTCTGCCGGGAAAGAGGCAAAGCAGTGGGTGTGGGAGAAGTTCGGAGAAGACATGGAGAAGGACTTTCGGTCGGCACCAAGGCGCTTCTGGAAAACCGTTCGCCACCTCAGGAAGGGGAAGCAGGGAACCATCCAAGCTGTGTACAGTAAGGATGGGACGTTGTTGACCTCAACTGAGGAGGTAATAGGGCGGTGGAAGGAGCACTTTGAGGAACTCCTTAATCCAGCTGATGCGCCCTCTATGGTAGAGGCAGAGCTGGAGGATGATGGGGGATTGTCGTCAATTTCCCTGGCGAAAGTCACTGAGGTAGTCAAACAACTCCACAGTGGCAAAGCCCCAGGGATTGATGAGATCCGTCCGGAAATGCTGAAAGCTCTGGGTGTGGAGGGGCTGTCTTGGTTGACACGCCTACTCAACATTGCGTGGAAGTCTGGGACAGTGCCAAAGGAGTGGCAGACCGGGGTGGTGGTTCCCCTGTTCAAAAAGGGGGACCAGAGGGTGTGTGCCAATTACAGGGGTCTATATATATATATATATATATATATATATATATATATATATATATATATATATATATAATACATATATTTTAAGGGTTTTGGGAATAGGCGCACAAAAATGGCTCGCTACAAAATTTAAAATATTGAGCCCCTGCAGTATGTTTAAACTAATTGGAGCCATACCCTAAACCCAACAGGAAGTCCGCCATTTTGAATTGAAAGTTCGAAATTAGTGCGATTTTGGCCATTTCCACATGTCGTACTTTAACGAACTCCTCCTAGAGATTTCATCCGATCAACTTCAGATGTGGTCTGTGCCATCTTAAGACGTTAAAAATGAAAAGTTATGAAAAGAAAAACTTTGTGCGTTTCACCATCAAAACAGGAAGTGGGTGTAACTTGAGTGTGCATTGTCCAATTGGCTTGAAACTTTTCAGGATTCATAAGTGTCCAACCCTGAGGACATATAAAGTCATAGCGCCCCCTAGTGGCGACAGGAAGTAGGCCTAAAAGTCAAGGTGCTATACTTTAACGAACTCCTCCTAGCGATTTCATCCAATGGACTTCAAATTTGGTCTGTACCATCTAAACAAGTTAAAGATGAAAAGTCAAACGGTGTGGGCGTGGCGGCCATTTTGAGTGTTTAGCGTGGCTGAACTTGTTGCGTTGTCATATCTGCTTGAAATTTAACACAATCAACAAGAGTCCAGGACTGAGGACATGTACAGGCCAATATTGACTTTTGGTCATAGCGCTGAACGTCTGAAACGTTTTGAAAACAAAATAGGTGACCTACGTGAATCGTGTAGATTCAATGAGAAAATGTTTAGGGGGGGGGGGGGGGGTAACCAGAGATTCAGTGAACTACGAAGTTAGTTAGTTTGGTTGGTTCCCCAAGGGAGGACGGTACTTGCAAAGGTAACGGGTTTGATGTAGACAGTTTGATGTGACATTGTGAAATTAATTAATTTACGTAGCCTACCTGTCAACTTTGGAGAAATATTATATATTTACATTATTATTAATGAATCCTTGAATTTGGTATAGGCTACAAAGTCTTGGATTTCGTTAAAAAGTTTTGGATTTCTTTACAAAGAAAGGTCTTATATACGTTTCCCTTTCCTAGGATTGAGTTCATACCGTAACAAAATTAACTGTTACTAATGTAGGCTAATTAACAACTGACCGGAGGACCGAGACACGGCGTCTGACGGCATCAGTATTACATTGACACAGTTCATTACCGGTTAATAACGTCTCGTTTTCGCGTTAAATAGTAGGCTAGTCCAGTTCAGTGTTTTGGTACAGTTGGTTTTAACACCTGATGTGAAGTGTAGGCCTACAGGAGTAGCCATGACAACCTGAACAAGCAGCGTCGTTCTTCTCCGTCTTTCTGCTGCGCCCCATTCAAACGTGCTCCTTGGGAAAAAAGTTACCATAAAGCCCTGTTCATGCTGTGTGTTGTCATATCCGGCCCATGTCCCAGATGTGAAAGACCCCTTACTGGACTACTGAATATAATAATACTCCATTATATTTTGTATTTTGAATTGTTACCCGCCCCCATAATTTTGTCATTTCCTTTTACCATAAATTGGTGGCTAAAAGGGTATCAGAATGCAGGAATTGAAGTTTTTACCCTCAAAATTTCCTGGGGGTGGACCCCCAGATCCCCCCCCCCCCTCCTCCAGACCAGGTGAAGTGATTGGTAAGCATGTGAACTAAACGATACACTATACTGATGCCCAACCAGCCATAATTACATCAAAGACAGCGGTAATGGCACATTTGCTCCGCGTGCGTGTCGCCGTGTTCATGAACCGGAACTTCAACAATAAATCAGTAAGTTGCTACTCCAAAAAAATGTCAAGGTTGGCAGCTCTGCATCAGATTGATGCTTTAAAGTATGGACTATTTAAAATTTTCTAGAGGGGTAATATCCTTCTCACCTTTTTCACCCCCGACCTGTTTTCATGCCTGTATACAGTGGAGTATACAGTGGAGTTGCATATTAAGTTGTTTGGGGTCCTTCTGTAAGTCATTTTGGGGTACAATTTGGTTCTGAAGAATTCTACATGCAGCAATACCACAGGCCAAGCAATTGCCTGTTCCAAACAGGCACATTTTCAATGGGCTCTGTACTAGTCCTTCAAATCATAACACCTGTTTCATTGACTTGTGACAAAGGTATAGACAATACAAACATTAACATGTTTGTATTGTCTATACCTTTTTTGTTCTATGTCACACTGACCTAAACTAAAAGATCTGAACCCTAGATTGGTATTGTGGTCTGGTTTTCACTCTTATTTCCAGGCTTTTGGCAAAGGTCTAATCCAATCCATCCATTAGCTAGCTGTTATCTTTGAGGGTCTTGGGCGGGGCTGGAACCAATCACACCGTACATTGGGTCACCAGTAGGGCTGTAGCGATACACAAATCTCACGATACGATACAATATTTTCAGCTCACGATACGATATATATCACGATATTCAGCCAACGATACGATTCGATATAATTCAATACACTTACATCATTTTCTGAAAGATTTAAAGGGGACAGAGTGATTTTGGTGACATCTTGTGAGTGTTCCATTTAGTTGGATTGGATTAATTGAACTGAAAACTAAAAACATCAATTACACAATATATGTCTCTGACTGGACAGAGTCTACAGCTTGCAAATGCTGGACAAAATGAATCAAAGATGTGTTGAGAAAATTAGCTCCAACAGTGCAAACTGTTGCTTAAATGCCTTTGAAAAGTAAATAAAGTGCAGTATTGCAATTAACAATGGAGAGTTAAAAAGTGCAGCAAGTGGCCTGTTCTGAACAGTTTCTTTGACAGCTTTTTTAGCTTGACGCTGAACATATGAGGTAGCCAGTCTAGCCACCAGGTAAGTAAACATAGTACCATGGCTAGGGGGCCTGGTAGCTGGACAGTCCGGTACGCTGCTGTTCATCCATGTTTCCACAAAGACAAAACACAGCAGTCTCTGAACTTGCGTTGGGGCTTTCGTTTAAGTTGGATGTAGCTAGTCCAGTTTGTTGTCGGACACTTGGAAGCAGGATTGATGGGACAGCTGGCCAGCTAGCGTTAGCTTCCCCTAGCCGGCTAGCAGCATCGAGCGACACCACTGGTTGAGATTCTGGTCTCCGTGCAGGCGAAGCTCACGTAGTGTGTCTAGTCCGTCTGTAATAACGTTCCCTGCATATTCTCCGATCTTTACCAATGTATCTGTCAGTACCCGATCCGTGCTGAGAGTATCCAGGTGGTACACGTGCAGTATTTTGAACCATAGACAGTTTGACCTGCCTGTAAACAGGAAGAGGTAGTACGGGTAACTTGCTCGCCCTACAGCGACACTAGCGGTTGGCTGACCAAATCGCTCTTCCTGCAACGCGAACGGGGGTAAACACCAGCAAACACGGGGGATTTGAATGGGACTTATGTATCGATACTCGCGGCTTAAAAATCAATACTTTCTTGGGAAAAAAAATATTGATTTATATCGCAGAATCGATCAAATTGCCCAGCCCTAGTCACCAGTCAATCACATGGCTGACACATCGAGACAGACAACCAGACAACCATTCATGTCATATTTAGAGTCAGGGTTAATAAATGAATTCAATTTCAATTCAAATCAATTGTATTTATAATGTCAAATCATAACAGGAGTTATCTCAGGACACTTTATAGATAGAGTTGGTCTAGACCACACTTTATAACATACAAAGACCCAACAATTTCCCCCCAAGAGCAAGCATTTGGTGTGACAGTGGCAAGGAAAAACTTCCTTTAAACACGTGGAAACCTCGGACAGACCCTGACTCTTGGTGCCGCTGCCGGTTGGGACACTGATGCAGATATACAGAAATATGATTCATAATAATTATAGCATGATGAACAGTGGCAATTATACTAACAATAAAGATACTAGAACTATGACTAGAAATAATAGTAGTAGCAATGCAGGCCATCAAGCAGGACCACGGCAGCAGCTGCACCCACGATTTAGGTGCTACCCCAACCCAAGGAAATCTGCGAGGCGAGAAAACTCTGGGGCTGTTACAAACAACCATTACTGGGACATGAATGCACACAAAGACGTTTTCCTAAACACAGTTTAAAAAATAATGTTGAGTTGAATTAAGAAATATCTGATACGTGTGCCAGTAGCTCAGTCTGTAGGGACTTGGCTTTAAAACTGGAGGTTAGCCCATTCAAGTCCTGAATGGATCGGGTGTACTGGTAGCTGGAGGGGTGTCAGTTCACCTCCTGGGCACGGCTGAGGTGCTCTTGATGCGACTCATTGATCTGACATCTCTCCACATGTGATATGTGTGTATAAATCAAGAAGAATAACAACCCCCAACCGGACAAAGAAAGTACATTATTATTATTATTATTATTATTATTATTAGGGGTCTAAGCCCAAGGGGGCTGGGAACCGTGTTCGCAGTACCAGCGGAGCTGGGAACCCTATTGTAATTGCAAAGATTCTTATGATTTTTCTTGTTTTTCCGCCCCTAAAAGTGTTGCTACAGCCTAAACCGTGCATGATGGGGCGGTGCTGTTTTCAGGACTGGTCCAGAACCCTGCAGGGACCTCGGACGAAAAAATTTACACACTTCTGCCACTAGGTGGCGCTATAGCAGGAAAAACTTGTTTGTCCCTATATCTCCCAAACCATACATTGCACATTCAAAAAGTTTATACCCACGCATTCCCTGAATTCAGCTCAATCTCCTTGGAATGGGCCACGCCCATTTCCACCTAGACTTTATTTTCCCAAGAATCCAAAAAAATTGTAAACCTACTTTTTCGAACTCCTCCTTGGAGTCCTCTTTGTAGTTGTGGATTTCGTTCTTGATGTTCTCATGCTGGGTCAGCAGCTTCTCGGCCTCGGCCAGCGTGTTGGGCATGTCCTCCGAGGCGATGGCCGTCTGCGTGCACGACAGCCACGACTGGAAGTCGTCCAGTTCGCGCAGTCTGATCTGCACGAAACTTGGTTGATAGCATATCCAGTCAGACCTGACAAAAAGTAATCAAAATCATTTTTATTGGTTGAAAATTGCGCAAATTTGTGTAGCTAGCTATGAACCCATGTTTGGATTCACCACTGATTACACCAATGTGAGCAACTTTAAATTTACAGGGCACAATGGCTCCTGGACCTCACATGCCAAAAATGACACATGTAGACTGCTATAATCGAGGTAGATGTGTTTTGGCCTATAACTCCCACATTACACATTGCATATTAGAAAACCCTACATCCACGTGTTCCTTGAATCAAGCTGAATCTGGTGATATTGGCCACGGCAATTTTTCACACTTTTTTCACAATATTGCGAAATGCGCAAAACCATCTTTTTCTAACTCCTCCTAGGCCATGCATCTGATCTGCACGCACCTTGGCACATAGTATCTCCAGATAGACCTGACCAAAATAATTTAGCTACATTAAACTATGCGCAATTTATGACCATGCAAAATTTCGGACCAAAACATAAATCTTGGCATATCTCGGCCAAATTAAATACTATCAGTAAAATTTGGGATTATTGTTCAACATCCCACTGCGAGGCTCTGTACCAAATTTGGCGAAGATTGACCATTAGGGGGGGAACTATAATCAACGTAGATGCATTTTGCCAATAACTCAATGCATGTAAATTGGAAATTTGCAATGGCTATTAGGGTTGCACGATATTGACAAAATGTGATATTGTGATATTGATTATGAATATTGTGATATCAATTCAAATCAAATATTCGATATTTATAAACATACGTAAAATTACAAAAGTTAAGAGAAAACGCATTAAAATAGATTCATAACAAATTAACCAAGTCATATTAGATTGGTACAACATGAATAAATAAATAACAACCATGTCTATAGAACAGGACATGTTTTACTGGTTGTACAGTATAAAATAAATAAAGAGAACAGGACAAAAGTTTTCCTTCGCTTCTCTGATTCGTTCCATTTTGTTGTCTTTATCTATTTCTTCACTTACACTGTCATTCTGTTGAAATATGCACACACGGCGCCCGGATGGCTCGGTTGGTGGAGCGGGCGCCTGTGTGTAGGGGTTTGCTCCTCAGCACGGCGGGCCTGGGTTCTGCTCCGGCCTGCGGCCCTTTGCTGCGTGTCGTTCCCCCTCTCTCTCCCCCCTTTCATTTCTTCAGCTGTCCTGTCAGTAAAGGCCTAAAAATGCCCCAAAAGAAAAAAAGAGAAATATGCACACATGTGGTACGTTCCATAGGGTTTCTTATGTAGTGGACCCGTGCACGGTAACTGGCCAATGAAACACGATCACTGTAGCGTTTCAAGCGGGCTCTAAATCTAACACAACTAAGCCACACAGTCAACGGACGAGACGCAGCGCTCCACAAAATATCGCATACTTATGCAATTGACACTTTCAATATAATATTGCGCAACGTGATCGCGATGAAATTAAGTCGATATACAGTATCATGCACCCATAATGGCTATGTACTATAGACTTTGCAGCTCACACCTTGCGATATGTCCTGACGTTTGCTTTCGCATGTTGCGTGGGTCGTCGTGGGGGCGGCTTGCGCCGTGGAGGCTTAGACTACGTCATAACTGCTTGCAGTTCTAGTTAGTATTATGGATAACCGAACCCACATTTTTGGGGTTCTGCCGAATACTGAACCCTCTGGTTAAGATTCTGCCGAACACCGAACCGAACTATACACCCATCTTTTATCTTTTTATTTTATTTTTAAAAGGGATATTTCACCACTGGAAATATGAATATATTTTAAATTGGGTCACCTATGTAGTAGAAATGTGAAAAACATTTAGAAATTGTCGCCTTCTAGGCCGAGAAAAGAAAATGTTTTTGGCTCATGTGGATGAAAGACATCAAATCCCAGGCAGTCAACAGAGTCATGTCAAAAGTGTGTTTTATTGTAATTTCGACCATATACACAAAACGTTTCACCGTAGCTCAAGTGGTGTTACACATTTAAAATATATAAAAATGACATTATATAAAAACAACATGTACGAAACAGGCTATATTTAGTGCACACACATTATAGGCTCCGTAAAGTTCAGCTAACGCATACTAGCATTAGTGCTTGGTTGGATGTAAACACAGAGTATAAACACAGCCGTGCATTAACGTGGAATGTCGAATGGTCGGCATTTAACGGTCACAAACTCCACAGGCATTTAGCAGTAGTTGGATACAAGCACCCCATTTCTGCACCACTCCAATAATAAACCCCAACTCCACGAGTCTTACCTGGCGACAGAGCAGCATCTGAAGGCTAGCAGGCCTTTTATCTGGATAGCAGAGTCCGGTACACTGTTGTTCAGCCATGTTTCTACAAAAACAAAAACACAGCAGTCTCTGAACTCACGTTGGGAGTTTCATTGAAGTTGGATGTAGTCCAGTTTGTTGTCTAATGAGCGGACACTTGCCAGCAGGATGGATGGGACAGGTGGCGTTAGCTTTCCACCTAGCTGGAACTCCTGCCCCTCGGCCTCGTCCCGCTTTTCTGCACACCGGCTACCGGCATCCAGCTACATGGCTGGCTGAGGTGCTGGTCTCTGCAGGCAAAGCTTGTGTAGTGTGCCGAGTATTCCGTCTGTAATAAAGTGTCGTGCATATTCTCCGATCACCTACGTCATTACGTTGACCACGTATCTCTACAAAGAGTAGTGGAAGTAACAAGATAGTTCAGTCCAAGATGGAAGAGCTGCAGCTCTATCATGGGTGCGTTTGTTTGCAATGAAACGTTCTATTGAGTTTCGCCTCTTGTTACTTCTATACTCTTTGGCAAGAGCAGAAACTCAACACAACGTTCGCCTCTTTTTCTCGAGTTTTGCCTCTTGTTACTTGTCTTTGGTAGCGGTCGGTTCGATCGGAAAAAAAATTCTGAAGTTCGACAGTACCCGAACTCCGTCAAAAAGCCCTAAGTTCGACCGAACCCGAACTCTGGGTTTGGTGCATCCCTAGTTAGTAGTAGTAGTAGTAGTAGTAGTAGTAGTAGTAGTAGTAGTAGTAGTAGTAGTAGTAGGAGGAGGAAGAGGAGGAGGAGGAGGAGTTGTAGTATTCTATGACTAAAGTTTTTGATATTGTCTATATATTAAATGCTGTTGTCAAAGGTAATTAAAATTCTGTTTAAATTCTCCACTCTTGCCTGAGGAGATCCTCTCCATCACCTGTAAGGTGTATGATTTGCTGTTTGACAGGTCCAGGCCATCAGTGAGTCCAACCGTTTTGAGGTGGAAATCCGCCAGGAGCAGGAGGCCAAGAAGAAGCAGGCCGAGGACCAGAAACAGAGACGCGCTGCTTTCAAAGAACTGCAGTCAGCCTTCAAGTGACCGCCTCCATTTCCTCTCAGGACCTGTCGCTTTCTGTGCTGCACTAATGCTGTCAGTTTGTCAATGTGTGTGTTTGAATGCTCCATGTATGTCAGTGGTAGTCCTGAGTCAAACACAGGCTCAAGGTGCCCGACATGCTGGTCACTATTCCAACATATATGTTGACATTATAGTAAATTGGCACTGCTTATTATGGCTGGGTTTAAAAAATTGATTTCAGTGTGAGTGATCCCATAACAATTCAGAAAATTCACGAGATTGATCATTTAAGAGGCTCCGTTTTAAAAGTAGACTGAAGACATTTGTATCAAATGAAACTAGACAATCCAAGGAATCCCCCAAAGTTAGGTGAGACTTTGGCATTTGGTATGATGATTTGGGCTTTAGGTATACTGTCTTTGCATCACACCCTCTGCACTAAAGAAAGCACACATTTTTTTCTGTCTCTATGTAACGGCTTTGGGGTCAATTCTTAAAGACAACATTAATATTGTAATTAATGCATCAGGTTAGATGGCTCCTTGTACAATTTACAGCATCTGAAAATCTTTTTGTACATCCAAGCAATATTGTAATATATCCCTAATCAAATCAATATTTAATCAAATCAAATCCAATTGGAAATCAAGTTAAATCGGTACTGTGAATCAGAATCAAATCGATTCAGGAAATCACTGGGCATACCCAGCCCTACTGCTTATGCAGGTAACCTTTAAAGAATAATTGATTTATCCATCTAGAATCGTCTTTTTTTGTAATTTTGTTCTTTTTGGCTCTGTAGCTCAGTAACACTCAAACATCAAAAATACAAGTTCAATACAGGTTTAGTGCAACTATAGTATGATTACCAGTAGAGCAGTCTACGCTTAGCTAAATGAATGGATTCTTAAAATATTTTTCATCCACCATGGTGTCC
This sequence comes from Gymnocephalus cernua, assembly GCA_023631565.1. Classification (NCBI taxonomy): domain Eukaryota; kingdom Metazoa; phylum Chordata; class Actinopteri; order Perciformes; family Percidae; genus Gymnocephalus; species Gymnocephalus cernua. The sequence goes on along the minus strand of CM042433.1, from coordinate 34,729,317 downwards.
CTAACATCAGACAGCTGCTTTTTACTCAAATGTCAACTATGTGGCTCTCTGGATCACCACAGTGGGGTTTCAGCTCCAGCAAAAAAAAAAAAATAAGTCTAACCTGTACCTGACACAAAATGCGCACAGCCATTTGCTGTGGGTGGTTTTCAGTCTGAACACACAGTATGTGTTGTCTTTTCTGTAAACTGTGGCCAAAATAATCCAGTGTCCATTTCTTTATATTTGTGTAGACTAGTTATAAATGCACTTTTCCACTGTCTTGGCTACTCTGTATGTCAGCTTGTCTGAGATATATTTGACCAATCATTCCAGAACTCATATTAAATCCACTGTGACACAAGTTAGTGTTTAATGATGAACAAATAGCTGAGCTCTTTGTTTTTATTGTCAGCTCTGTATTTTTGTACAATGGGGTTGGGTGGGTATTGAGTAGATTTTGGTATGTGGTTTGGGATGGTTGTGGTGGTGGTTTTTCTTCTGCTTGATTTGTATGGGCCCTCTTAAAGGATAATTCCGGTCGATTTCAACACTTAGCTCTGTTGTTTGTGAATTTAGAGTGCTGTCAGTAGCAAGAAAAACGAAACCAATCGGTGCTGCCTACACTGTTATCCCCCTGCTAGAGTTAGCACCCAACAGGCTTAAACAGGGCATGTTTTAAACGTGTTTTTAGCCTCTAAACATGTTCAAAATGTTATATCAAGTGCCTACCCATGTGCAGTGATTCCTTCCGAGGCATAAAAAAAACAAAGACATAAAAGTTGTGTTAATCCATACCTCACCAAAAAACAGGAAATAAACAGAGGTATGGATTAACACAACTTTTATGCCTTTATGTCACATCTACTGCAGTCAGATTCCCTGTGTTCCCTCTGAAGGAATCGCTGCACATGGGTAGGCACTTGTAATGACATTTCGAATGTTTAGAGGCACATGTTTAAAACACGTTTAAAACCCGCCCTGTTTAAGCCTGTTGGTTTTTTTCTAGTTTCAGCCATTATTCCTATCCTATCAGCTCTGTTACCATTTATTATCAAATCCTTGTTTATTTCATTGTTTCACCACTAGCTACTTAAAAAAAAATCAAGTTCAAATGAATGAACGAAGTACAAGAAATAAAGTACAAATACCCACAAGTCACAAACACATATGTTTGAATTGATTGTAATGCAACCAATATAGCCTAATCATAAACTAGGTTAAAGAGGCGTTTCTTCATTAATTTCCTTACTATGTTTGAAACCTGTTGACTTCACATTTGTTGTCATGCAAGGCAGGTGCATTTTTAAAAGGGAGCTAACAGCCTCACCTTTATCCACAATTACTCAATCTCTGATGCTAAATCCCAAATGCTTTCCGACATTACTACTCAGATGGTTTGGTGTCATTATTACTTGTTCACTGTGGCTCCATTTTTGTAATAAAGGGAACAACAGATCTGTCAGTCTCAGTTACTGACAGGGCATGCAGTAGGTCAGTAACCAGAGTGCATTTAATGAATGCCTTGCAGTAACGTCACTGATTTTAAAAACAAATTGTTTACACATTACAGTGTTAATTAGTGTCAGTTTGATTAGAACTCTACCTGAATTAGCTTCTTACTAGCTGTAGAGATAAATGGTCTATTTCACATATGCATTTATTTCATGGATTATTTCTGAACAAAAGTGGACGAGTAATGCAAACTTTTACTGATGTGATGTATCGGTGTATGTACATCATGCATGTATCAGAAAAATATTCTTATGGATGATGTAATTCAACTATATGCCCTTTCCCTGCATATATTTAAAGCATTCATCAAACGTGTCAAACACACCTGCCAAATTTCACACTTTTGTGTGATCTTCAGGATTATCACTTTAAATAAACTAAATCTAATATCTTTAATTTTGGTGTCATGGCACAGTGCAATTTAAATTAGTTTTAGGGCAGATTTGGTATCACTGAATGTTTGCTTTGGAGCCATTTTGTAAATGTATGAGGTTAGAAAAAATTGGTTAGTACTGTGTAAAATAATATGCAAGCTCCCATAATGTTGATAGTGTTATGGTGCTGTTTGTTGATCCATTTTTAGGATGCAGGGTTTCTTTGAAATTTTCCTTGTTATTGGTAGTTGAATTCACAGTTGGGTTTTGCAACTTCGTTAGTGAGCTAGGAGGAACTTTGGGGATTTCAGGGTTCAAAGATGCCTTGTGTAAAGGGTGGTCAGTGAGTAGTTGTGATTTTTTGTCAGATGTATTATGTTTTTTCCATGTGAAATGAATAACTGTTGTTGCCTGCTGTAACAAAACACTGTTAGCTGTAATATTTGGATTTTTGTGTTGATTTTTGTGCTACTGATTTTTTCTAAAATTCCCTTAATATTCAAAAGAAACCCCATTTCTTTTGGAAAATTAAAAACAAAAACAAATGATGAAGTCTCCTTGGTGGTTCTCCATTGATTTGTGTCCAGGATTATGCCAACACTGTATTATGTAATGGAGGGGTAACAGGAAACAAAAGTTTCATTTATTTTAAACGTCATTCCATTAAATATGACCTAAATACTGATAAAGAATTCCATGAATACCTCAACTGAATTCTCCCAACTCATTCCCTAATGTCCTTATTGTTAACAGAATAATGCCAAATGTGTAAGCTACTGTAATGCTCAGTCCAGTGGAACTGCACTCTACAGCAACATCAGTGTGAACGGAAATTGTTATTTAGATAGCTGTTGGCCATTGTCAGCATTTTCTTTTCATTCTTGGTACAGGATTCCATCATACTATGCACATTCTAGGCTGAAGTGGCATGGATGCATTTTTTTCTACTGCAATTATTTGCCACTGAGAGACATGTTTCCAGTTGGGAGGAGATTTGGGGGTCTCTGGGCTGGATAACAATCAGGGAGGGTATTTTTTAAAACTAATATGAGAATTGAGGTTTTCCTTCTATGGTTTGATTTTTATTTTGTTTTCCCTTGTTTTTTGTTAGTTATGGTATGTTGAAAAACTGTAATACACCTTATGTTGATTTCCAATACTTTTCTCACAATAAATTGCCCATAGATTGTGTCACCACTGTCTTTGTGTTAACTACATCAAAAAAGAACAAGAGTTATCCCCCTGAAACCCAGCAATTTGCTTTTGTCTTCTGCAGGTGCACTGTTACAACGGGAATCGGTGTAGTTTATTTATGGAATCCTGTTGATTAAACATCCGAAAAGGACAACCGTTTGTGCAGTCAATCACTGTTAAAGGCCAGCTGGTTAGCCGGTAACATTAGCACACCGCCACTTAACTGTGTTCCTTAAAGGTGCTGTAGGTAGGATTCTGAAGATCCAGGACTTAACAAAATAATTTGATCAACAACTTCTCAGTCCCTCCCCCCCTTTCTGCTAGAGGCGAAACGGTCTCATAAGCCCCTCCCCCCACAAGGTAAAATGAATGAGCAGTGATCAAGGGGGCAAGCTTGCCTCCTCAGAGCGAAGGCAAGGCAGCTTTATTTGTAGAGCACTTTTCAGCAACAGGGCAATTCAAAGTGCTTTACATGAAGACAATTAAAATACAATAATCAAAGTTACAGTGCAGTATAAGAAATTAGACATTAAAGATCAGTTAAAAACAGTTATATAAAAGCAGATAAAATAAGCAACGAAAGTATAAGAAATGGATAGTCATTTAACAAAAGGCAACATCAAAAAGAAAGGTCTTCAGCCTTGATTTAAAAGAACTGAGAGTTGCAGCGGACCTGCAATTCTCTGGAAGTTGGTTCCAGATGTGTGGAGCATAGAAACTAAATGCTGCTTCTCCCTGTTTAGTTCTGACCCTGGGGACAGAAAGCAGACCTGTCCCAGACGACCTGAGAGGTCTGGGTGGTTCGTAGTTGACTAGCAGGTCAGAAATGTATTTTGGACCTAAACCGTTTAATGATTTATAAACTAGCAAAAGTATTTTGAAATCAACTCTCTGAGGCACAGGAAGCCAGTGTAAAGACTTCAGAACTGGAGTGATGTGATCCACTTTCTTGGTCTTAGTGAGGACTCGAGCAGCAGCGTTCTGAATCAGCTGCAACTGATTGATTTTTTAGGGAGACCGTTACAGTAGTCCAGTCTACTGAAGATAAAAGCATGGACAAGTTTTTCAAAGTCTTGCTGAGACATAAGTCCCTTTACCCTTGATATATTCTTAAGGTGGTAATAGGATGACTTTGTAATTGTCTTAATGTGGCTGTTGAAATTCAGGTCTGAGTCCATAATTACACCAAGATTTCTGGCTTTGTCTGTTGTTTTTAACATTGTCGTTTGAAGCTGAGCGCTGACTTTTAATCGTTCCTCTTTTGCTCCAAAAACAACAACCTCAGTTTTTTCTTCATTTAATTTAAGAAAGTTCTGGCACATCCAGTCATTAATTTGTTCAATGCACTTAGTCAGTGTTTGTATAGGACTATAGTCTCCTGGCGATAAGGTTATGTAAATTTGTGTGTCGTCCGCATAACTGTGGTAACATATTTTGTTGTTTTCCATAATCTGAGCCAGTGGAAGCATGTAGATGTTAAACAGAAGAGGCCCCAGAACGGAGCCTTGGGGAACTCCGCACGTCATATTTGTATGCTCAGATGTATAATTACCTATAGATACAAAGTAGTCCCTATTCTTTAAATAGGATTTAAACCAGTTTAGGACTGAGCCAGAAAGGCCAACCCAGTTTTCTAATCGGTGTAGTAATATGTCATGGTCGACCGTGTCAAATGCAGCACTAAGATCAAGTAATACTAAGACTGCAGTTTTGCCACTATGTGAAGCTTAGCGTAATTTCATGCAGGAAGACTTTACAATTTATTCCTAATTGTCTCTTACTACCTTATCAAGTGCCGGAACACCCACTTTCTTTTAGCCAATCAAAAGAGGCCTCCGTTTTCTCCGAGCCAATCACAGCTGGTCTTCCCTGTTTTAAACTGCTGTGTGTGTCTCTCTCTCTCCCTTCTGTCAGCTGTCATTCTATTCTAGATCGATGTCGATTTACACGCACTGCACGTCTGTTGTCATCATCCGATTTTTATCCTCAGGACATCTGATTATTCCTCTGCACTCGTTCCTCTCGTCTGTTTTTCTTTTTTGCCGCCTAGGCGGACAAACTTTTTTAAGAACGGTAGCATCCTGGCAGCCGTTTCTTCCAGCTTATTACCGACTCTGTTTCTGCAATCCCCGGGGACGCTTTCTGGTCGTCAACTGATATTCTTCGCCACCTACATTGCCGCCCCAGCCCGGCTCCCGGCGGCGCTGAACGCGCGTTCATCCGGTTCATCTCGGCAGGGAATCAGTGTTTCGACTCAGCCAGAACTTCCAGCCCTCATAAGTTAAGTTGTCTTTTTCTTGTTGTGCTTTGTGCACTATGCTGCCTCTCCACGGTTCGCCGTTCGCGGAGCGCTGCATGACACGGGCTTCGGCCGCGCTACTCCGCGTCTGCGGCTTTACTGCAGTCTATATATTGTTCGATTGCCAAAATGTTCTACTTGTTTTTAGCAGGCACTTATATCTCGGACGCAGTAGGCAAGCCACTTGTTCTTGTGTGTTATGCTCATTTTGTCCGTTCTTAATACTGTCTATGGTTTCATATAGGAAGTGGCCTGTTGCGTGGATGTAACTAGCTAGTTAGTTGCAACATCAGGGTGCTAGCTACGTGCCTACACAACGTTGCTACAGGCATAGTGATTTCATTGCTTTGGCTCTCTCTTATAATACACCCGTGGGCTGTATGCCGTAATGCTTGTAACGTGGATGAAGTATGAAGCCATGGATGAGCTTGGTTCACTAAACTGCAGGCTAACTGCTAGCGCTAGTAGTAGCTAGCTAGCTAGTGGCACGACGTAATTATTATCTCCTTGGTTGTCTAGCTGAGACATCCATGGTTTATTTAGCTAAGCATATACACGAAACCACAACGAAAACTCATGTTTAACGTCAGTAATGTTTTAGACATGAAAACGGCGAGTTGTGAGTTCGCCACTTGTAAGAGTCACGCTCATGAACGAGCATGTTGTTACCGGTTGCTAAGACAACGCAAACAAATTGTTGCTAGTGCGCGTGTCCGTCGTGACGTAATGGGCCAAGAATGCGGAAATCCGAGCTCCATGTTGTCTTACATGTGCTTTTGAGCACTCTCATTGGAACGTACGGGGCTTCCGCCGAACGCTGTATCCAGTTCTCCTTCATCATGGTTCAATTTCTTTTTGGGGGCTGTCATATGTCCACAGCGCCGTGTACGATGCTGCTACTCTGACATGGCGTTTAGTGCGTTTGGTCTGTTTTTAACTGTTTATCCAGTCCGCCGTATCTTTTATTTGGCCGTATTCTCGTAATTATTATCTCTGATTAATTTCCATCGTTTGCGGAGCTTTCGATAAGATCAAATAAACCAGCATGACTTTTATGCACATGTCTGACGCAATCTTCATGTTCACGTCTTTATTTTGCATCAGGTATAAATAGTACCTCGCGTGTCATCTATATTATCCTTACATTTAAATCATCATGGTGAGTCCTTAGAGTTAACATTGCTCATATTTTATGCTGAAATTTTCATAGCGCGTTCAATAGGGTTAACTTTGCTCGTATTTTCTGTACTTTTAGTAGAAGTTATTGCTTCTTATCTTCGCTGTGGTATGGACGTACGGGTTTTTTCCTTCCGTCTTGGGTATAACCATCGTCATTTGCAGGCTATGCTAAGGCAGAAGTAGGCAGATTTACGAAGGGTTCAAGGTAATTTGAGCTCAACATTTTTAGTAGATTACTACATGCATGTACTTCTTCATGAGAATTGCAATATCGTAACTGTCTCAATTCTAAGTTCATTGGGATAAAACAACTACAACATCAAGTTTTCACGTATTGGTGCATTCGGCTCCGGAGTTTTCGTGGCGTTAGTTTCACATAGCTGTATGGCTAGCATTGACAACATCATAGCTCACTCGTAGCAGCAAATGTCAACGTGGCTACCGGAGAGAGTGGGAAGTTGTTTCCATTAAGGACTAAATTCTTCTGTCGTTTGGAAATGGTCTGTTCTGCAACTTGAAACAGTGTAAGCGTGACTGTCTATCAACAGTTTGCTCTGCAGCGCAGCAGCTACCGACGTCTGAGGAACTCAGTCGTTGCATTCACTGAACCGGTTACCTGCAGCCTCGCCATGCATTCAAATATTGTAAAATATTCTTCTTGCAGCAAGGACCCTCTTGCCACACTTTTAACGGCTATCATTCTTCGACGATCAGCTCGATCATGTTTCATGACATTTTGCAGCGCAGTCAACTAGCTTTCATAATTCTGCACATTCGCAGAACGTTGTCTGTCCTCCTTCTCAGCATGGGTATTCAGACTTTTCTCTGAGCAAGCTCAACATAACTAATATTTTGTACTAAATAGAAGTTACGCTTTCCGCTTTTGTTTCTTATTCCTTAAATATTTTCTTTCTATTCGCTGTCTATTTTATTCGTTTGTTTCACGTGTTACTTGTGTTCTCTGCGTTATTTAAGTTAAGTATATTGTTTAGCCGTAGAGCATGTTCTTATGTTGTTCTTAAATAGTTTACCCGGTTAGTTAAGGTTTACTAATTTTAATCATTTTCAATTCATGTCGCTGCTATCGTAAATTCTAGTCTTTCGCATTTTTCTCATTATAGGACGGCTCTATGTATGCTTTGAAACCATTATTGTGTGTGTTCTTATTCTAACCAGCATTAACATTTTCTCATGATCTCTGCTGAATGACAAGCTCGGCAAGCAAGCATGCCACCATGCACAACTGCAAAAGCTATCATGATGCAGCAAGTATGCAATCATATAGTCTTCGTAATCATGCATCGTCATGCATACAAGCATCAAACCTTGCCTGGTTTAAGCCGCTATCTGGCATCATGCAAATAACTGGTGGTGGCGTCTGCTTAATGACAAGTCGGCAAACAAGCATGCCTCCACGCAACAGCAGAAGCTATCATGATAAGCAAGTATGCAATCATATTTTCAGATTTCTAAGCCGCAATTCGGCATCATGCAAATAACTGGTGGTGGTGTCTGCTTAATGACAAGCACGGCAAACAAGCATGCCACCATGCAATAGCAAAAGCTATCATGGTACAGCAAGTATGCAATCATATTTTCAGATTTCTAAGCCACAATTCGGCATCATGCAAATAACTGGTGGTGGTGGTTCTATCCTATTTCTGATAGAATACATGTTTCGGCTCTCTTTGGTCGTTCTGCACTCATGTTGTTCTCTCTCTTGCATTCACTTTCGTTTTTTATTTTTTTCATTTTCGGCCTGTACGTTTACGAGGGTTAAGTTTAGCCTGCCTCGGACACTCAGCCTGGGTTTGGAGTAGGAAACACGGACATGCGGCCGTGGTCAAAAAATGGTTAGAAAATCCCGACCTCGACGGCGGGTATGCTGGCTTTTACCAGACATGCAGCAAAAGGAGGCCTGCATGTCCTGGCTTTACCCAAGACAGCAAGCTGAGCTCATGTCGGGTTAGGTGGTCAAGTGTGTCTTCCTTGCGTGTTTGTTTTCGCACGTATATGTATGTATATGTATATACATTTATGCATATCCATAGGTTTACATGCGTATGTGCGTTTATATGTTGTGTGTATGTTGCGTATTTGTGTATATATGCGCACGTGTGCTTGGTTTTACTTGCGTTTTATGTGCAGACGTGTTGCGTGCGCGCGCGTGTAGATGTATAATATATGCATTTATGTATGTGTGTATATTTATGCATGCGTGCACGCGTATGTTTGCATGTATATTAAAAAAAAAAAAAAAAAAAAAAAAAAATCGTTTAGCGTAAATAGATGCAGTTATATGGATACACGTCTTGCTAGTTAGTTAGTTAGCTAGTTACTGATTAGAGTATTGTTAGTCATGTCTTGCATGCTGTACTAGTGGGTATATGGTTGTGGTTTGGTGTATTTTATCATTTGTTCATGGTATTTATATCTATATATCTGTATCTATAAAAAATAGGGTTAAGGTATGATTGGATCACCAAAATTATATCCAATGTAATTGTAAGCAGCATTTTCCAACAGGCAGCGTGAATCTCGTCACGCAAAAAAAAAAAAAAAAAAAAATGTATATATGTATCGTCATATATATATAAAAAAAAAAAAAAAAAAAAAATAATGTATATATGTATCGTCATATATATATATAAAAAAAAAAAAATTAAAAAAAAAAAAAAAAAAAAATATGTATATATGTATCGTCATATATATTATAGAAAAAAAAAAATGTATATATGTATCGTCATATATATATAAAAAAAAATAAAAAAATAAAAAAAAATGTATATATGTATCGTCATATATATTATAAAAAAAAAAAAATGTATATATGTATCGTCATATATATTATAGAAAAAAATAAAATAAAAAATGTATATATGTATCGTCATATATATATAAAAAAAAATAAAAAATAAAAAAAATGTATATATGTATCGTCATATATATTATAAAAAAAATTAAAAAAAAAATAATGCATGTATAAATACAAATTTTATGTAAATATTTTAATATAATTATTATAAATAAATAAAAATAATATGGATTAAAAAAAAAAAAAAAAAAAAAAAAAAGTGTGTATATATATATAATAAATAAATAAAAAGACTGTCTCTTTATGCGTCATCACGCAGTGTATATCTCTTAACAAGCGTGAGCTCACAAACTTGTGTGAAGCACTCTTCAAGCGTGAAGCACGCTACCTCCGTGTTGCATATCTCAATGCGTCATTCGCAACAATCACTGTGATTCACAAATCAAGCGAAACTCTCGCTAAAACATGCCTATCGTGGCAAATACCTGTCGTGGCCGTGCCACGTTCGCTGAGTCGTCAGCACGCAACCAATCAGTGTGATTCACAAATCAAGCGAAACTCTCGCTAAACATGCCTATCGTGGCAAATACCTGTCGTGGCCGTGCCACGTTCGCTGAGTCGTCAGCACGCAAACAATCAGGTGAATCACACATCAAGCGAAACTCTCGCTGTAACATGCCTATCGTGGCAATGCCTGTCGTGGCCGTGCCACGTTCGCTGAGTCGTCAGCACGCACCTGGTGCCTGGTTTCATTTGAATTGCCGCCGAGCGGGGTTCATGTTTCTACGGCCTTTCCCCTTCTTTTTTCTGTCTAGTCCGCATTTTAGTACATTCGTGTATATGATAGGGGCTTTTCTCTCTTTTTGGCTGTCTGTCTTCCCCCTTTGTCAATGAGTCTCCGGCCTCATTTCTTTTTTTGGGGGTCTTGGAGCCTAATCACTTCAGTTCCTGCATATCAAGTAAGTGCGTTCTTTCACCAATTCATTCACGTTTTTGGGGGAGGTCTTCGGCTCCGACCCCTTCTAATATATTATTGTATTAATATATTTGTGATGGAGTCTAATCTCCAAACACCATTCATGTCAAGTTATACTTGTGAATAAATTTTGCGTTTTTGCAACAAAGTCTCTACTGATTGAAGTGAAGCTTAGCGTAATTTCATGCAGGAAGACTTTACAATTTATTCCTAATTGTCTCTTACTACCTTATCAAGTGCCGGAACACCCACTTTCTTTTAGCCAATCAAAAGAGGCCTCCGTTTTCTCCGAGCCAATCACAGCTGGTCTTCCCTGTTTTAAACTGCTGTGTGTGTCTCTCTCTCTCCCTTCTGTCAGCTGTCATTCTATTCTAGATCGACCCTCCTCCTCCCCTCCACCTCCGGTCACCAGCTCTCGTGGCTCCCTGGGCTTCCTTCCTCTTTTCGGCTGGCTCCTCGTTCGGGCTTCCTCACACCACCGCCAGTGTCTAGACTCCATCAGGGGGAGGTCTTCGGCTCCGACCCCTTCTAATATATTATTGTATTAATATATTTGTGATGGAGTCTAATCTCCAAACACCATTCATGTCAAGTTATACTTGTGAATAAATTTTGCGTTTTTGCAACAAAGTCTCTACTGATTGAACTGTGTTTAAGTGGATATCATTAAATACTTTAACAAGAGCTGTCTCAGTGCTGTGGTGTGGTCGAAAACCCAACTGGAAGGCATCAAAACCATTGTTTAGTGACAAGAAAAGGTTGAGTTGTTGAAAAACCGCTTTTTCAATGATTTTACTTAAGAATGGAAGGTTAGATATCGGCCTATAGTTGCTCAGTAATGCCGTGTCTAGATTGTTCTTTTTTAAAAGTGGCTTGATGACTGCAGTTTTCAGGGCCTTTGGGAAGATACCTGAGAGTAGAGACGTGTTTATAATCTGTAAAAGATCAGAAGACATACAATTTGAAACATTTTTGAAAAGGCCTGTTGGTAGAATATCAAGGCAACAGGAGGAGGTTTTCAGATGTTGTATAATGTCCTCCAGGTTTTTATGGTTGATCATATGAAATTGTGTGATATTGGAATTTGTTTTGCCTGGACAGTGTGGCAACACATATCCCTTACTTGATATGGAGGCACTGACAGTTAGTCTAATTTTCTAAATTTTGTCTTCGAAAAAGGAGGCAAAATCATTGCAGGCTTTGGTAGATAAAAGTTCAGATGCTACTGGTACTGGAGGGTTTGTTAACCTATCAACAGTAGCAAACAGAGCACGTGAATTATTATTGTTTCTGGCGATAATGTCAGAGAAGAAGGACCACCTAGCATTCCTCAGTTCCAAATTATAAATGTGAAGTCTTTCTTTATAGGTGTTATAGTGGACCTGGAGATTAGTTTTTCGCCACCTGCGTTCAGCTTTTTGACACTCTGTTTTTTCTGTTCTTACCCGTATGACATTTCTCCATGGAGATCTTTTCTTACTACAGACAGCTTTGACCTTAGTGGGAGCAATGGCATCAATAACATTTGTAATTTTAAAATTGAAATTATCTACAAGCTCATTGACTGAGACCCCAGTGAGGGCGGGTGTGGAGGAGAAAAGCTGAATGAATGTTTCACTGGTGTTTTCAGTGATATACCGTTTTCTGATTACCTTAGTTTGGATACTTTTGGGCACCGAGATAGTGCCGTTAAAGAAAACACATGAATGATCAGAGAGAGCAACGTCAGTCACCACAACCTTGGAAATGTTCAAACCCTTGGAGATAATCAAGTCCAGAGTGTGCCCCTTATTGTGCGTGGGTTCCGTCACATGCTGAGTCAGTCCATAGTTCTCAGAAACACAACACAGTTCTTTGGTCCCTCTATCCTGCAGGTTGTCCACATGAATGTTAAAATCACCAGCAATAATTACACAGTCAGTCGCGAAGCCGCGATGGCACCATTTTATGCTACCCAAACCATCACCCCACGTTAGCATCCCATTGACTGCCATTCATTTTGGCGTCACTTTGACAGCCAATAACTTTACATCTGAAGCATTTAAAGATTTCATTTGTCCATTGTTTATTTCTAAAGAAACACGCCAATGTATAAAAGGCTCCATTACCTTGTATCTCACGTTATGGCTCCGTAGCAGACGTTTTTATAAAAATAGGCTAACGATTGTGTCATAACCACGCTACTTTCGGTCTGTCGCATAGTAGAGGAATTACTCTATAGTACAGGAGAAGCTCGCAGGCAGTTTCGACGTACATTAGCTGTTTAGTTTAATTACTAATGTTAACTAGCATTTTAGTTAGCAATAATTAGCCTGTGCCTATGTTATCTCCTTAGATATACCTACACTCTCCATCTCTGCAAGATTGGGAATGATTGAGATATCTCTTGGCACAGCTACCAGAAGACTTACAACGTTCAGACACGTTGCTCACGTCACATCTACGACGGCACGCTCAGTTTGCAGCTGTGCAGTAACGCTCAGTAACGCTCAACCATCACCGGAAAAGTGCTTCTAATAGACTACACTCGTTTCCATCCAGAGCAATGGAGTCACTCGGTCCATTTTCTATATAAGTCTATGGCAGTGATAGACCATTTATGCAAAAACCGGAAATACGTCAAGGAAGCGTAAACCCATTTCCGGTGTATGCTTTGTTGACGGAGAAATGGCAGCTAGAGTGTTTTCGACAGTTCACCAGCGCCGATGTGGTGAAGAGTGTGGAGATACATTCGTCCACTAAAGGGAACAAACTGGACAAGGGATATAAATTCTTCCATGAAGAGTTTATCCACAATTACCAAGGTAAGTAAAGAAGGAATTGTGATAGCTAGCTTTAGCATTAGCAATATCAACGGTTATAACTATGTTAACGTTAACTGTAAAAGTAAGTAACGGTAAATCTTAGCTAGCTAGGTGTTGTGACTTTGTAAAATAAGGTATAACACATCGCAGTGAAGATGTCGAGTGTATGTTTAAGTGAGATGGCATGAGATAACATAACAACCAGTAATTAGGTGAAACTGTACTAGGTAAATGTGAAATGTTACTGACATTGTGTTGTGACTTAACGTTACGAAGTGAAGTTGTGTATTTCTAGCTATGTGAGATAACACGTAATGTTTTCTTGTTGCATGTGGTTATAGTATCAAATATACTCCAGGGACAGGTTGTAGTGAGAGGTAGATGCTTCAGGTCAATGAGGAAGAGCGAAGAGCCTCACACACTGGAGGTTTGACTATAGACAGAATGCCGGTTGGCAAAAGTTCAAAAAGTTGCCCGTTCTTGTGTGTTCACTCTTCTTGCTGTGGTTGCAGCACTTTCTTCACTTACTATTTCTTTACTGAAAGTAGGGTGACCAGACGTCCTGTTTTTCCATGACATGTCCTCTTTTTGATGCCTAAATAATGTAAATAATGCGTCTGGCCTACCTTCTACCTTAGCAGGGGATATACTAGACTGAACTGCTGTGTCCCAGTACAATGTAAAGTCCAGGTTGAACTAAATTGCTCAATTCACTCCTCTTTTTTTACAAACTCAAATCTGGTCACCCTACTGAGTTACTAAATTACAGTTATTATGAACATTGATGTAACAGCATAAGTATGACTTCAGTGCAACCTATTTAATGTGGTATTGTGTCTAGATATCACTGGCAGCAGAAACTACCAACCTGAATGCTTTCTCCTGCAGTTGTGCGGCTGGTAAAGGATTCTGCAATCACATAGTTGCCATCCTTTACCAGACCGCACATTATTCACAGCTGGGTCTGCAGGCTGTTCCACCCCCCCTGGCCTGCACAAGTGGCTTACAAAGATGGCACAGACCAAGAACACAGGTGGGTTTGTGATAAACATGTCATAATTTAAGAACCGATGCATATCTTTAACAACTGTAAATTATTATAAAAACAAACCCAGTAGTGACTACAGACTGTAACTGCTTTTACTCTTTTACTTGTAAGGGAATCCATCCTGAACCTGTGAGTGAGCTGGTGGTGCAAAAGCCCAAAACAGTGTGCAAGAACGGTCTGAGGTCCACACTGTACAAGGCATATACAGGTGATTAATTTGTTAACTGTTTGATTGTTACTTTGTGAGTTTAAGTTACGTTTTTTTATGACTAACATGATTATTAATTCCATACCATTTCCATTTGTGTTCGCCCGATGGTGGAATGATCTGCCAAGTGCCACCAGAGCAGGGGATGTCCCTCTCTGTCTTCAAAAAAAGTTATGAAGGCGCATCTCTTCCAAGGATACCTCCTCTCACTTTTTTTGACAACCTGACATGCATGATGCACACTTACCATGCTCTTCCCTCTTTTCCCTCCCTTCTCTCTACCTCCATCTCTTCCCTCCTCTACCACTTTCTCGTCCTACCACACTGACTAGTACTTATAATGTAGACACTCCATTCTCTAGTACTAGTATTGACAGATATAATGAATAAAATGTAAATGTAGTTAAGCACTCATGTCAAACTTTTCTTTTGTGTGACCAATAATCTTGTGTATCTCTTTGCTCTTTTGTCTAGGACCACTGCCAGATCCATATATGATGGCATCTGGAAGCAAATTAAGCCAGGTGCAGCCCTAGCCTCTCATGGCTGTTGTATTGGATGGAATTTCTGAGATGGAGCTGACGTCATCTAAATTTGGGTCTGTCCCTCGTGGATCCCCCATGTCCTATCACTGTCCACCCAAGAAGTCCAGTGACCTCATCCTACATCACATGGCTCCATAATTTCCATCCCTTCCTCTGATGCAACACACCTTTCCCAGGTTGCATTTCGTTCCGACCCTACATCAGTTAATGCAGTCTCTTGAAGTGTCACCGCAGCTGTCCAGCGAGATAGCAAAAGAAACTCAGCAGCAGTCCAAATGTCCTGCGTGGACA
Source organism: Gymnocephalus cernua (assembly GCA_023631565.1). Lineage (NCBI taxonomy): Eukaryota > Metazoa > Chordata > Actinopteri > Perciformes > Percidae > Gymnocephalus > Gymnocephalus cernua. Next base: position 34,714,090 of record CM042433.1, on the reverse strand, counting down.
CAGCTATGGCGACCAAGGCTGACTGACAGTCGTTTTTCGGATGTTTGTTGTAGTAGGGCGTGTTGCGCAGAGCAGGAGTCTGCAGCTATTCAGATGATCAGAGGCTCCACAAAGCAAACCGCTGCAATGAAGCGTGGTCTGCTGGTGGAGCCTGAAGTGCTGACAAACTATGCTGAACTGATGCGAGTTAATGTGCTACCAGCAGGATTCGTCATTCACCCTGACGCACCACACCTCGGGCCAGTCCAGACGGTCGGGTGTATGACCCTTCAGAGACGCCTCCTTTTGGCCTGGTTGAGGTGAAGAGCAGCACAAAAAATGATCCATCTCAGGTTGCTCACCTCAAGGTGCAGGAAGGCCACGCCAGTCTGAGGCGTTCACATAAGTACTACTGGCAGGTTCAGGGCCAACTGGCAATCACAGGGCTGACATGGTGTGACTTTGTTACCGATACCCTATCAAATTTAACTGTGGAAAGAATTTGGCGTGACGACTCATTCATAGCGGAAATGAAAGAGAAATTAGATATATATTATTATGGCACATAACATGAATGCATACCTTGAATTCCACTAATCTTGTCTTTACCAATCAGTTTTGCCTTCTGTGTTACTGTTGATGAATTGTAGTTATTTTGTATTGTGTTTGATGTTATTTATTGAATCAGTTATTAATCAGTTGATGTTATACATACCAAAAAATTAAAGGGTGCATCATTTTGACCAAAATTGTTTTAATTGTTCATCTAATGTTTTAGTGAAATCAAAGTCACATTTCAACAGAAAATATTAAGAATATAACAATATTTAATTTGATGTTTAAGAATATGTGGGAACACTAAACTATTTACATACTATTTACACATTCTTTATACATTATTTACATAAAAAACATTAATTCTGTTTTATTTAACCAGGTAGGCCGTTGAGAACAGATTCTCATTTGAAACGACGACCTGGCTAAGAAAAGCGTAAGCGTGCAGGACAACATACAGTTTTACATTAAATACAATACAAGAATACAGAATACAATAGACTACATAAAGTGCAGATTAAGTAGGCATTACAAATCTACAAAGGGAGGGGTAAGTAAATTGGAGGATATGCAAGAGTGAATAAGGTAATAACAAAATATATGAATAGACAGTCTATAACACTGCTGATATGTAGTGAAGAGTCAATATACAGAGCAAGTTGTGTTCTAGTTAGTGATGTAGTTCAGTGACAATAAGTATGAAAGAGTCTGTAAAATGCTGAGTGTAGTGAAGAGTCAAAATACAGAGTGCAAATGGTGGCCTAGGTGGTAATGTAGTTTTGGGATAACAATATGCATGAATAGACAGACTCTATAAATGTTGAAAAAGACAAGTAAAAAAAAACAGTTGTGCATAACAGGGCAGATGGAAAGTGCGAACGAGTGAGAACAGAATATGATAAATGAGCTGGTACCAGTGAGTTAAGCGACTAGTGTGTCACGAGGGCCAGCCAACTAATGCATAGAGGCTGCAGTGGTGGGTGTTAAAAGGGGCTCTAGTCGCGAATTCACTCATCTAAACAAAAAGGCCCTTGATAATTTGCTACAACACAGAAGTTAAGCCAGATCTGATTCACACTGCCAATCAGTGTGAGTGGCACGGGAGAGTCCCAGATGTGAAAGGACTTTACCCTACCGATCACTCTCTCCACTATAATTCTAAGGCGGGCAATGGCTTGGGTTTGTTCAGTTTCCTCCTTGCTGAATTGAGCTGAACGCTTAAAAGGTGGAATGATGAACTTGGCTCCAACGTCAGCAAGGAGGTCTTGAATGAGGAACCCTTTGTCCGCCATGACATCGTCTCCTGGCTCCAGCAAGGGAACGACTCCACTGATCCTGGTGATCTCCTTATCTGAGATGCACCCAGGGGTGAGACGAATGTCACCAAACCATTGGGAGCAACTCCTGAAAATGTTTCTGACTGTAAGGTCAGGGATGAGGCTGTCTCCAGGGCTATTTCTGTGCAGTCCAGTATCACTCTGACATTGGGACAGTACCTCTGGAATTTAAGGGGCATAGTGAACTTAACCTTTTCCCTGCTTATCCAGATGGGAAGTGAGCTCAGCATCATAAAAAGATAATTGGCCGAGGAGATGGTAACCCTGCTGACCCTGGCAATGCTCACATTAAACACGTCAGCAATGAGCAATTCCTTCATGCCAACAGCAACCCGCATGGCGTACATCAAGAACTCATCTATTGATGGCATGATGCGTGGTGGGCTGGGATCTTGGCAGCCTTCCTCACCTGCCCTCTTTGCTTTGGTCCAGTACACCAGTCGAAGGGCAGATGGTGCAATCGACTCCCAAAAAATAGTAAAAACCCTCTCGGATGGAAATTTGGTGTAGAAACGAATTTGGTCATCCAATGAACAGTATCGGCTGAAGAGAGTAGGGGGTGGTAGGTCACTGTTTTGCAACATGGTTTCTAAGTCATGGATGTGATCCAAAGCCTCATCCAGAGCACCTGTAAAGATAAAAAACAACAAAAAACATTTACATTAACATATTTATGCTACCTTTCAACACAACACAGAACAGTAATCATGTCAACTCTTTAATGACATCACTGCAGAAAAAATGCCATTCAGAGCATTTCCCTACAGCAAGAGGGGGTACATAGCATCGGCGCTACATGTCAGCAACATTAAAATGACGCGCGAGCATCTTGCTACAATGTTACATTTGAAATTCGTCAACAGAGTTAGCTACAGATGTAGCTAGGCTAACAGGCTAACGTTCGTGAACAGCTTATGTTATACACATATGAAGTTGTTCAGTTAGAAATGCATTTATCCATTAACGGTACACATAGTTGACTAGCGTTAACTTACTAAACACATTGTGAACAATCTTACCTGCGGGTGGGTGTGTCACGTAGTCGTGATCCATCCTTACTGCCTTAGCCACCATGTCGCTATCTTCACAGCATAGCTGGATAGACTGACGTTTGACAGTTCTGTCATAAACTGACTCCCTTCTCAAAGGACCAGTAAAATTGTTCCAAGGGAATAGGCTTGGGACAACACCACTGTTCAGGCGACGAACGACACAGCCACCAATATAATCATGCGGGGCGAAGCTACAGACATAGGTGCTACCTCTTTTTACATTAAAACTGCTGTCTTCCTCTCTTCGAATCGCCTGTATCCATTTGGGTTTCAGGTTTGGATCCACAGGAAAAGAATGAAATGAAAGGTAGGGTTGTTTTTGGGTGGAAGACGAACAGCCTGGAACACAACAGAAACTGCAACTCTTCGACTCCGCCATTTTTCGTATCTGCCACTACAATAACAGGAAGTTCTAATACACTTCATTGTCGTATTTTGGGTCGAAAAATGCAGAAGTGCGTAAAAGGTCTATTGACACACTATCCCCTCGGAGATTCCCATAGATATATACACTAGATGTCGTCTTTGGGTTCTAAGCATGCGTCAATACCGCCGCCATCTTGGAACAGGGGTCGGAAGCCTTCTTGCATTCAGATTAACACTAAAGATGCCGGACTTTTGTGCTGCTTATGGATGTTTGAACGAAAGAAAACAGCATGGGATAACATTTCACAGGTGAGAATGTGTTTTATGATATATATGCCGCCTTCGACCTGCAATCTCTGCTCCGGCCTGCTCTGCCCCCGGGCAGGAACACAGCTTCGCCTCGCTGCTGCGCCAGTCCCCGCTAATCTAGATGGGACCGGCCAAAGACAGAGTGGGGATTGGGAGGATGTTCCACGTAGTCCAGGATAACCTGTATGTCGATCAGCGGGAAGATCCACTTTATTTGCCGGCGGTCGGCAGCTAGAAGCGGCGGTCGGTCGGATAGAAGCTACAGCGGGGCAGCAGAGTAGCCTACGTCTGAGGCTGCAAGACCTGGAGCTCACTGACCGCTTCCTGGGAGCCAAAAATGACACATGACTTTAAGTCTTGTTAAATAAATAAATACACGTAGAAATAAATGAATCAATAGTGGAGGAATGAGCCTGGACATTTCAGCCTGTTTAAACTTCACTTTGAAGCAGAAACTCTTAGTTCAGAAGCGTGAAGTTACCGTTTAGACTCATATCTGTGAACTGATTATAATAAATATTCTTTGTATTAACACAATTAGTCTCTTTGTCTCTTTGTTTAAAAAAACTAGAAAATCGCATGACATTTTGACGATTTATAGTGATTTTATTTCCGTTAGACCTTTGCCTACATTGACACTGATGCATTAAAGAGGACTGCGTCCCCTGTTCCAAGATGGCGGCTCAATTGACGCATTCATTCCAATGATCTGCCATAGTCAAGGCGATATCTAGTGTATATATCTATGGGAGATTCCAATGATCCTAATGTTTTGTCTCCTCGAGCGTCCCTCCAAGTCTTCGCAGTTTTCTGTCAGCTTCTCCACTTCAGAGTTTGAATGACCTGGGGTTCGTTTCAGGTAGGAGGTTCAACAAACTCTGAGTCTAAGCCTGACCTCTGAGTTGATTTATCCTGAGATGAGAAACTCAGAGTTTTCGGTTTCACAACAGCTGATTCGAGTTGGTTCTATCAACTCGGAGTAGGTTGACTCAGGGCTACGCGCATGCACCAAAGACAGCATGAATGGAGCCACAAACAAACGGGTCGGTGTGGAAAATAACAGCCTTATTGATTGTTGCTCTCACACAAGTTGCATGCACACTTATCTCTTTTCTTTATTTGTAACAGGACGTAGCAACAGGGCCCGCACTCAATGAGTTATCAGGGAGGAAGCCTAGCTGTATAGATAGGAGAATCAAACTGCCTGCTATAAAGAAGCAGAACAATGGGCATTGTCTATACATCCGGGGACTGAACTAGGTTAATGAATATATTGATCCTATAGACACGAGCCACATCATGAGGTGTTATACAATGATGGGCGTAACCTTTAATGTATGTGTGTGTGCCTGAATCTCAATAAAAGAGGCTGAAAGAGGGAGAGAAATAGGACACACATGGTCAGTGCAGGTTGCGGAGCCTGTAGTGTGTCCTCCTTCAGCTGAAGCCTATTGTTTGATCAAACTTATTGTGTCTGTGAAGTTATTACTATGTATTACAGAGAAGAAGTCCTCGCCAGGGAGTGCAACTTGGAAGCGCAACAATTGGGGGCTTCGTCCGGGATTTCGGGATTTCGGGACTTGAAGGAAAAGAGGATTCTTCAAATTGATTGACAAAAAGTTCGGTCCAGGGGTGAAAAGTCACGTTGAACATCTGGCGCCATAAAATAAGGTAAGCAGACCATTCTTCTGCATTGAATACTTCTAAAATTAACGGTGTTGTTCAACGTCCTAGTAACCCACAGACCGCTAAAAAATAAATTAATACATAATAATAACTTCTAATCAAGGAAAGGTTAGAGTCCTTTCTGGTAAAATTTTAGAGTCCTTAACAAGGAAAGGTTAGAGTCCTTTCTGGTAAAAGGTTAGAGTCCTTAACAAGGAAAGGTTAGAGTCCTTTCTGGTAAAAGGTTAGAGTCCTTAGTCTGAGTTTGGCAACTCCACCTATTTCCTGACGAGGGATAGATTTGCTGGGTTGAAAAACCCGAGAATTGAGACACCTTTAAAACAGAAAAAAACGAGGTTAGAGTCCTCTGTGTAACGAGGTTAGAGTCCTCATATTGTAACGAGGTTAGAGTCCTCTGTGTAACGAGGTTAGAGTCCTCATAATGGCACAAGGTTAGAGTCCTTCGTGTAACGAGGTTAGAGTCCTCAAAGTGGAGTTAAAATCTCCTAAGTATGACTGGTGAACAATTGTATTATTGAATCATTTCACACTATTTAGGTGATATGACAAAATAATCCAATATTCACATGATTTGTTGGTACTTGATTGCTGATCCGCGGGACAATCAAGGTGAAAAACAGAACAAAGTTTGGGGTAATGAATGTATGATCAATGTGTGTGAGGAAAGAAAAAAGAGGAAAAGTGGAGCGCGTCTCTTTGTCTATGTGTTTGTGTGTGTGACAGGGGCCTGTGTATGTGCTTATCTGTTCTTGGTGGAGGAGGAGATTAGGAGAGATCTGTGGTGTGAAGGTCTGTTCAGCTCAGTGTTGCTTTGTCGACTGAACTGCGCATGTCTTGGAATGTTAGGAATTTGAGCTGCCACAGAAGTTTGCTCCAAACTGAATGAAGGAAGGGGAGGAGTATATCTGTGTGAGAGTTCTTTAGAAGGAGAAGATGCGTGAATGGGGATGTAGTGAGATCATTGAGATTTAAAAGTTTGGGCAAGATCATAAAACCTAGAGAGATGACACTAGAGTTTACTTGGTGCTTACTTTGTGTAAGTATAGGAAATTAGGAGAATGGTTGAGAATAGGAGTAGGAGAGAGGAAAAAGAGAGAAAGAGGCATGACATGTGTGATTTCTCGGGAGCCCAAAAAGACAGTGACTGATCATCCTGAAAATAAAAAGATTTTCAGCCTTATACCTCAATTGAAAGAGAGAGAGAGGGCTGTTGACTGGTCTCTGGGGTAACATCACATGTGCCATCCAAAAAAGTTGAACTATTAATTTGGTTGTTGGGGAATTTATAATGATTGGAGGCTATGAGGAAAAAATAAATAAATAAATAAATAAAAAATTAGAAATATGATAATTATATGGAGTTTGCTGAGGTTCTTTATAGCTATATAGGTTCACGTCATTGTGAGAGAAAATAAGAGATATTTGTGAAAATAGAATAAGCGGGAAATTAAGAATTCTGAGGGAAAATCAGACTGATCTGGTTTGAATGTGATTTTAGAAACTATTAACAAAAAGAAGCAAATGATGGTTAATTAATGAATAAGGTTATAAGTTCAGTTGAAATGAGTAGCTATTTAAATACATAGTTGATAGAACTGCTGTGATTGTCAGTTCCAAAAGAAGGTGAAGACTTTCTATGAGGTTATAATGGGGTGTTGAAAGGAGGAAAATATTAGTTGATGATTATCTAGTGTGTTGACAGATTAATACAGAGGGATTAGTGGTATAGATTATACTAAATTACTATAGGAGGTTAATATTATAGCAGGATGGCTGAGTAATACAGTTTTGATTACTTTGAAGTTGAGGAGTTTCCTCATCTGAGGTGGTAAGATTACCACTTAATGACAATTTGGGGGAAAAAAGAGAGAGAAATGTGGTTTAATAATAACATTGAAGCTAATAATAATAAAGAGAAGCTACATAGCTTAGTTAAGAAAAACAGTTTAATCTGACAATAATGATAATTCATGACTAGAAATTGCTGAGCTAAACTGGATGAATAGCTTAAATCCTTTAGAAGAAGCTGAAGTAGTGAATATAGGGGAAGCATGAAGGGACAGGAGTTTCATTAAAGAGTTGGATAAAACTACTGAAGTATAAAAGATGGGGAATGTTTAGAGGTTTTTGGAAAGCTGAAGCTAAACTGAATTGTTGGCTAGGGAAGTTCAATGATGTCAAATGAGTTAGAACATCGTGAGATCTGAATTATTGTTCTAAAATGAGATTATGAATAATTATGGAAGACTTACAAATGATGTGAGAAACATACGTAAATGAAAATGTAAAGAGGTGAAAGCAATAGGAAAACTATATTTTACACATAGGGATTCAGAAAAAGACAGCTATATGAGGAGGACATTTATTCTTAGCTTCTAGTGACTAACCAGTAGGACAATTACTGCATTATAGATGGATGATGATTAAACAGTAGGAAGAGAATCAAGTGAACTAAAATAAGTATGATTTAAAGTGAAAATAATGCTTCTTGCGAGAGTGTGTTTGTGTTTATTTAAGTGCCTCGATGGATGTCAGAGCAAAGGGATCATCCCACTTCCAACAAGCTGGTGACAAACTGCTGACAGACAAGCTGCAGAGAAGATGCAGGACTGGTGATAAGCTGAATCACAATCCAGATTGTTGTCAGGACATGACCAGAGCCAAGAAGTGCTTTGGGGACACAGTTGCAGAACTGAAGGAGGAGAAGTTCAGCCTGACGATGTCTGAACTCAGAAGATACTGACATTAAGAAAGCAGTGGATGAACGACCAGCAGAAGGATCATGGAAGAAGAAGAGAAGTGGAAAGACGGCTCTGAACTCATCGACGCAGACCGGATGAGGAGGAAGGACAAAGAGGTACTGCGCTTGAACAGTACTCATTTTTGAAAATATACATACTCTAAAGAAGTGATTACTTTTACTTTAAGAATAAGAACACGCCTGTGTGATGACAACTATATAAGATTAGGGCGAATAGATGCTTTAGATTGGAGGAAAATTACAGTTAAAGTTCATTTTATTGTTCTATTAGTACTCCAACAACGTAGATAACTTGAATATTTAGTGCTGATCAGATAATTTAGGAAGTGATTTCCTATGCACATTGAGGCTGATCAGATAATTTAGGAAGTGATTTCCTATGCACATTGAGATTTGATAAATATGGAGTTCTGATGAGTAAATAAATTGAGGGTGACTATTAAAGGACATAGCTTGACATTAACATTAGTGAACCAAGTTGGATGAAGCTTATAAATTTGACCTTAGGAAAAAAAAAAAAAAAAAAAAAAAAGGATATGGTGTAGCGTAGAGTTCCAAGCTTTTAGAGAAATAAACAAATCCACAATAATGACATCAAGATTTCAAACTAAAGCAAGAACAGTGGGAGACAATTTTACTCTTTGATATAATGCTGCTTTGGTTTTCGAGACTTTATGAAGTCTCGTAGGGGAGGAGTTTGGAATAGAAATATTACTTTTAGGAATATGGAGGAATAGGAAAATAGGAAGATTATTTTTCCTTCTTTTTGGTTTATATGATTTTGTTGATTTGTTTTACAAAAGATACTGGCAGGTGTTTCCCTCTCTTCCAGTGTATAAGGGGGGTAGGAGCAGAGAGATGCTCGATTAAGGACAATAAAGACAGGACTGAAGGACTCTGAACGAGGACACATTGAGGAGATGTTCAGATCCAGACATCATCAATGCTGCTGAGAAGCTACAGAGGAACCGACAACTGACTTGTCTTATGTTTGGATATATGTTGGCATTGAAAAAGATTTCATATTGTGTTTATGTTAATTGTATGAAGAATGATGTCTTCTGTTATGTGAGGAATGTATGAAGATAACCTCAGGTTTTCTTTTGTTTTTGACGTTTTAGGGACAGAAGGTCTAGGAAGGGTAAGGTCCTTTTCAGAGTCCGATGGGTTGACCAGCTTCTGAATTGGACATTTTTGATTTATTTATGTCCTGAGGTTTTTTACATGTATTCATTCTCTAATTAGTTTTCACAGTAATTTGTTCAAATCATAGCTTCAAACAAATTGATAAAGATGTACTTTGACTGAGCTGAAGTACCATGAGTGGTGACCGCTTGGGCAGAGGGTCGTGAAGTTCTTTTCCCGTCTTGAAGGTTTGAAGGTCATTTGGAAAGATAAGCTGCTCAGATGGGTTTTTCGACTTCACACTTCAGAACAGTGAAAGTTTTTAGAAACACACTTTATGATGCAATCATTTTCAAAGAAGAGTCAGGAATAGAGTTACGATGTAGATAAGGTTGATGTTGTTGACTCACTTAGGTGAGTCAAAAAGGGGGTGTGTAAACTTTTTCTCAGGTTGTTATATGTTCTATTGAAACAAGTGTTTTAATATGTTGACCTTACTCTCACTAGAAGTGATGTGTGAAACCTTATTTTCTATGTTGTTTTTTGATCTCCTTCCTCTTGGTATGTTGAACTCTAGTAGAGTTCAAAAGGGGGAATTGTGGAAAATAACAGCCTTATTGATTGTTGCTCTCACACAAGTTGCATGCACACTTATCTCTTTTCTTTATTTGTAACAGGACGTAGCAACAGGGCCCGCACTCAATGAATTATCAGGGAGGAAGCCTAGCTGTATAGATAGGAGAATCAAACTGCCTGCTATAAAGAAGCAGAACAATGGGCATTGTCTATACATCCGGGGACTGAACTAGGTTAATGAATATATTGATCCTATAGACACGAGCCACATCATGAGGTGTTATACAATGATGGGCGTAACCTTTAATGTATGTGTGTGTGCCTGAATCTCAATAAAAGAGGCTGAAAGAGGGAGAGAAATAGGACACACATGGTCAGTGCAGGTTGCGGAGCCTGTAGTGTGTCCTCCTTCAGCTGAAGCCTATTGTTTGATCAAACTTATTGTGTCTGTGAAGTTATTACTATGTATTACAGAGAAGAAGTCCTCGCCAGGGAGTGCAACTTGGAAGCGCAACATCGGCCGAAATACTCATGCGCACATATGCGAGTTTGAACATGCTTTCGTCAAAAAAGCAACACAGCGGCTGCTGCAAAAGAGAGAGAATTTGCGTTGGAGAAAATTGCTGCTAGAGTAAATGCGTATATTCCAATACAATGTATATCATATTTAATCATAAGTAGCCTATAGCTAATATTCCCAGGTAAAAAAGTAGCATACTTTAGTGTATTAGAAATATGAATGAAGTACATTAAGTATAAAACAAGTATGCTTCTACTTGTTGTGCTTTATTTAAAGAGTATTTAATATGTACTTTTTAAAAGTATACTTCAAAATAGATGTAATTAAGTTCAACTTCAGAGTCCAAAAAGTAAGTATACTAATTTACCAGTAATCAAATTATTTTTGAAATGTACTTTTTGAAAGTGTACTTTGTATTTTAAATGGTATAGAAGTAAATTTGTTTTAAGTGTATTAAATTTGACATACTTAGAGTGGCAATTCAGTGTACTTATGGGAAGTATATTTTTTGGGAAATTAATTGTTAGTATACTTTTTTAAAGTGTACTATGATCTCACTTCATTAGAAGTATGACTTCTGTACACTTCATACAGTACACTCTAAAATAAGTGTATTTTTAGTAGCATATCAGAATACTTTCATAAAATGTGTTAAAATACAAACATGTATAGTGGTACTTATAGTAAGTACACTTATTTTAATACAGTTAGTGTAATTTTTAAAACTGTACACTGATTTCACTTCATCAGTAGCGTAATCTTAGTACACTGTAAACAAAGTACACTAAAATATAAGTGTACTTTAATTAGCATATCAAAGTACTGTCATAAAATATGCTGAAATGCAAACACTTTTAGTGGAAATTTAGTAATTTATTAATTTACTGTAGCCTATTAATGGAAAGTGTATTGACATTGTTAGGCTGATTTCTTAAAGGGTCATATGCTACAATGCTGCAGTGTGGACTAAGACATGTAAGTTCATTTTGTTTATCTACACTGTTACCATCATGTATTAATGCACAAACACTTGATTGACAGAAGGGTCACTTTATGTAACAGGTAAAGAACAGTAATTCTTTGTACAGATATTGTATTTACATGTCAATTCAATAGGTCTTAGGGAATCTCTGGACTTCTTGGCAGTACTCGGCTTACGGCAATTTTCTTGATGCTCAGCCATTACTCTCGTTCAATGTTGTTTGGCAGAGGAATAACATATACCTTCTCCCTGGATTCAACCATGACACATTTGCGTGTCAATGACGCTGGATGGACGGCATACACTATATTGCACTCAGACACTTCATACACAAAGCTTGATGCAATATTAAGTGTTGTGTCTCTGCACAGCTTCCTTCCAGACTTAACAAGCTCCTTGACCAAAACACAGTGTGTTGCACCAGAAACGACCAAATTCACAATTCTGACTAATGTGCCATTCTGCAACTCAACAACAGAGTTGATTCTTTTCTGTAGGCGGCTGTTTGTGTCAGAGTGATACAGTATTCCATTCACAATGAAACGGTTGTAGTAGGAGGCTTGTTTCACTTTAACACCCAGTAGGTCATCTATTGCAAGCATGTGTAAAACCGAGACATCTGTCTGTACTGGTTTACCAAAAACTCTGACATGGGCACTGATCTGAACTGATTTGTCAGTTGAACACTTTCTGCCCTGTAGTTCATAGAAAAGATCTTTGACATACTCATTAGCATTATGCATCACTGTTGCTCTTTTCTTTGTGAGACTCCTCTCTCTAAGGTACCTTTTCATTATTTGGACAGGGACATGAGTTGTGGCATTGAAATATGTCAACAGGGTGCCGTTAAAAGATTCAAAGGAAAATGTGGATGTGGCCCACAATGGTCCCCAGTTCCTCACACTCGCAGCCAAGTGTGTCATTAGCTGTGCCATATAACCCCTGAAACTCCCTGACAAATTTTTCACCACCTCGGCCTCTCTGATCCTTTCTTGCAGGAGATGATATATTGCAAAAGCCAAAAGGAAAAGATGATTCCAGTATTTTCTGGGGAGGATGCCATTTAAAACAGGCAAAGCATAAAACAAAATAAACAACCTCCACTCAGATGCCTTCCAGAACTTCCTTTCTCGCATAGATCGTGGTACTCTTGTGATCTCAGTTGGTGGTGACATTTTTTTAAGCACCTCGTCGATCTGCTCAGTTTGGGTGCCTATGTACCAACCACACTGATGGTTTGTGGATTCTAACCACAGAGAAGTCAGCTGTCTTGTAACTCCAAAGCCTACACTATGCTGATATTCTGGAACAAAGCCTTGCACCATTTGAAATTTGTCTAGTTTCATTAGTTGACTTGGGCCTTTCACTCCCATTATGGGCTGCTGAGGTGTTGCATTCATGGCATTGTGAAAATGCTCAACTTCTGTACGAAGACAGGGTTCAGGAATAACATATGGATAGGAGCCTCCACCTCTGTGGTAACAGAAGTCACAGCCATAAATGCCATTAAACTGCTTCTTATTTTGGAGAAGTGGCCTTTCAACTGAATCTGCACTACATACAAGTGCATGCACCTTTGAAGTGCAACCATCTCCCCAGGTGATCCCATTACTTTGAAGTTCCTGTAGCTCTTTTACAAATGGAATTAGGATAGTCTGTATATTAGGCTTGCTCTCTCCAAACCAAAGACAAGGAACACATATGTTGTTCTTCCTGTCTGTAGGGTGTAGTTCTATGATTTGGCACTGAATAGGCCATATTTGGCATCTAGAGCTTTTAAAAACAGGGATCCCATCACTGTTCCAGATCAGACTGATGTCATCATCACCTATTTCACCACTATCTTTGAGTCTCCTATACTCCCCTCCAGGGGCGTAGCAAGCTTTTCAAAAGTGAGGGGGATGGATGTGATTTGTTTATTAACAATAAAAATGATGGATACAATGACAGAGGGGTACAAAATGTATAACATACAAGATATAAAAAGTTTCCCATTTAAATGAGTGATACTAGAAAAGTATAAAAACACACTCGGAACTAGGGCTGCACAACATATCGTTTTTTTATCGCAATATCAACTGGCGCAATATACACATCGCGAAAGGCTGTGACATATCGCTATAGACACAAAACAGATTTCTTTTTGTTTTAGGTGAAAGAAAATATGAGTAGAAAACTGCACATTCAAATGTAATTGTCATTCTTTTTTAGTGCTGCCTTTATATTCAAGTCAATGTTCAATTTGTTCAATAAAAGAACAATAGAAATTATTTCATTTCATTTGTTTTAAATTCAACAGGCAATGTGTTGTATTTTAGCAGAATACTAATATAGACCTCTTTCACAAACTGTAACATTCATTTCATTGCTCACCTGTGAACCTTCCTGTGCTCTCTCTGAAACTGATGCCTCCAGCAACTTCCTCTCCTAAAGTGGTAATAATGGGCAGTGGTAAAGGAATAGGGCCAAACAGGTACAGCTATGGCACTAGCAAACCTCAGTGAATATTGAAAAGTAATATCATGAAATAAATGCAAACAATATCTAATGGAAATAGGCTACTGCTGGTTAATGTCAACATTTTTCAACGTTCAGCTTTCAACTTCACTTACAGGATTTCTCTTGAAAAAAGTGCCAATCTTCTCTTGCCTCTTTCTTTTCTGCATCTTGATACTGCAAACCCCATCTCTGCAATAATAATACTGGTTTAATACACTCAATAATCAGTACTGGTAAAGCAATTCTTCCTGCCTCTATGTATTAATGCTCATGGGTAGCCTCATGGGTTCCATTCAGACCTTTACATTAAGTCTTTTACTGTTATATGTCAACAAGACATTTTCACCTGGCTATGCCCAGTGTTTAGATCTGTTGTGCTATTTATGCAAATTAGCACATACATAATTATATTATGATCCATTTATCCGTTTATTATGAATGCTATAACGTTGCTAATGTTACGGAACGTTATACTTCTTACATGGGAAACTACTCGTACATATTAGCTTTCATTTAACGTTGCTAGTGAAGTTAAAAAGGTGCAGTTACCTCCCATCCTGTAGTTACAACTGATAAACACATCATTTTCTAAATCTCTGCTACGCATATAGCTACAGTAACGACATATAAAAAGAGATGAACATGCCACCGTACATTAAACTTTACGAACACAAATGGCAAAAGACATCCTAGCTAACTAGCTAAAAGCCTAATGTTAAATGATAGGTTCTGTTAGCTAACGTTAGCTCGGGTTGTATCTAGCTAGCTACCTAATTACGATAGCAATTTGTACCAGCATTAAAGAGTTAAGCTTTACATTGATGTAACACATTAACGGTGATAACAAATGTACGGCAAACACTAAAGATACTTACATTACCTTACCCTATTCCTTAAAATTACTGGACGCGGTCTGTAAAGACCGCTGGCAAAATTACGAATCCCACTATGGCAACGCCATGACCCGCCCTCCGAAGCAGCTTGATTGGTTGGGGTTAGGCATTTCACCTCGAGTGGTTATGGTTAGGATAGCGGATTGGTCAGGGGATAGGACCTGAACAAATGGGGTCACTTTACCTTGGACGCCTGGCCAATAGTAGTGATTGAAGGGCGGGTCTTGGCGTTGCCATAGTGGGAACACACCGTTGCCATGAAAAACAGAGCGTTGCTATGGACGCAATCGCTACACACAGCCTACGACGTAGCTACGGCGGCAGTTCGACTGCGGAAAAACTGCAGAAAAAGTGTGGGTGTTCAACCCTCTCACCGGGAAAAGTGTGGGTGTTAAAACACCCACATCCCCCACGGGTGAGACGCGCCTGCTCCCCTCCACATTGCATAACACAAATTAAACTTGGAGTTGATGTATGTCTTTGGATTTTGATGTTGGGATTTTCCAGAATCTCTTTAATTTGCAAAGATAAACTGATTACCAAAACATATGAACCCTTTTCTAGACTAGCATCCACATCAAATTCTGCCTCACACAGAACACACTGTGTCAAACCACATTCTTTTGTTCCAATATAATTTGAACACTGATGGCAGTAGAAATGGGGCACATACTCGCCATATTGGCCATAGGATTTATGGAAGAGATATGAGGTTGCTGGTATCAGTGCAGGGAAAAGTTCATGAAAAATCCGTAAAAGATGGTCCAGAGCAATCCCGGTCAGGTTATGCCTCAGGACGTAGGCCATTAGAAGGAGCTAACTTTGACCTTTGGTAATTGGTGCTCCAGGGTACAAAAGGTCATCTCCACAATTTCCATCCTACAAAGTGACACATTGAGATTGAAAAAACATTCACTACAATGAACAAAACATTCTCAAGTATTCAGGTTTAACATATCTTGTCAAGTTTCTAATCATTTAAAAATGCCCTATATGAATGACACGGTACACATTAACTTTCCTCTACTACCCGAGCAAAATCTAACACGAGTAAAAGATTATAATTATTTGTGATATGTTATGTTGCTAAATATGATTACACACAACATGTATGCATTATTTTGGGAACCCTTGGGATCGAGCACTTCATCTAACCATTTTTAGTTTAGTATTAGTCTCTGTGCTCTGGTGGGTTTTGATAAATTGTCATCACTGAAATTAAATTTACAGATATTTTAGGGATTCCTTGTGTGTAGCTAGTTTTGGGGCATCCAACACAGTATCTCAAATATTTTTTGAGTTCAAACATCAGACCATATAATAAAATGCTACGTCTAATCATCACTATGATCAAGATTTTCTAGAATCTTGAGCCTTGCTGCACTCTTTGGGCATGGTTTTATGTCAGCCAGAGATCTCCATTCAGCTTTATTGCAGCCTGCTGAGCAAAATGGAAGTGCCTGACATGAAAATAAAGTATTTGTTATTCTATTCTATTCTATGGCAGAGGAATGAAAATTGTTGTTCAGATTGTGTGCATCAAGTCATCATAGCAAACTGAACACACAAAGATGAACGCTGGCCCATAAGTAATTGTAATCTTACCTGTGATGGATTTGGGTTGGGTCTCTCAGCCTCTGGTCCTTGCGTGGTCTGGTGCTCTCTTATATCAACCACATCGTCCTCAGCAGCTGATCCATTCTGAAGTTGGCACAAAGTGTGTGGCAAGTTAGTCACTGAATCTGGTGTTATTTTGGTATTGAGTGGGATCTTAAAGCACTAGAAAGCAAAGCAACTTGCTCCAACTGCTCCACTTTGAAATTTGAAAAAATGTGTGAGCTAGATTGTTACGTTGTAGGCAGGGATGTAGTGGAGGCTAAACGCACGTAAACGCCGTTTACGCACCTCCCAAAATTCGGAAATAGCGTTTACCCACCTCCAAAGTGCGTTTATCCACCTTGTAACTCCAAAGCCTACACTATGCTGATATTCTGGAACAAAGCCTTGCACCATTTGAAATTGTGTTTATCCACCTCTAAATAGCCTATAGTTCCTAAGCCATTTTATTTAAAAGCTTATGTCGTTTTAGTTTCATATTTTTCATTATTAGTTTCATAGATTGTTAAACCTAAGACGAAGTCTTTCATATTGCGCTGCTTACTGTCAGTGTTGACCAATCTCTTGCGGTGTTTGTTTGTTAAAGCCCACAACGTCGCCTTCCAGGCAGCGATGCCTGGAAGGCACTAGGATTAGGCACTAGTTAGGTGCCTTGAATTAAGTCAATGGTCGCAGCGCTGCCGTGAAGTCAACGTTGGGGGCTTAAAACACCATCGATCATCTCTTGCGTAGCCAGCAGGAAGCAGCAGACTGCATCAAGACTCATCAGTTCTCTTAATACATCCATGGTCACTAGCCCAAACTAGCCTACATGTCTCATGTAATAACTTGTAAAAATAGATGTCCGGCAATTTTTTAAGCGGCGTCAAGACAGCAGCCCTCCTCCTGATGCAAGCAAACGGCCTCGGCTACAAGCCCAAAGTGAGTGAGCTCGAAAAACAGTACTAAACTTCATGTTTTTTAGGGTAATTTGGTTCACAGTAGATTCATGCCACTGACTCAACAAGTCACCTCTACCTGTTCCCATTAGCCCATGTTACAAGTAAAATTCAGGATACATTATCAGATAAATAACTGGATGTAATTATGCATTCTCTGACATTTAAACCACTGGAAGTTTGTGACAACAAGCTCTCTTTGCTAGTCACCTAGCTAGTTAATGTTATCGCCGTTCGCGGTTTTGCGGGTACGGTAAACGTTTCTATGGAAACGGCGAGTTGAACCAATCAGAGGCGTCGCTGTTAAGCTTAGGACTGTGGGTAGTGTAGTTTTTCTCCATAAGATTGCGGCTAAAAACATGTTTTTCTAGTAACAAGGTTGATTTCATACAGACCATTAGCTTCTACAGGAGCAGAAACAAAATGAGACATTTGAGGATGTCATCCTGGGCTTTTGGGAAACACTGATCCACATTTTTTAGACATATTGTAGACCAAACAACTAATCGATTAATCGAGAAAATATTCAACAGAATAATTGACTATGAAAATAATCCCAAATCCCTAATCATTATGTACAAGTGCATTGCATTGGAAGCCCTGGATATAAGCCTCCCTCTCTATCTCTTAAATATTTTTGTTCTCTCTGTTTTGTCATTTAGTAAACTTTATAGATTTCAACCCTATTATTCCTTCTTGAGTCTCTTTAACAAGAGCTTAGATTAATGTATGAATTGAATAGTGATTGTGTGACCTATGATGAGGAAACAACCAGTGATACCCTTGGTAGTACCATCAAATGATAGCCTATAGCGATGTCATCAGGATACACATACACCGGTAGGCAGTGGCCCACCTTAAAAGGTGACCACGTCGTGGTCCACCAGAATTTATAGTTTACCCACCTCTTTTTTTACCACTACACCTCTGGTTGTAGGAGTCAGTTCCTCTAAATACAAAATACCAATAAACTAACATAGTGAACAAATATGTATTACCTGTGTCCTGACCTGCATGTTTTTTTTTTAATTCTGCACACTATTTCCACTAACCTATAGGTTACTACTACTAGATATGTTGTTGTACTACACTCTGCCCCATATTGTATTACGCACACAAACACATATAGACAGAAACCCACTTTTCTTGGCCATCCTGAACAATTTGGTGTATGATTTATGTGAATATCATACATTGTTCCATCATGAAGACTGACTGTTTTGTTATTACTGAACATAAGTTTCCACACAGACATCTGGTATGACATGGGTAGTTACAGGATAGTTCATTGCATTAGCCTATAGGCTGGCACACAGGCCTACTGCTGTCCACAGGAAACCATCCAAATGTAAGTAATTCAACAATGGTTGGTCACATTGTTACAAAGTAAAAAATTAAAGAATAGACAATTAGGCTATAAGGAATGAATTATGCATTGTCAGTGTCCTGACCTTACTGTCGTCTCTCTTCCGTTTTCCTGCTGTTGGCTGCAGTGGTGCATCATGGTGAGCTGGAGGCTGTAAGCAAAACAATTGTCACCATCCATGTCAGTGCAGAAAATAAAATAACGTAAACGTTACTGTTAAGTTAACAGTAACGTTTGAAAAAGGTAATTGAAAGTTGTTACATTTAGAATGAACTCTGTTTACAAAGTAATTAATGCAAATAATGGGTCTTCTTCACAGAAAACTACAAAGAAGTTGTCCAGCAGCGTGTTGCTTTCCTCAAGATAGGGGATATGTGGTCTTCCGTCCGTCAGTCTGGCCAGGAGAATGGGGTGGTGAAGCAAGGAATGACCGTAAGCTTGATTTATGACTTAATGGAACACTGTGATTCCAGTTTACAAATAATGCGGTGTCATCGTAGAATATGTTTGCCATGGGAGTTACATTGTGAATTTTTTCAGACTTTTCCAAGCTGGGTGCACAAGCATTTAGCAGATTTAACCAGCAAATATCAATTTGAAATGATAAATATTACTTAAAAGTTAGCTATTTTGTAATGCCAGGCATGTTAAGTCAAGATTCAGTCTCCTGTTACAAATACTGTCAGAGTGATGGATGGACGGATGGAGGTGGATTCTTGGAAAGTGTGCTGTAGTCGCAATATGAAGAAATGCACTTGTAGAAGCTATTAAAAAATGAGTGCACTTACTTAAAGTGGTGGTGTGGAAATTTTCAAAATCATTCTCTTAAACAAGATGTACGTTGTCAGTCTAGTTCACAGATGGCCAAGATGGGCGAACAGCTCAAGAGGGACCTCAAACGGCAACCTATAAGACAACTCAGTTCTACTCCTGCTAGATATGAGTCTGATTCCGACGACACGTTGCAATATTTTTGATCCACCCAAAAAACGAAAAATGGTAAGTTTAAAAATGTAACTGACTTCATCAAATAATGTGCAGTGTTCCTCAGATAATTGTCAGAGTTTACAGTGGTGGATTATAGCCTATTTGTGCTGAAATGCATGCATTAGCGCACTTTGCGCTTTAATTGAATTATGTCCCAGTACCAAAGTCCAAACCCAACCTACAAACCTATGCCCTTGGTGCTCAGGGTAAAGCTTGTGACATAACAGAACTGCATTTTTGTGAAAATGAGTTACTATTCAAGAGCGTTTGAACTATTTTGGCTTGTGTGTGATTAGGAGTGTATAGCTGCCCTTTTTGTTTAAGGTAATTAGATTGATGTTTTCTGCATAGGTGATTGAGACCAGTGAGGAGGAGGAGGACGCCATCCCTCAGTTGGAGTCTCAGCAGCCAGGGACAGTGCCTGCAGTTTTTGTTGAACTGGATGAGGACAGTTTGAAGGCTCTGAAAGGTGGTTGGGTGTATATGTATGCTAGTGATGCCAGGGTTATCTCTGCCACCACCTGAACCCTCCCATACATCTGCAGTCATTGTCATTGAGGTCATGAAGTCAACTTTATGAATTCAAGACATGCATCCCACTGTTAATTTGAAGAATATGCATGTTACGTGTTATGTCTTAGAATACAGACCTAACTTCCTACATTACAAATTTGAAAATAATCCACTTAACTCTGCCATTTTTGCCGTCATTGACCATTGTTAAAACTCCTTGTTTGAATTTCACTGATTAAGCAATATGGCAAAAGTGACAGTGGGGTTGGTATGGATATAACTACAAGGCCTTTGACAGAGTGGCACAGGTACCAATACCATGACCACAAGTGTCATATTGCTTTTATACATCTGTTCCCCTTCCATCGCGATTAAAGATATAAAACTGCGTTTTCAGTCATTTGTGTAGACTTATTTCATCCACTCCAAGAAATAGTTCTAATCTTCCATCTCTGTTGCCAAGCATCGCAACATATCAGTCAAGAGAAGGGTCCAGTGAGATAGGCTTGCAGGTTCCCACAGTTGCTTGCAGGTTCCCACAGGTCATGGAATTTTTGGAATATCATGGGATTTCAGGAAAAGTCAGGGAATTTTGTTTTAGCAGTTTAAAATTGTCTTGCCAAAATACATTAATACAAATATATTTCCACACAAAATTGTTGTATATCTGGTTATTAGCTTTTAGGGCTGCAGCTATCGATTCTTTTTGTAATCGATTAATCTAGCACTTTATCGATCGATTAATCGGATAGATTTTTTTTTGCGTTTTTAAACAACCAAAACAAATAATGCATAACGAAAATGATGTGGCTATAAAATGATCAAGCATTTGGCTTTTATTGCTCAAAAGAACAGAGGTATTTATTCCAACTCCAACATTTGGCAATTTAATTTAATTAAGTGTCAGGCTGTAATCTAGCCCTGACATCAAAGTAAATATCTGTTTTATGTAGATTTCTACACCTGCAGCATTTACCATTAGGCTACTATAACAAATAATATATAATTTCCGGGGTGAGCCTATTTTCTATGGTAACCTAGCAACCTGTGTGTGTGTGTGTGTGTGTGTGTGTGTGTGTGTGTGTGTTTGTGTGTGCACGCGTGGCGTGCGTGAGGAAGAGTGAGAGAGACGAGGGTGCATGCGTGTGTGTGTGTGTGTGTGTGTGAAGGGGTTCTTTTTTTTAGGCTATACTCTCTTGCAATTGAACGTGAACAAGTTTACTACTTAAAAACATCAAAGCTAAACATCATATCTAGTCAACCCGCATCACAACATCGCTTCAAATACAGTATGTGATTAAAATCAGCGGCTGCTTAGGCTACGTTACCTTCTTTCAGCGACGCTTGGTGAAACAGCGTGGAGCGGATGTTTTCGGTTCAGATGCTGAATCATTGAAGGCGTAATGCTGTGGTATGCCAGGTCTACTTTGCAGGAGTAGACACATTGCACCTTGTTCTCTTCCTTTTTTAGTATGCAATGATCCCAAACTTTAGACATTCTCTGCCGTTTCTGGACGTCTTTACTCTCTGCCGTCGCGCCAACTAAATTCAAAATGTATCACGACGCGCTAGTGGTGTGCTTCCTGAACAACGGTCCGTGTGGAACAATCATAGCATATAGTGCGCGTCATAGGAATTTAACGAGGCTTCGAGGCAGAGTTTCAATCGTTTTAGCCCTATTACCTTTACTGCTTGCTTGAGCAGTTGTGGTTAACCCAACTTCAATTCAAATTCAATGCCCATTTATTCATCTCCCACTCTAAAAAGTAAAGATGCTTGAACGGTACGAGGGTGCTTTGAAATCTTTGGTCAGTTAGTTTATTGCACAATTCATATTTGGTCATGGAAGTTCAATTTCTTTTGTCTGGGAAAGTCATGGCATTTTACATTTATCTTAACTTGGGAACCCTGTGCTTCTCTATACTTCACATGCTAAACTGAACATGTACCCTACTCCACCTTCACACTCAATAATGGAATTACTGCCCTGTGACTTTGAGTGAGACATACATGTTAGCGGTGAAAAGTATGAGTAAGGATCCTCATCCAATCAGAAGTAAATAAAAGTTAAACCAGATGTAGCTGTTGTGAAATTACATTTATATATGTGCTATTTTGTGTCACAATGTGATACTTATTCTTTGTGTCATAATGTGATACTGACCCTTTTTATACGATATCCTTATTTTAGAGCTGCCAGGACTGGTTTCTTCACTCAAAACAGTCCTAAACAAAATGGCAGATTCACCTTTGTCTTCCATGAATTCCAGCCAAAGCGACTCACCGCGCACTGGCAGTCACACTGGCAGTGAAGAAGACATGGTATGACTGAAGGACCTTAAACCAATCCTTGTTATGTCTTTGTTATGATTGGGTGCAATAAGCATACAAAATAAATCTTACAAGATCGTGGAGGTACTGTTTGTGTTAAAACACTTGAAGCCAAGATACGTGCCAACCTGCCATACAGAGAAGTGTTTGTAATTTACCTTTTGTCTTAATCTGCTTGTGTGTTTTCACAGGTGTCATTGGGCAACTCATCAGTGTAAGTCCCAAAACGCCTCTATCAGAGGCTGAGTGGGAGGAGGATGTCCCTCTTCACACAGGAACTGGCCAAGGCAACCCTCACAGGGAAAGGAAAAAAAGGTGAGCTGAAGGAGCAGCTTGAGCCAGAAAAAAACAATGCAATTATAGGTACAGTAATGTCAATTATGAATCCAAATCCATTGTCCTGATTGATTGACAAATCCATTATCATCAATGATTGTATTTCAATGTTATCTTGTTTTAATTCATGCCCATGTCTCTTTCCTGTTTTCACAGATGCATTGAGGGAGCGATTCCCCAACACCGAGGTGGCAGAGATCCGGGCACTTCTACGGAGGAAGTGCAACAATGAGAGCTACAAGGCCTCTAGTAATTCAAGTCAGAGCTAGATGTGCATGTGTAGAAAGTTGTTCGCCATTGTTCTCTTCCCGGCATTTCAGAGAAAGTCGACTGTTCAAGGTTCCTGCTTTTGCCAATATCTGCTTTTGTGTGTTACTTTTGTGATCCTTTTCTGAAATGCAATTTGTAATCTGTTGATGTAATGCACTTGAAGTGAATTGTAATATAATACACTTGTAGTGTAATAGCAACATTCATGCTTAAGTATAACAAAATGGGGGAAAAAGTACAGATGAAATATACTTCAAACAATTTGTTTCTACCTTACACTATAATAACATTGCACTGAAAGTACATGTCTATGATGTTTACGTTGTAATTGAACTTCACTTCAAACACATTATTGTTGTCATAGTGGGACACTTTAAAAGCACTAAATATAGTTAATTAACATAGTTTATAGTAATTATAAGTATGATAGCAGTATGCACAAAATATACTTAAACACAACTATAACTTGCGCTGCGATGCCTTTTTAAGTGTATTTCAATTAGAATGGCGATACAATGCAATTGTACTGTAAGTGTGATTAATTGCACATGAATCTTGATTTTCATTAGTGTATTTTCTTGCAAAAAGTTGTTCCATTTTAGTATACTATTTACACTTGAAGTGTAGTCAAATAGATGTTAAGTTGAAGTTAATACAAAATTGAATACACTTAACTATACTTGGATTTGACAAAAATGTAGAAAATATACTTAGTACACTTTATTAAAGTATATTTTTAATAGAATTCTTTTTCACCTGGGTTACTGAAAATCTATTTCATTTAGGTGCAATACTGCGGGCGAAAAAGTCCTAGGCTACTAATCCCATTCTGAGGCTGCAGCACCATCATTAACAGAATTATAATTCATAATCTTTTATTTCAAAGGGTTTACATCATTCACCTGCAATCCTGTGGAACTCCTTTTTAATGGCTCTGACTGGTCTGTGTCCAGGGAACACTACAAATGTTTAAACTCTTTACTTTCACTGACCCGTATACGGGACACTCACGCTCAAAGTGGACGCTGCTTAAACTTTGTTATAAATTTGACGCATTAAATCTTCAAATATATGGTCATGCAGCACATCGGTTGAAAGCTTAGACTGTCAGGATTTAATTAAGCCCAAACACAAAGCATGAGATGATTTATAGCAGTTATACAACGTTTCAGAGCGATCTCTTCTGACGGCGTTTATTAAAATGCTCCGCATCACCAAGGTTGTAAAGAAAACTGTAATGCAACACATAGAATGTGCTCGGATGTAGAGCATGTCCATGATGGGTGACGTTAGTGATATGAGGACGGATAAGGTTATGTAGTATATATAACTGATAGACTGGGAAGAAAAACCTTACTGCTCGAATAGGAAGTTATCTGGAAATTAAAATGCGTCAATATCATCTTCAGACGTATGTTTAACTCCCTGCCATACAGTGTCTTCATCAACGGGATCGTCGACAAAAGGAAATGCCATGTTTTGAGAAAAAACAATGTTTTAAAGTCTGCCTAACAGTTAATAAACCAACAATGTTTTTTTTATTCATGCTGATATAACAAACTGCGCTGAAATGCGCCTGATCCAGACTGAATGAATGAATGAATGAAGAGCGCTGTGTCAGAGGGAGGAGCGTTAATTCTCTTCATACATCAGTAGTAGATATAGTGTACTTAAAATGGATGCCAGGAAGTGGGAGTATCTATGTAAATTAATATGATTAATATACCGGATGTGACGTAATTTTTAAAAAACATTTTTTTTTTTTTTTTTTGGTAGGAGGAGCGTTTTCGAAAATGTAGGAGTGTCCAATGATGACCGGATGTGATGTGTTGATCAGGGAGGAGTGTGGGAGGAGTGTTGAATGAAAAAACGGAAGAGGTGGTGCTTCCCTGTAAATGTAATATAAGGGTCGCGTTTTCAGCTATCACCACTACGGGATTTATCTACAGTTTTTGAGGGCCTTTTTGCAGGAACAGTGCTACGTGAACAACCTCTACAGCGATGTCTACTCACAGATTTGGATACGGAGGGGAATCGTCCGTTGAAGGATCAGGAAAAGGACTTGGCACCGGTACGACATTTGAAAGGTGTCTTGCCCCTCAGAAAAAGAGAAGCCGTCCCGAGATCTTCACGCCAAGTGTTGCTGAGACCTGCACCGTTGATCTAGAATATGCCGGTAACAATGGATACTATTATTCTGTTAAATATAGCTCGGGGTATGTTACATTAGCCGCGTATACTAGCATTGTTGCAGAGTTAGCTACCACTGCTAAAACAACATGTACGCTAACTGTGAAAGACTGGAATCTTTTCCGCAACGTGGTGTGTCCGGACCTTGAAAATCCGGGGTTTCCTGAGACCGTTTATGTAACCCAGTGGGACAGTGTCAAAGAGTCCAAAATCTATCGTGTTGAAACGGACCGCTTCAACAGACCAGCAGAGGATTTTATTTTTCTCCGTGTGTGTGAAGATAGAGAAAAGGTAGTTGCAACCAGAGGTCGTGAAGATTGGAAACTAAAGCCATATCCTATATCTCATGAAGAATACGATAAATGGTTTAGAACAGGCTTCTTTATACAGTGGTGTGATTGGGAGATTCTGAAGAAGCAGTACGACACGATCGACTATGTAATCAGAAAAGACCGGATAAGGAGGTCCAATGACGGCATTAGAAAAAAGCTGATTTTTGATGACTCCGATGGGCAAGAGTCGCAGCCACGGGCTCTTTATAGGCCTAGAATCGTCAGACATCAAGAATAGTTAAAATGGTAGGTCTATTTGTGTGTGTGTGTGTGTGTTATCTAATTACAATATGTTTTGCTTATTGTTACTGTGTCTGAAAAACGAAATATGTTTTTTGTTTCCCCAGAAATGATTAAACAGCAAGCGTTTAATGCATTCAGATCTCCGTCATCAACATCATCTTCACCAGCTCCATCTCCTGAACGATTCCTACCACCTCCGCCTTCTCCTCCACCGATGGCTCTGTCACCATCAATCCTGCAATCTGATATGGATGTTGACTACATTTCACCCCAAACATCTACTACCTTACAGTATGACTGTGAGGACATCAATATGGATGTTGACCGTCTGGACGTGAACCAGATGGACGGCTATGTACCATCGCTGTTTATAGATAATGTTAAAATAGTGTCTCTACATCTGCTCAACATTGTAATACACAGATAATTTGTTACGGATGTCAGATTAACCATCCGAGCCAATTACAACATGACTGTGTGTGGGGGGTCCCCGAAGCATTCTACGTTAAACACTTTGACCCTCTTATGAAAAGACTGTTGACGCACAAGTTCATAGTAGTTGTTCAGCGCTTTCTGGCATTGAAACATCTCAGTGTTAAGGAGTGTAGAATCCGGGGAGTTGCTGAGACTATTTTGTATGAGTTGAAATCATCAGAGAATGTCACAGATAAAATCAAAGAAATGTATGATGCGTTGATCGGTGATGACGTTGTCAAAGTAGGAGAAATTCGGGAGCTAGGCGACTACTGGAGAGAAGCACATGAGAAAAAAAAAAAAAAAAAAAAACTGAATTGAAACATGGGTAATTGTTTATGTGGATTTTATTCACATATCAATAAGCGCTATGTTACATATCGTTTATCTGGTATTCTAGACCAGTCCATTGCCTACAATGTTAACGACGCCACAAAGTACCAAAGTGATGGTAGTATTGTTAACTCTGATGTCTGTAAATTAGAAAAACTGATGACTCTTGTAAGA
This sequence comes from Gymnocephalus cernua, assembly GCA_023631565.1. Taxonomy (NCBI): domain Eukaryota; kingdom Metazoa; phylum Chordata; class Actinopteri; order Perciformes; family Percidae; genus Gymnocephalus; species Gymnocephalus cernua. Next base: position 34,687,346 of record CM042433.1, on the reverse strand, counting down.
AAAGAACATTCTACAACATCTTGGGAAGAAACTATACACATGTTACTGTTAATGCTGGGTACTCAAGACAGCATATTGGAGACATTCTATGCAGTCATAAGTAACATAACAAGTGATTTTAAGTTCACGAGTGGTAGTCACATGTTGATTCTGTACACTATGATTGTTGATACAATGAGTTTGTATGTAAAGGAAAAACAATGCAATGGTGTCATAAACGATTTTCATAGACTTCACATGTTCATAATCAGTAAAGCCGGCGTTGTTAGTTTAACCAATGTATTAGATGCTATAGAAGATGTAAGCCTGCCATAAATGTGTTGTAAATAAATAATAGTGATGTAAACTACAGTGTCACAAGTGTATTAAAACCATCATGGAGAAGGTAATGCAAAAAATCTACCATGACCCAGCACATCCTGGAGGATTGGGCAGTGTGAATAAGCTCCGTGACGCCGTTAAGGATAGCACAGGGGTGTCTCCAACAACCACAGATGTTAAAAACTTTCTATTGAGACAGGATGTCTACACATTACACGCACCAGCTCTGAAGCATTTTGCTAGAAATAGGGTGTTGGTTAGCGGCATCGATAAACAGTTTCAGGCTGACTTAGTCGATATGTCTGAATATTCTGTGGAAAACGATAATGTGCGTTACTTATTGACATGTATTGATGTGTTTTCTAAATACGCCTGGGTTAGGTGTCTTAAAAATAAATCTGGAGCAGCTGTGACAAATGCATTCAGAGATATATTGAGAGAAGGACGTGTACCTCTGAAACTTCAAACAGACGAGGGTAAAGAGTTTTATAACAAGAATTTTCAGCAATTAGTAGCACAACATAATATTTGTCATTTCTCAACATCAAATGAGACAAAGGCCAGTGTTGTGGAACGGTTCAACAGGACGTTAAAAACCTGTATGTGGAAATTTTTAACTGCTGTTAACTCACGGAGATATGTCGATGCTGTACAGGATTTGACGGAGGCCTACAACCGTTCACACCATCGGTCAATAAAAATGGCCCCAACTGCTGTAAATAAACACACTGAGAAAACGGTATTTGACAATCTGTACAAGCTGAAACCCTCTGGAGCGGTAACTTTTAAATTCCAAGAGGGCGATACGGTGAGGATATCAAAACACCGAGGAGTCTTTAGAAAAGGGTATGAGCAGACTTTTACAGATGAGTTTTTTACAATAATTCAACGTGTAGCCAGAAATCCGCCTGTTTACATACTGAAAGACTGTAGCGGTGAGACGCTGACAGGCACATTCTACGAGGCTGAGCTACAGAAAGTGATTGTCGATAAAAACAAAGAGTTTAAGATAGAAAAAATACTTACTAGAAAGAAAGTCGGTTGTGGATATATGGTCCTGGTGAAGTGGCTAGGATGGCCTGAGAAGTTCAATTCGTGGATAAGTGAAAAAAACATAGTCGATTTGTAATAAAATCCGTACTGAAAACGCTTAACCAACACATTATCATTTGGTTGTGAGAGGCATTGGACGATGAATAAGAACGGATTTTTTGTTACTTTGCCTAGTAATGCATCTACAGGTGTTTATCCAAATAATAAAATTTGGCAGTTTAGAACCAAGCTGGCAAAACCGATTATACTACAAAACCCCTATGAGGTGGGTCTTATTGAGGTACAATACCCCCGGATATGGAATAGTTTTACAGAGAGTGAATCAAAAGTGGAATTCCTTGATACGAAAACTAGACTCATCAATAAGATACGTCTATCAGTAGGCTATTACAATACAGTAGCCGGCATTGTTAAAGAGTATAATATGAAGTGTCAGGCTAACCCCGGCACCTCACACATTACTATGGCATATAATAATGTCACTAATAAGGTATTTTTCACTGGCGGGGATGGATGTGACATAGTATTTAAAGGGCGCCTAGCTGTAATCCTGGGATTTCTGCCAGACGAGGTGTTTGAAATACGCATAAATACACATTTAAAATGTGCAGCACCACGACCAGCCGACGTACACGCCGGACAATATAACATTTTTATTTATAGCGACATAGTCGACTATCAATTGGTGGGTGATAGTCATGTTCCGCTACTTAGATGTGTGAACGTAGCCGACGAGGTCAGACGCATGCCAACTCTGAGTAACGACACTCCTCACTACACATCTCTGTCGCGCTCAACTATCACAGATATACAAATAGAGCTACGAGACGATCAGAATCAGTATATACCATTTTCTTACGGGAAAGTAATTGTCAAACTACATTTTCGGCCTGTGAAACAATATTAAAAAATGATGCGCAAGCAGTACACCGGAGATGATGGCCGCTATATGACGTATTATATGAACCAGGCCGGTGGTGAATTACCCGGTTTTATTGGTTCTAGTACACAATACGGGAACGGATTAGGAGGTATATTCAGGAATTTATTCAGAATGGCTGTACCACTACTAAAGAGAGGGTTTAATCTGGCTAAACCTCATCTGAAAACAGCAGCCACAGGTATTATAGGTGACGTGGTATCTAATGTGAGAAATGCTGTAACTGCCAAACAACAACAAAAACAACAGGGAAACGGTATTGTGGTGTACGACAGGAAACCTTTAAACAGACCCCCATCAGGATGTGCTCGTAACCGCTCTGTGTATAAAAACACCCGTAAAAAACGTAGAGTCCTCAAAAGGCAGCCATCAGTCCGAAGGCGCAGAGCTCCGGTCAGACGCACACAGGTGTCAAAGGACATTTTCTAGAACAAGTTTCTTCAGAAACATGGCTTTTATTCATAATCAGTCTGAAGAGTGCGTAAAAACTGAACTGGACCCATTTACTGTTCCATACACACAAACATCAATCGAAAAATCGTCATTTTTAGAAATACCTCCAGTGTCGGCCTTAACAGACACTGGCCCTATTGAGTTCTTCATATCTGCTAGTTCTGAGGATTACCTGGATTTAAATGATTCATATTTGTATACACGTGTACGGATCACAAACCCTGATGGTACAATTCTGGCTAACGCTGCAAATGTAGGATTCATAAACTACCCTGGGTGTAGTCTATTTTCACAAGTAGACATAATGTTGGGTGATAGACTAATCACTCAATCGTCAAACACATATCCATACAGAGGAATAATCGAATGTCTGCTCAACTATGGAAAGGCCTCCTTGGACACACAGTTTAGCACGGGACTATTTTGTAAAGACACAAGCGGTGAAATGGATGAATCGTCTATTACAGGACGTAATGCCGGATTGTTGCAACGTAGTGAATATACAGCTGATAGCAGCATTGTCGAATTAATATCACCAATACACGCTGATCTGTTTTTTCAAGAAAAACTAATGCTAAACGGAGTGGATATTTCTTTGAAATTTATCCGCTCAAAAGACGACTTTGTACTAATGACTCCGGGAAATGTACAGTACACTGTGAAAATAATGTCGGCCAGTCTGTTTGTAAAGAAAATAACAGTCGCCCCCACTATTAGGCTGGCACACAGTCGCGCATTGCAGCACACAAACGCAAAATATGCAATTGACAGAGTGACACTAAAAACTTTTTCCATACCAGCGGGGACCCGTGTGTGTTCCCAAGAAAATGTATTTATTGGCCAGATCCCAAAATTTGTTGTCATTTCTTTTGTTGATAATGAGGCTTATACAGGTAGCTATGCTAGGAATCCCTTCAATTTTCAACACTATAATACAGAGTTCATCTGTCTGTATGCAGACGGTAACCCACAACCAGCTCGCCCCTTCCAGCCACACTTCCAGAGAGGACAATATGCAAGAGAATATTACCAGCTTATCGAATCAACGGGTCGTCACTTAAAAGACAGACCCCTAGCCATAACCAGATCAGATTTCGGAGCAGGTTATACAATGTTCTGTTTTAGTTTGGAACCTGACGGCGGTTGTTCGGGCAACGTATCGCTGGTGAAAACCGGGAACGTCAGGTTGGAGGCACGCTTCAGAAACCCATTACCCAGAACTGTGACGCTGATCTGTTATTCTGTTTTTGACTCTGTAATAGAAATATCTAATCGTAGGCAAGTCCTGCTAGATCACTACTAAAATATGAATACAATAGAACTTACTTGTATTCTTAGAAACAGAATAACTAGGGGTACTAATTTTATCGGTGTGATGGCCTGCGATCAGCTACCGAAATCAAGAGTCTGTAAACTGCCTGCTGTGTTAATTGTAAATACAGACCCCAGTAATAGTCCAGGTCAACATTGGCTAGCTATATATATGTCAAGAAACAGACAAGGTTATTTCTTTGACAGCTTTGGAAACCCACCATCCCGTTTTCCTATGGCTATAAACAATTTCCTCTTAACAAATTGTGTGGATATACAGCATTCTGGGAGACAGGTGCAAAACGATTATTCTACAGCGTGTGGGCAACATTGTATATTCTTTTTATCCAATATTCAGAAAACTTTGTCTTATAAAAAAGTGATGAACATGTATAGTCATAATCTTGTATGTAACGACATAATGGTGTGTCGTTTTGTCAACAATATTTACCCACATGTAAACCATGAGCAGATGTTTAAATTTGTACAGTGTTCATGTGTTGCTTACCGTTAAAAATGAATTGTTTGTTGAAGCAAACTTTATTTTTTAATAAAAATATGAACACAATGATTTTTCAGTTTTTGGTCATTTATTCAATTATCAGACACAAATAGGGATACAAATAATTACAATCAATGCTCTTGTCAGTGTTTTTCCATTCAGCAAGATCTTTGATAGTACATAGAAATATACATTAACAGAAAATATGAAATAAAAAAGTATAAAATAGTAGTGTGACATTCTTTATCACAGTGTCTACAGACAATACTGTTTTCGTGACATGGCATTGCCGAGATAACATGCTTTCTTTTATCTCATGTCTTAATAACAACAACAAATAGTAATGATGTAAATAGTAAAAACAAAAATGAAACAATAACGAATAATATGAAAATTTACAACAGTTGCTATCTGTGCAACGCAATAATGAAAAAAATAAAGGTTGTATAAAACAATAACAACAAAATAGTAATGATGTAAATAGTAAAAAAAAAAATGAAACAATAACGAATATGAAAATTTACAACAGTTGCTATCTGTGCAACGCTACAATGAAAAAATAAAATCAAAAACCAGCCCATCGGGTAGTTGTAATAGAAGGAGTTAACATTACAGACCTCGGTGTGCTAGGCGTCTGTGATGCAGATAATGACCGTGTATAACCCTCAACAGCGTCCCCCGTTTTAAACGATGCAATAGTCTGACGCACAGATGAGTTGGGAACAGCCGACAGTGGTACATTCAGGGCTGCTAATGTTTTTAAAAACATATTCCAACCCGGTGGTCTAGAACGATCTAAAACATTATTAGGAGCTGTCACACTTCTCAACAAATCATAGAGGTGAGAACCACGCACTGTCTTATTTTCAACAATTATTTCACTACGATCATTCCACGAAATCTGCTCGTTATTACGTGCTAAGGCCTTCATGATAAATTCAGCGTTTCTCAGTTGCCTTTTAGGCATGAATTTAGACACGTCTGACCTTAACACACTGCTGTTTACGGTTTCGTCATTTGAGTGATTCTCTGGTAGTGTTAATGTAATTATATTTTTTTCACGCTCATCCTGTTTCAACATGGCTAAGTATCTTTGTAAAATACTCGAATATTTTTTAGCTTTCTCATACACATTAACGGATGGTTGTTTCAAAATGTCACTCATTTCCTGATCCAAAGAAATTAATGAAGATTGTCTCAAAGAGGCATTTGGTTGTTGGGAGGGTTGTTCCTGCTGCTGCTTTAGGGACTCGAATTGTTGCTGAGGTACCAGGTACATTTTCTGAGTGTGATCCATTTCAATTCCTATTAATTAGGCTAGCTATAAACGGTATAGCTGCACCTAGTAAGGGTAATAAAAAGCCACCTGTTTGATTGATTGTCTGCTTCTTCTTCAACTGTTTGATTTTTTTATCTGATATTAGTCTAATAACTTTTTTCTTTAACAATGAGTACTGTCTGTTAGACAGTGGAATGTTACCTCTTAATACATTAAGAGCTATTTCACACAGGGCATCAATAAAGTCCGGGGTAGCGTTGTTTACAATAACTCTACGTGTCTTGGGTGCTGCCTTATGAAGATGCCGCAACTGTATGAAGTTCCTTTGCATGCGTGACGACATTATCACAACTTGTTGTTTTTTTTTCTAGGTATGTACACGACCTGACGATCTGAGATAATGGCTGTTCTGAGCCTTAAAAAAATCAGGAGTAGTAGCTTTATAATCTATGAGAAGGTACCCATATGCTGAACTAGTAGCATCTGTAAAAGCCTCTAAAAAGTATTTAATGTTACATGGATACATTTGACGTCCCAATATTCCTACCTGATTCTTATCCCTAGGATTTTTGAATAACACCATGTAATTCGTATTTAGACTTATTGTACGGCTAGTTTTACCCTGAATAAACAAATTCTGTACTATGTATATACAACTGAGATTACGATGGTAAACATATTTTGTGAATACATTTTGTACTTCGAGATTACAACTAGCGGAATTCATAAGGTCGTCGATAACTAGTAAACAATTCTTAGTGGGTGGCAGAAGTTTATCATCGCAAAGTGAATCCGGTATGCCTTCCACAAAGTTAATATTCACAGTCTTAAGGAGTGCGTCATATGTAGGTTGCCAGCATGAGTAAATATACACTATATTGTCTATTTTCTGTGAAATAACCGTTGACAAATTCTCTATAATGGCTTTGACAAAATGTGTCTTCCCGCAATTCGACAGTCCGCTGATAACTGCACTAAAAGGATGTTGAAATCGGCCATCAAATTCTGCAACACAATGATTATTAGAATCCATATAATGTGTTATAGTCAGAGAGCACCCGTCTTTTATTGTAAACGGTTTTTACTTTCTTGTGAACTGTCACGTTTTTCAGGTGAAACCGCTTTTTATCACGTCTGATTGTGTCTGACACGGTAGTCAGATGTTCTGTGGTATGCTGATCAGCTACAAACGCTTTTACCAGACATATTAACGACTCGTGGGTAACCACTTGTGAGTTTTTTGAATTGAGAGTAACTCCTTTACATTTAACGGTTGTTCTGCCGTGAGCTGTCCTGTAACCGTAACATTTAGGCCCTCCCGAGACAAATTCAGTGATGTGATCTGGCCCACCTGGCTGCCCTGTCTCCAGCTCGTCCGTCAAATCACCCAGATACGGTCCAAGCGGCGGAACCCACTCTCCCTCTTTGGTTGTGAAAATCACAGAGTCAGTGTCACAGTAAACAACACGTTTTTGCAGTTTATCAAGCAGATCATAGAGGGACATTCGCGCATGCGCTGTCGTCATAGCTCCTATGAATACATTAATGTCTTTTACCTTATTGTCCTGCTTTTCCGTCTTACACCACTGGACCACAGCAACGTCATCGGTTATGAATGAAAACTGACGGACATCAAAAGTTTCACTAAACATGAGCTGTGTAAATCTTTCGGGCTCTGTAACGAGTTCACAGGTAGGCATGTTAGTTCTCATTGAAAATCGCCCCCAGAGGGAGTTCAAAAGCAGTTTGTTAATGGAACGTACAGCCTTGTTAACATGTATCTTGTTAGGGTCTAGTTGTATGCCCTCCATAGTAAAATAATCTTCGATGTACTGTTTTTGCTCGTCAGGAGTTTGAACATTAGCAGGATAGCCAGATGCTTCTTGCTTGCATTTAAGGAAGGTCCTGACATATCCCTTAAATAAGCTGTCTGTCTGTTCAGGAAAATGCCACACTTCGTAGATACAGTCAATTACATATCCCTTCTCAACAGCCTTCTGAAGCTCAAACGTTACCCATTCACCGGTCAACTGTCTCTCGATATCAGTGTGTGTGCACGCCGTAGTCTGATTCATCTGTTCAGCACAAGTAGCACACAGAGGAAACATCAGTTTGCCATTGCACCGATATGGCAGAACAGGATGAAACAAGCCTCGGGGGGGCGACACCTTACATTTCACAAAACCAAAGTAGTTTTTTATATCACCAAAATCACTCGTTATGACCTGGGGATGTCCTACCGGATAGCTTTTCTTGGCTTGAACTGTGGGATATAAGCTAGTAAAATCATAGTAACTCAATGTCTCATCCTGCGATGCTTTGTGATACAGCTTAATAGCGTTTGTCCTGCCTCCAAAAAGAGCATTTCTCGGGTTTAGCCGCTCTGTTTTGACATAAGTAGACATAAATGTTTTGACGGCTTGATTATGGAGAACTTCACTTTGCCACTCACACTCCCACATCACTACAACTGTTAGCCCGTGGACTGCTTCTAACACATTTTTCCTCTCGTGGAAAGCTCTGTACAGCGCTCCATAGGATTTGTTAAGTCTGACGTTGAGAGCTGATTGTACCTTGCATTTTACACAGCCATGAAAATAACAGCCTGCAAACTCATAAGCAGTCTTAGTGTCAGCGCAATAACCGTCGACGGACAGAGAACCAAACGTTTTTTCACCATCGGCACTGAGTGCGTGTCGCATTTCAATGTTTTCAGTGGTTGCTACGTATCGGAGCCACTGCATCGACACATCCGAATATGCTTTATTTGGGCGAATGTATGCCCCGTCATAGGTTAGAGCAACGGTGTCTCGGGGTATGAACTGTGTTTTAAAAACACCCATACAACTAGATGCCAGTGTCGTAAAAACGAAAGGATCCAGACCTGTTGACGCCTTGAATGCATCACGGTATGCCACACACGCCTTACGCAGGACGGCCACATCATTAATACAATAGGTGCTTAGCTCCTTTTGAAAATCAAATGTGTCGTGACGAACGGTGTCGTACCAAGCCATAAATTTTTTTTGGGCAGCGTCAGACATTCCGTCATATCCGTAGTATGATGGATGTGGATATTTTCCGATATATGCTTCGTTCTGTGGCCTGTTGAATAAGTGTGGAAATTCTCCCTTTTTCACATCAGTAAATCCCATGGCCTCAGGGGTTTTAGCTAAGGCCATAGGAAGAAAACTGAACGAATCAATCCAACGTTGTCGTAAAGACTTGTGGTACATCAAAAGCACTCGGCTACCGCGCATTGTCAACTGTGGACATATGCCTTGTTTAACATAATACTCCAGCAGTATATAACTATCAAACCCTGATGCGTTGTGTGCGATGAATGTGTAATCTCTAAACCTAGGCTTATTGTAGTGGTTTACAAATGCGGCTACACAATTCAAACCCCTGAAACACATGTATTTGCCGTCAAGATCCATGGAGCAAACATAATTAGCCTCATGCTTGCCGTTATGAAAGCGTGTTTCGAAGTCATAGAATATGTAACGATCACTGTCCTTTACTTTTTCTATAGGCTGTATGTAACAAGAATGGGCTGTGTCAATCAACCTCTCACCACAGTGCGGGCACGCGGGGGGTGTACAGACATGCACTTTGTTTTTTACAGTGTGGTAAACACGGCAGCATTCATCACAATAATTTATTCGATCGCATGGTATGGTGTTGTGTTTCGTTTCCACTGACTTATGCATTTGGAAACAATGTGCAGAAGCGCATATACGCTTACAGTCGTCACACCTTACAGTATTACCAGGGAAGAGATGACATGCTGTGAAACAAACTCTACACCTTTGACTGCAGAGGTGTGATAATGGACCCTCGTAAGTCAGATAACAAGCGTCACACACGTATGCAGCTCCAAAAAATCCCTTTGGGTTCGTGATAAGGCAGTAATGATTATCATGTAGGTATAACCATACTGTTTCGACATGTGGTTCGTCATGTGTTTTGTAAATCTGTAACTTTTTACGCCCTATACCGTGATGAAATATTACTATTTTAACGTTTAAATGTTTCTGAAACCTGTCTACATCTGAGAACGACACCCTGTGTGAATATTCATGCCCCAGATCACTGTGGAGTTTTTTAGCGTATGTTATTTTATCCCTTAGTGGTATGTTAGGATGCTTGTAATGAGCCAGACACGTTGCAAAACACAGGTTGGCCTCTTCGTCATCTGTGCTTTTGGGATTGTACAGGTGGTTAGCTTTTTTGCATAATATGTCGTCATACGACACATTACCTAGCTTCAATCGAGCCCCGCCACTCATATTTCCCGCTACCGTCACAACAAACTCGAGTGAGTCATCAGTCATTGAAGTGTCGTTACTCTGTAAAACTTGGGATATACGTTCTAAAAACGAGTCTGCGTTATAATGATCATTGGCATTCAAAATTGCCTGGACATCAGCAGGTAAAGACGCGCCCCTTAGGGAGACGTTTATAACACTGTCCTGACCAGCTGCTTCTGTTGCTCGATCGACAATTCCTGTTAAAGCGTCGCGCACCAACCTGGGAACACTACCAATGTCATTCATGTCAATATTCCGTAAGTCTAGACTCTGCCGTAATACTGTAGCGTTAAAGGGCGGTATGGCTCTGGTCGCGATTTCTCCTACAGCACTGGTAGAAGTACCTGTCTGACAATTTACAGGGCTGATAGTACTGGTACTAGGAGCTTCTGATAATGGACTGATAGTCCTCAAAGGTACAGCATTATTAAGCATTACAGGGCTAGTAGTACTGGAGCTGGGCTCTTCTGATAACGGACTGATAGACATCAAAGGTAACGCGTTATTACGTATTACAGGACAATTAGTACTGGTGCTGGGCTCTTCTGATAACGGACTGATAGACATCAAAGGTAACTCGTTATTACTCATTACAGGGCAATTAGTACTGGTGCAGGGCTCTTCTGATAACGGACTGATAGACATCGAAGGCAACGCACTATTACGCATTACAGGTCTGCTAGTATTACTGTTACCAGGCGCTTCTGATAATGGGCTGATGCTAGGATGATCCTCACCCGCCAGTATAGTGTTACAAGCATGTAAAACAGCACGCACATCATCAGCACATTCTCTAAGGAAGGCTTTTTTCTGGTCAGATGTATGATTAATGCTTGATGACAACTTTCGTTTTTGACGTTCAAGATTACGTTTATCAATAGCGTTATTCAGTCTAAGTACTACTGAGTCAAAACGATTTTGATAAAAGTCTGCATCACAGTTAGGGTCTGGTACCTCGGCAATTTCTTCAGGATTGGATGCTGCAGCATCAGCGCTTACATGTTTAGACTTTTTTCGTTTTTTGCTTGGAGGTGACATTTTTTCTTTTTTTTTTTTTTTTTTTTAGACCTTACCGCTAGACTACTTTATTCCATGTATTTCAGAGACTTTTCAAGAATACTTAATGTGGGCGAAAATAATCGTTTTATCTCTAAAAATCTCTCCAGCATGAGCTCCTGATCCGAAACCCTCCCTATTGCTTGAGAGGCAGTTAGGGCCGCCAGTTGCTTGTTACAAGCTAGTAATTCATCAACTCTAGACACAAGTAAGGCACAAACGTTGGCTTGAGAAGTGGATAGTGCTAACAGTTGCTTGTTAGAGGCTTGTAATTCGTCAACTTTAGACACTAGTAAATTAACACTGTTATATAGAGCATCGACTTGTGTGTTGGTAACCCTGTCAATTGGATCACATGCATCGGGTGCTTCAAACAGACAATATGGATCAAACAGGTCACCTGTTATCAGTTGTAAGTCTTCTGGCAGCTGTTGCACTTGATGCTGTGGTTGTTGAATCACCTCTGGGATTAGATGTAAGGATTCTTCAGGCTCTGGCGTCAGCTGTACCACTCCGTTGATTAGCTGTAAGTCTTCTAGCGTTTGCTGTAGTGTCGGTAGATGTTGTGGAAATCTATCTTGATTTTCTCGGACTTCCTATGAGAAGAGAAAATAAACAAATATTAATAACAATAAAAAACATTAAAAACATTGTTAATATCAATAATAATAATAATAATAATAATAATAATAATAATAACAACAATAATAATAATAATAATAAAAATAATAATAATAATAATGATAACGCACACACACACACACACACACACACACACACACACACACACACACACACACACACACACACACACACACACAGGGTTGTTAGGAAAATATTATCACCTCCAAAGGGGTTGGTTCAGGCAACCTTATCAGCGTCTCAGGATCAAATTCCGGTTGTTGCAGTAACTCTTGTAGGAAATTTTCTTGGGAGTCATTAAGAACAGCGTCCTGTAGTTCGACAACGAATTTCTGTGATGAAGCCAAAACACAATTATTGTTAACAACTATAATAATAATAATAATATCATTAATAATAATAATAATAATAATAATAATAATAATAATAATAACTAACACTACGTATTAGAAGATCACTTACGTCAAGAAGGGTTAATGCTGTTGTTTCATCCTGAGGTTGTTGTTGAACCACCTCTTCAGATGTATTACGGACGGAGACCTGAAGTTCCTTGAGATAATCCTGTGAGGAAGAACAAACACAATTATTGTCAATAATAATAATAATAATAATAATAATAATAATAACATGTATTATCAATACGTATTATGAGAGAGCTTACGTCAAGAGGGGTTAATGTGGTTGTTTCATCAGTATTTAACCCATTTGTTTCATTAGATTGTATTTCGTCATAGTTCACCGGCGGCCACACAGCCGCGGACAGCACAGCCTCTGGAACTGGCGGATATTCTAACGCGCGCAGAGCGTCTACAGCTGCCTGTGTCTAAAAAGAAAGAAAGAAAGAAAGAAAAAATAGGTTTATTATTTTTTTTTTTTTTTTTTTTTTGCTTTTCAATATATGCAATGTGAATGAATGTAGTGTCTTTCTTAAAAACATATACATATACACAAAAAAGCTATAATTGTGTACCTCTTTATCTGACTGTAGAGTAACCGAACCCTGCTTCGAAGTTGTGGATTCAGGATTCTCAAGCGCTGCAAAACTATCGCTCTTCAATTTTTTACTGTAAGACAAAAGGGAACACACACACACACAGAGACCACTATTAACTAATGACTATATTCCACTAATACATTTGCTTCTAGAATAATGTGGGTTCGTTTGAATGCCTGGCGGTAGAAAAAAGGTACCTCTCTACAGAATCCTGGACGACCGCTATAACCTTCCTTTTTCTCCTTAAACGGTTGATCACTGGTAAACTTGCCACAGCACTCCTAACATCCTCTATTAAGAAATGAAAAGTACATTAAGTACATTAAATCCAACATAAATAACTTACATAATGAAACACATATACATATATATATATATATACATATATATATATATACATAAATATATATATATATATACATATATATATATATATATATATATATATATATATATATATATATATATATATTTACCTTGTAGAACGGTTAGAACCACACCAACCACAGGGCCCCTATTAAGAGAAACTTATAAACCACAGGCCACAAAAGAAATGTTTTGATTTTTGTTTTGTTACTATTGACTGAGGGCAAAAAAGTGAATAGTGTTTAAGCAAGATGAGAATGAATTAATGAATTTGAATTGATTTACTCACCATTGGTAGCCATGACTGAAGATGCTGTTCAAGTAAAGCGCTGCTCTAGCAAAAAGGTCCTCAAAATCGTAGACACACTCTTGTAGTATTGACCGGCCCAAATCCCACCGCTTATATTACAATTTACAGAAGACCTCCCACATTTGCCGGAAACGGTAATACGTTTAAAATGACCTCACATCCTGTTTCTCACCTGTACTCTGCTATCAAGTACGCTTTTTTTGTTATGCTCAGGGATGTTACAGCGGTGTATAAAGAAGCACCAGCAAGTCCAAGTACAACTACCTAGGTTTCCCTTGTTATGCTCATGAGGACATTTGGTAGTTTAACATTTGTATGTAGTGTACATCAGAGCTATGCACTGTTCCATACTAACTAGGTACCCCTCTCTTGTTATGCTCATGCGAACATGGAGCTGTTTAACATTTGTATATAGAGACCCTCTGGTCTAAGGACTTAATCCAGACATCAGGCCTCCAGTCAGTCTGCTAGTTGCTGAGACACTTTGAGATGCTTATTGGCTGAAAGATTTTGCTTGAAGTCAAAGAATTACAGGGTAAATTTCACTTACATAAATCCCAAATATCCAGCTTAGGGTTTTTTTTATAACAGCAATTGCAATTTAAGAAGTTAATTACACAGGGAACTGAAAGAGTATTCCCAGAGGCGCCTCAGAGGACACCAGAGGTTGCACCAGCGGACGGGGGCAGTAAATCAAATAAAGAAACTATTGGTCTCACTACTTATAACAACTCACCATTTTTCCCCCAAAGTCAGAATTACAATAAATGTCTGAGGACTGTTCTTGGAGATTTCTTCTCAGTAGAGTCACCAAGGGTTTTTGAGGGGATGCAGCTACACTGTCTCAGAGCATGAACGGCACAGTTTAAACTGGTTTAACAGGTTTTTACACTCAGCCTCACAACTAATCACAGGATGCTCCACAAACACAGTCTCTGCACACCTATCAAAGCACATCTTTTGTTATGCTCATGTTGCATAATGGGGAGTTTAACATTTGTATACTGACTCCAACAAGCCTATGTTTAGTCTCCAGACAGCCGTCTCCAGACCGCAGCCACTGCTTTTCTGTTTTTTCACAGGGGAGACACTATTCCTAACCATAACCACCTTTCAAATACGCAACTTCCGTTTTTTCATTCAACACTCCTCCCACACTCCTCCCTGATCAACACATCACATCCGGTCATCATTGGGCACTCCTACATTTTCGAAAACGCTCCTCCTACCAAAAAAAAAAAAAAAAAATGTTTTTTAAAAATTACGTCACATCCGGTATATTAATCATATTAATTTACATAGATACTCCCACTTCCTGGCATCCATGTTAAGTACACTATATCTCATACTTACATCCATGGGGAGGAGTCTGAGAGAAACTCGAGGATTCTTGAAGAAAACCTGCCCCCGACCAGTTCATAGGCTCAGTTACCATAGTAACCGACTCTGAGGTTAAGTTACCTGTCTTTCTGAAACAGAAAACCCAGAGTTTCCCTCATCTTAGGGTTAACAAACTCAGAGTTTCCACTAATCCTCCTACCTGAAACGGACCTGTGTGGCAATATCATTGGAACAATTGTAAGGGAAAAATTAATTATCATTATTATTTTTTTTAGTTATCACTTGTTTTTTAGTTTTCACTTGTGTGAATATAACCATTGAACTGTTGAACTATAGCAATAATTTTAAATTGGCTAAATGTCCTTGACAAGATTAGCGATTTCAATCAAGGGAGATCTCTTGGAGCCTTAGAAGGTAGAAACTGAAGCTGAATCTGCTAGCTTATTAAGAAATTCCTTGTCTGTTAGCTCATGGTTTCTGAGTGAGAGCATTTGTATAAAGTTCTGTGGGACTGCCTCACAGACGGATTTTTGCAGACTCTGATGACACATTTTGTGTACCGCCGCCCAAACCCCAGACCTGACTCCGGGGCAGGACTGCCACAGCAGTCCTCACCGCCAGCCTATAACGAGCAGTCAGTACCACCCCAGCCCATCGGATCAGATCTGACTGGACCATAGCGTCTCTCACAACCTGTTTTAACCCAACCACAATACGGCGAAGTGGTCAGTGGTCGTTCTATTTGGTCAATTGGGGCTACAGGTCAAGCAGTAAAAGAACATTTCTCTGTTTCCCTCTCATGTACATGGGAAACAGAGAAATGTTCTTAGCAAACACTCCTTTTTGGTATCTTATTCATGCCCACTTAATTTGCTTGGTCGCGATTTAATGTGCACTTTTAACCTCAACACCTGACGGATTGAGAATTTCTCATAACGATGCATCTGACATAACCACTTTTGTCAAATACAGCCCTACAACCCCACTTTATGTGTATCAATGGTGGCTGAATTATAGTGTGGCTAAAAATATCCTCACTGTAATCAGCCCTGCCTCTGACTGCATGAAACCTGACAACCTGCATTGCCCAGCTCATGTTACTACAGGGCCTGATGAATAATACTCAAAACGGTTCTTCAGAGACATAAATGATAGTTTGACAACCTCACATCTGATTTGGACTGATACTGACTGTGTTGTAGCTGCATGTTTAACGGACAACCAATATCGCCTTTTTGAAATGCCCAACTCCTTTCCACACATCTCTATTTCCAAATGTAAAACCAAACAGTGGAGAGACTAGTCAGCTAGAGATTGGACTCTGCTCACTAACATTGTTGTGTGTTTCTCTCCCTCTCTCAAGGCTTACAGGAAGCCACTGCAGACAAAAGCACACTGCCTGCGCAGTTTGTACCTGCTCGAGCAGCACACACCACAGACACACTTATTCCCTGTTTGCAGCCCAGCTGAAATCTCTCCTTGACTGAGTGAAGTTCCTGCTTCTTTGTGGGCAGCCAGCAAATATGATGTTGACCTAATAAAAAAACTGTGAGCCTGTTCACATTACAGCTAAATCTGACTACAGACCAGTAGTAAAGCAGTATCCACTGAAAAAGGAAGCCATGCAGGGTATATGTCCTGTTTTTGATTCTACAGGCTGGAGTAATTATCCCCTGTGAGGATTCCCCTGTATAGACACCGATTTTTCCTGTAAAAAAGGTCAGACCTGCTGGTCAACCGGACGAATGGCGATTTGTCCAAGACCTACAAGCTGTGAATGCAGCTGTCTATGCTCCAGCTCCAAATGTCCCCAACCCCTACACTATCATCTCTCAGGTTCCTGAAGGCTCCAAATTCTTCTCAGTCGTGGATCTTTCTAACGCCTTCTTCTCAGTTCCAGTTCAAAAGGATTCTCAGTTTTGGTTCGCCTTCCTGTTTGACGGTAAAAGATACACATTTACTCGTTCATGCCAAGGCTTCATTTCAGCACCGTCTCTGTATAACTCTGCACTATCATGCATTTATTTAAAAAAAAGAAGAAAGAGACCAAACTCCCTTTCCCCCCTATTTTTATTTGTACATAAAAATATTACAACCCCAAATCAGAAAATGTTGGGACAGTATGAAAAACACAAATAAAAAAAGAAAGTAGTGATTTCTAAATGTACTTCGACTTGTATTTCATTGCGGACAATGTGAACACAAAATATTTCATGTTTTGTCTGGTCAACTTAATTTCATTTGTAAATATACATCCTTTCCTGTCATTCAGACCTGCAACACATTCCAAAAAAGGTTGGGACAGGAGCAATTAAGGGCTAGTAATCAGGTAAATTGGTTAAATAATGATGTGATTTGAAACAGGTGATGTCAACAGGTGATTGTAATTATGATTTGGTACAAAAGCAGCATCCAAGAAAGGTCTAGTCCTTTAGGAGCAAAGATGGGCCGAGGATCGCCAGTTTGCCAACAAATACGTGAGAAAATTATTGAAATGTTTAAAAACAATGTTCCTCAAAGAAAGATAGGAAGACATTTGCTTATTTCACCTTCAACAGTGCATAACATAATTAAAAGATTCAAGGAATGTGGAGGAATTTCAGTGCGTAAAGGACAAGGGCGCAAGCCTAAGCTGAACAACCTTGATCTCCGATCCCTCAGGCGGCACTGCATCAAGAATCGTCATTCATCTATAAGTGATATCACCACATGGGCTCAGGTTGACTTCTTTGGGCTTTGAGGCATCTGGGATGGACCATCACACAGTGGAAATGTGTACTATGGTCAGTTGAATCAGTATTTCAGGTATTTTTTGGGAGATATGGACGCTGTGTGCTCCGGACCAAAGAAGAAAAGGATCATCCAGACTGTTACCAGCAACAAGTCCAAAAGCCAGGGTCTGTCATGGTATGGGGTTGTGTCAGTGCCCTTGGCAAAGGTAACTTGCACTTCTGTGATGGCACCATTAATGCTGAAAAGTACATAGTGTTGAACGGAGGCCTAGATTGAAAACCCTGAATGGGTGGTGTGCTGTTCTGAAAGTGAGCGGGGAATGATAGAGCGAGCCCTGGTTGACCCGGGCCCTATCTACCCAGATCCTTTCGTCAGACATGAGCCCCGGTCGTACAGTCCGGCAGGGTCAGTCACCGTGTATCTTCCAGGGAAGCCCAGAGACGCAGGCGGGTACAGCCCAAGCCAGCGGCCTGGAATCCCAGGGAGACAACAGGGTGATCCAGGCAGCTTGAGACAGAATAGCTCAAGTGACCTCAGAGGAGCCGTAGGGCTATCTGGGGATTCCTTGGTTTGAGGAAGCCAAGGAAGGGAAATATCCAGCGGAACCGGAGACGGGGAAGCTGGGCACAGGAACTTGGTGCACATGCTGAGGGAGCCTGAGGGGTGCCCTCAGGATAGCGGCACATATGTGCTTGCCTCAGAATAGGCAGTGTAGGGATGCCTGCCAGTAGATCCGGGGGAGGTACCGGAGGTGGTGGAGGAGGAGGTGACCCAAACCCAGATCCCCCAAGGGGCTCAGGAGGATGGGAACCCCTGAGACCACCCCGGAGGAATGATACCCCCAGGTTGAATGGACAGGAACCTCCTGATGAAGATCAGGAGGATGTGGAGGCCTTCAGGAATTTCCATGAACAGGCAAGGCGGATGAGTGGCGGCTGGCCTGCAGCTTTCTCGGGGTCTGGACGCAGACGTACGGGAAGCCAGTGGCATAACCTGCTCTCTGACGGCCTGATGGAACCTGAAGGGGACCCAGTGTTTTCACTGGGACAGATTAGTCTGCTAGATGTAATTCCCATCCGAAAAGATGGGCAGAGCGATACGCAGTACCTAGAACAATGTAGGAAAGGTGGGTTCACTCTGGATCAGATGGATGGCCCGCAGATGACTCCAGTCTTAAAAAAAATTAAAAAAAATAAAATAAAATAAAAAGAATGGAGTCCGAAAACCTGCGGGGTTACATGTAGGGAATGCAGAAGTAGATGACCTCGTCCAGGCAAGATCGATTCTCTATAGTCATTTCGGCATTCTCCCTGAAGAATGGAAGGATGATGAAGGATTATATGAGGTTCCAGACAGGGAGGCCCTACACTATGTAGAAGAACTGAATGAAGCATTAGGTCACGTAGACGAATATAGGATGAAAAATGTTGTCAGAAAGCTGACGTAAAAATACCCAAGCTCAGGGAACTAACACGAGCTGTGCGAAACAATCGCAACCAAAAAAAGTAACCAATTCCTCTCCTGTCTTTCAGGACGGGGACGAGGTCTGGATATACTCAAATTACACGAAGACTGAAGCAGGCGTTAAATCAAAGCTTCAGGGATCGGGGGTAGTTCAATTTCAGCTACCTAACAACCTAGTGGTACTAAAGGGTTATAAATACCCAGTACATATTTCTCAACTACAGCTTAGAAAGAGACACACCCAAGATGGCTATGATAAAACCCAGATACCGATTTCTGCTGTCCGTTGATCATAGAGGAGTCCAGTATGTGGGTAAAAACGATGATACACGATCTAATGGTGTTTTGAAATGGGAAACTTACATACCCGGATATTGTGTCCACTGTGGGATCCAATGCTATGAAATAGTCTGGGAAGGCCTTAGAGCAACCAGGCCCACAGCAAGAAAACCAGTAGTGGCCAAAACGGGTATTGAGTGCAGCGGCAATGCTAGGTTTACTTTCTGCAACCAATGTGTTGATACCGTGGCCCCCAGAGCAACGGTGGAGAGCTATGACCACATTTGGATGCCTGTCGAACGGACCTATCATAAAACCCTTTTGAACTTCCTTCTCCAGCAAGGCATCCACAATTTCTGGCTCCTGGGACGCGGACAACAGGTTTTTACAGCAGAAAGACACAGCAGGCAAATGCAGCAGACCAGCAAAGAAACCATGAACAAGACCAGTCAATAAATAATTCACAAAGCAGCGGTTCGGATGCTTCCTCAATGCCAGTCCCAGCTCGGGGGCGTTGATGGGAGTTGATGGCTTTATTTCTTTCGCTCCGCTTTCTCCTCGGGCATACAGACTTGGGATGGGCATCCCCACAGTAGCTGGGAGCCAGAATTACGGCTCGGGCCAGGATGGGACATATAAGGGGCAGGCCTAGATTTAGAGCAAAGGGTAGTAGAGTGTGATAGAGAGCCACAGATGGAGCAGGACAGAATTTGGTGCCCCGTGAAGTGTCGACTTATGAGTGCGAGGTCGACCACGGACCAGTCCAGTCTTTGGTTGAAGCACTGTATGAACATGGCTGCCTTTGCAGAAAAAGACTTGTGATATTCATAAAACAAGACCCCACCATAAGAGAGAGCCAGGTCGGAAATAATGGCCAAATAAGTATCGAGTTCGGCCCTGCGCGCCGGTTGAACTTCACAAATTACATCTCTAAACACACCAAATGCAACGCAGAACTCAGGAAAAGTCAGAGTTTTAGACAGTCTCGGGTCCCCATCCTTTAACTCGACAGATACATCGCCACAGTCCACAACACGCTGCTCACACAGCTCAGAACCCAGCAGAAGTTTAACGAGATTAACGTCATTACTTGCCAAAATCTGCACCCTCAATTGATGAGAGATTGCAGCAGCCGGCGGGAAAAAAGGCGAGCCCGAGGACAGAGGTACAGCGGTAGCCAAGGTCCGTCGAGGAACGAACTCCGGGGTGACGTCATCACGCAGAGGCCGGCGCAGGTGAGGCAGGTCGGAGACGGCGGAGGCAGCCGAAGCAGAGGTGAACGCCGAAGGAGCGGAGACCGGGGTTGAGGAAGGTCTGACAGTGGAGGAGCCTTCCAGCGCAGATAATCTGGCAGCCTGGCAGGAATCCTCCTCGACAGCGGCGGAAGTCATGGCCAACAGCAGGGTGTGTAGGACCAGACGAGAGGAGCTAAACAACAGCATGAGCGGTTTCACGAGCGTACAGGAACAAACGGCAGAGAAGCGAACAGCGAGCAGGTAGGAGCAAACTGAATCTGCTTTAAATAGGGCGCCCTGGTTGAGTGTAGCCATTGAGCAGCGAGGGGTGTTTACCAGCTGATGGGCTAATCCAGATCAGCTGATGCAGCTCAGCTGGAGCAGATCAGCTGATGAGACCATGTTGATGGCCAATAGCGTTAGCAGCGTCTTGACTACCTGGCCTGCCAGAACTGACGCTGACGCTCAATTTATGGATAGGATATCGAGGCGTAGTCGTGGTAGGGAGGGGTTGCAGTTCGGTGGGCTGGGGATCTCATCGCTGCTCTTTGCAGATGATGTGGTCCTGATGGCATCATCGGCCTGTGACCTTCAGCACTCACTGGATCGGTTTGCAGCCAAGTGTGAAGCGGCTGGGATGAGGATCAGCACCTCTAAATCTGAGGCCATGGTTCTCAGCAGGAAACCGATGGAGTGCCTTCTCCAGGTAGGGAATGAGTCCTTACCCCAAGTGAAGGAGTTTAAGTACCTTGGGGTCTTGTTCGCGAGTGAGGGGACAATGGAGCTGGAGATTGGTCGGAGAATCGGTGCAGCGTGGGCGGTATTACATTCTGTTTATCGCACCGTTGTGACAAAAAGAGAGCTGAGCCAGAAGGCAAAGCTCTCGATCTACCGGTCAGTTTTCGTTCCTACCCTCACCTATGGTCATGAAGGTTTGGTCATGACCGAAAGAACGAGATCCAGGGTACAAGCGGCCGAAATGGGTTTCCTCAAGAGGGTGGCTGGCGTCTCCCTTAGAGATAGAGTGAGAAGCTCAGTCATCCGTGAGGAGCTCGGAGTAGAGCCGCTGCTCCTTCACGTCGAAAGGAGCCAGTTGAGGTGGTTCGGGCATCTGGTAAGGATGCCCCCTGGGCGCCTCCCTAGGGAGGTGTTCCAGGCACGTCCAGCTGGGAGGAGGCCTCGGGGAAGACCCAGGACTAGGTGGAGGGATTACATCTCCAACCTGGCATGGGAACGCCTCGGGATCCCCCAGTCAGAGCTGGTTAATGTGGCTCGGGAAAGGGAGGTTTGGGGTTCCCTGCTGGAGCTGCTCCCCCCGCGACCCGACCACGGATAAGCGGACAACGATGGATGGCCCTAAAGAATTTGCCTCCTTATCGGGAAGTCGGTGTAGACGTAGACAGGAATATTTGTGATAACGACATAACAAAAACAAAAAAAACGTGGTTGCATTCTTAATACAGATATGTTCCCTCGTGAAGTAGGTAGGAAGGCAAGCGACAGCTATGTAGCGTTACCTTATGTAAGAGAAACAGTGAGTGCTACTGGTAATCCACGTTATTGACTTCTCGTTTGGCTCTCAACGAAGGCGGTCGCATTTTCTCTCCTCTCCTCTCCCACACCTCCCCTGCTTGCTCCTCTTGTCTCGTCTAACTCTTTGAGAGACTCTCTCAGCACTGCTCTCCAAACCCTAAAACCATGGATTTGATCAACTGGTCTCAATGCAATTGACACCATCTTCTCAACGAGGAGCTTGGGTTCGGGGGAACCTGCTTGCCCTGCCGGAACGTTTGCTGCAGGCTACACGATGGACGCGTGGGAGAAGTGACGGGTCGTGTGTCTGGCGGCTCATTCCGGGGAGGACGTTGAGGATATCTACCTATTCGGAACCATGATAACAGGCCCTTGCTGACTGGATTAGGCATTGGCCTGGTTTATTGACAAATTTGACAAGACTATGACAGCTGTTCAAAGCCCCAAAAAGCTGCCTGGAATGATTGAAGCGGTGGGCAGAGCGGTCAGCGTTTGAAGCTGGGACTATTAACCGCACTATGGATAACAACATGGAGATGAACTGCAATTTGGATATTATCTTGGATAGATCACCGCTTTTACAAAGACAGATTGACCAGAAATTGACTAACAGAGTGGCTGTGTAAAGGAATGCAGCTACTCGCGCCGAGACAAAATAACTCAAATCTTATCAACTTTCAGCCCCCTTATCCAGCACTGGCCTCGGAACTTCACATCCCCCTCGAAGAGCATTGCAGAGAGACACTCTTGCGTTCCTCCCCAACTTCCCTCAGACACCTGCTGATGGTTGACTCTGCTTGGGACCTATTCAAGGTTGTCTCCATGGCAACTTGCTGTGTTAACGCTATGACATCCTGCGGACTGAGGCCCCAATGGGTGCCAGGCTAAGCGACTCTCACCAGGCCCCCCTCCCCCCTAATACCCCCGTCCCACGCCTTCGCCGCTTTTCTACCCCCCAGTCTGACAAGCTGGTCTGTGACGAGCGCCATTCGGTCGGACGGAGATGACGCTGGCGCTGTTTATTCGCCGCTTCTCTGCCTGCCCAGAGTGATAGAGAAAGACACTATCTCTATGGCTCTGTGCTTGCCTATGTCTGGGTTACCTCCACCCCCCATTCCCCCCCATTTCCCTCCCCTGTTGCAAGTCATGTGTTGAATCGTGTTGTATGTGCTTACTGCTGAGGGTTTTTTTTCCTGTTCCCACACTGTACTCTGTACTGTACTGAGCATAGTTTGGGAGACGCTTTTTTTTTCTCCTCCCCTTTCCTCATGTTATGCTGTATTTTCCTTACTTGTAATTCTTCCCTGTAAAGCGACTTTGAGTCTATGAAAAGCGCTATATAAATTCAATTTATTATTATTATTATTATTATCTCATAATAGGATCAATACATTTCCAACAGAAAGCTGACTATTGGTATTATAAACGGCAGACGGAAGGGAAATTCCTTCAACAGTCTTATAATGGTAGGCCAGACAACTATGTGTACTATCAGAGAAGACACAAAAACCACATAGAGGACTATGAGTTCACTCGAAAACTGGTAGGTACAGTACCAAAGTACATTAAGCCAGGGCCCTATTGTCGTGAAGCATTCCAGTACAAGAACGGTACTGGTGTATGCAACTACATTTCCTTTAGGACCAAGATTGAATGGAAAGTAGTAGCAGACTTTACTTCAGGACTGGTGGTTACTCAAACTCCAGTCATAGAGGATGTAGTACAATCTGCACACTGGCCAGCTGTGACGTCCCCTAGAATGTTGGGGACCTTAGCCCAACTGGGCAGGCTGGAGTATTTTTGCCAAAGAAAGCACAGGGATAGCTGGAAACGGTATCCTGTTAGGCAACTCTTTGGGGTAATATCCAAGTTTCAGTGGCATAACATGTTGGGAGAGGAAGACTGGTTAAGGCCGCAGAATAAAAATTTGACGGACCAATGTGTGCCTCCCCTTTACACAGAAAGCCTGCTCAGAGACCCTGGTGGAGTAGCCACCAGGAATTGGAATTCCTTATCAAGCTACCAAGATAAAATGTTTTTGTCTGTGTTTAGGGACGCTATGGTAGCTCTATCTGCTAATATAAAAAGGGCTGCAGAAGTAACAGTAACTGCTGTTGCAAGCTCTGTAGGTTCAGTAACGGGGTTGGTAGGTGACACATTATGGGGATGCCTATATGCCCTGGTGGCTTTGCTGTCTTGTATATCCGCTGGAATTGCAAGCTGGAGACTCACCTGGCTTGTAATACAGCGAAAATGCAAAGGCAAAGGCTTAATCGAGCCGTTTAAAAATGAGAGAGAAGTCTAAAAAGAAAAAAAAAGTCCCCTTTAAGTTTAGAGTTTGTGAGTTTAGGGATGAGACAGATTCTGACCTTGACCCCTGACTCTCAGAAAACAGAGGAATCAGCCTTCAGGGTCTACCAGTATGGTCGAGTGGGGGACAGACGCATGAAAACTAAGGTTCACCCCTGTGCAACCGGTGATGAACTCTGAGTTTTCTTGTGATGACGGAGATTGCATTCCTGTTGACAAACACTGGCATGTATTCACTGCAACCAGCAACCGGTTCCTGATTCTGACGAACCGTAGCCAGGATCCCTTGGCTATAATTCTGGACTGTAATAAGGTTTGAACACTGCTAGTTTTGTGTTTTCATGGGAGGATATTGAATGGAGGCCTAGATTGAAAACCCAAAAAACAAAGAAATAGCAGAATCCATATCATTCCTTGTTTTACAGCGTATATAAGATAACCTGTATTAACAGAAAACTATATCATCACTTACATAGATGTGTTTTAGAGAGTAAACTATATTATTACTTAGTCTGTGTTTTGAAAACCCCAAAACAGCTAAACTATATTTTACTCACATATTAATCAGTTTTTTGCTTACATGCTGAACTTTCTCTGCATTATAAGACAAAGAAGCTTTCATGAGAATTGTGGGGAGTGAAGGCCAGCAGATAGATAAGAGAGTTCAGGGAGAGAGCAGGGGCGCAAAGGTGGGGGCATAGTCCAGCCTGCATTCACGTGTTGCTGTAACAAAGTACATGTGTTGCCGTACATGATGTATGGACCATATTAGGTTTTTTCTTCCTGTAGAGTTATCTGCAAGCTTTCCTACATTACCTTACAAGGACAATGAAGCGTGTAAAGTACATCCCTCCTGGTGTCTTTGGGAGGAGTAAAATGTTTTTTGACGTATAAATATGACTGTTTTTGCTGTGGAGCGCGCTTCTCCTCTGCCCAGATGCCTTCCGCAGCTGGGATAGGATTTATTTGCCTCTCACAGCCAGAGGGGATTCCCCTGCGCTCACCGAGTGGTTGGGAGGAATAGGAGACAGTGTCTCCGAGGAGCAGCATTAACTCCCTAGTCGGAGGGCTTACTTTTTTTGTAGAGGATCACTTTGCCTTTAATTTCTGCCTTTGTCACAAAATAATAAAACCACCTGACGTCGGCTTGACCTAGGGAACCAAACCTTTGCCAGTGCGGTATTTCTTTCGCTTGGTTGTGCCCTCTGCCAAGCGGGGAGGGTTTCCCCTCCCTCAGGGCTTAGGTCAGAATCCTCTTTAGCCGCCTGTGGCGAGTTGCAGTGGGGACCGACTGGACACGCAGACCTCCTGTCATCCCCCAGCGGAGTGCATTTTCCATACTCGCTGGCCCGGTCAGAGCCACTGAGCCGCCTCCTCTCTCAGACCGGCGACCAAGGAAGGCAGCGGGCGCCCTTAAGAAGGAAGGGACCTCCGGTGACACTGGGAGAATCGTGAGTACTTAAAGGGATACTTCACCGCTGGAAAGCTGAATATATCTTTAAATTGGGTCACTTATGTAGCAGAAATATGAAAACAAAATGTAATTGGTGCCTTCTAGGCCGAGAAAAGCCAGAAAATGTGTTTTTGGTTCATATGGATGAAAGACACCAAATCCCAGAATGCACTTCGCTTCGCTGCTTTGAGTCCACTCCCAAGCCACGCCTACTATACCGCTTGACAGACAGACAGCGAGGCATTCAACTCAACTCAATGTGTTTTATTGTTATTTCAACCATATACACAAAACAACGTTTCATCGTGGCTCAAGTGGTGTTACACATTTAAAATATATAAAAACGACATTATATAAAAACGACATACGAAACAGGCTACCTTTAGTGCACACACACATTATAGGCTCCGTAAAGTTCAGCTAAGCATACCAGCATTAGGCTTGGTGGGCTGTAAACACAGAGTATAAACACAGCCGTGAATTAGCGTGGAATATCGAATGGTCGCCATGTAACAGTCACAAACTCCAGCGGTTAGCAGTTAGTTGGATACAAATCACCACATTTCTGCATCAGTCCGTGTTAACACAGGCCACCTTCATACAGAGCATCTCTAGCTCGGATCGTCGGAGGGCTAGCAGTCCTGGTAGCTGGACAGTCCGGTTCACTGTTGTTCAGCTATGTTTCCACGAAAGCAAAAAACACAGTCTCTGAACTCGCGTTGGGAGCATCGTTGAAGTTGGTTGTCGTCCAGTTTGTTGTTTAATGAACGGACACTTGCAAGCAGGATTGATGGGACAGGTGGCCGGCTAGCGTTAGCTTCCCACCTAGCCTACGAGGATGTCCCCTACCCGGCTCGGGGCATCGAGCGAGTCCGCTGGTCTCCGTGCTGGTCTCCGTGGCAGGCGAAGCTCTCATAGTGTGCCGATTATTCAGTCTGTAATAACGTTCCCTGCATATTCTCCGATCTGTACCGATGTATCCCGGTGGTACACGTGCGGTAGTTTGAATGCACATAATTGTTGTAAAAGTTTGCTGCTGAGAAGATAGAGCAGAGCCCTGTTTAGCGAGGATTCAAGATGGCTGACATTTCGTTTTTTTCCGGCTGAGATCGGCTCGCTTCGGGTGATGGGCGGGTTTAAAACATGTGGAAGTAGGTCCTACTACTGGCTGTAGTCTTTTGCTCTGGCCAAAAAATCTTCCGATGACGCAAAAATCGTCATTTTACGTCATCGGAAGATTTTTTCCAGACCCCCCAATGCAGATATCTCCTGTCTCAGGGGGATATGAGGGAGGGACGCATGGTCATTCAGAAATACTACCGGGTTTCTACTGATACAAAGCTGAATGCTAAATCGGTGAAGTATCCCTTTAATAAAAATCCCTCGGGCAGTGCTTTTCATATACAGGGGGATAAGAGCCCAGTTGGGAACGTCTGGGGTAGTGAGTCTAGCCTCTTGCCTCGCCTCCGGTTTCCCTGATCCGGGCGAGGGTCCGTGTCTCTCTCTCTCTCTCTAGAGGAGGGGAGGCAGGACGTGTGTGTCGATTAAAATAAAAATCATTTTAGGATCAGGGAAGCGTCAAAAGCAACTCCTTTTTTAGTATAGGCCAAAACACCCGCCCCGCTGACGGGCAACTGGTGTTCGTCCGTACGGCAGAAGAGGGCACAGTAGGGCCGGGGGTTGTTGAGGGGAAGATAAAAAAAAGGGGAGTTGGCTCGACCAAGTGAGCGACGCGACGCCTCAGCAACTGCCACACCGGCCGTCAATAGAGATTTTGGAGCACAATATGCTGCCTTCAAGAAGACATCTTTTCCAGGGACTTCCATGCATATTTCAACAAGATAATGCAAAACCACATTCTGCACATATTACAAAGTCCTGGCTGCGGAGGAAGAGGATACGGGTACTTGACTGGCCTGCCTGCAGTCCCGACCTGTCTCCAATAGAGAATGTGTGGCGCATTTTGAAGCGCAAAATGCAACAACGAAGACCCCGTACTGTTGCCCACCTTAAGACTTGTTTGCAGCAAGAATGGGACAAAATTACACCTGAAACACTTCATCACTTGGTGTCTTCAGTCCCTAAACGTCTTTTAAGTGTTGTGAAAAAATTTGACACATTCAATTATGTGCTGTTGTATTGTCTGATGAAATACAAGTCAAAGTACATTTAGAAATCCCTACATTCTTTTTTTATTTGTGTTTTCCATACTGTCCCAACTTTTTCTGATTTGGGGTTGTATATTGTTATGTACAGCAACATTTTCTTTGCCTGGTGGTTTTGCCCTTCTGACTCATGTTGACGGTCTTCTTTTTGCTTCTTGCACCAGAGCTCAGTGTGAGGAGGACACCATTGCTTTGTTAAAACATCTTTGCCAGGAGGGGCACAAAGCTTCCCTGAATAAGTTGCAATTTTTCAAGCAAGAGGTGACGTTCCTGGGAAACATTCTTACACTGGAAGGTAAATCTTTGTCCCCAACTACAATTTCTGCCATTGTAAACACTCCCAAACCCATCACAAAGAAACAAGCAATGTCATTCTTAGGGATGTGTTCTGACTGCAGACATTTTATTCCTAACTTCTCTGTTCTTGAACGTCCTCTCCGTGACATCACACATACCAAGGGTCTGACTGCATCCAGCCCCATCCCATGGACTCCAGAAGCCGAACAGTCTTTTGTGAGTTTGAAAACTTCTTTGCAAACCACTCCCACTGTGGGTATGCCTAATCCAGACTAACCTTTTGTTCAGTGTGTCGATGAAAAGGAGGGATGTATGACATCCGTCCTCTTACAAAAACATGGATCACATTTAAAACCTGTTGCATATTTCTCCTCCACACTCAATCCTGTTGCTAAGGCACTTCCTTACTGTCTTAGAGCCGTGGCAGCCGCAGAGCGGGCTCTCTTGGCCTCTAGAGACTTTGTAGGTTTTTCTGACTTAACCCTTCTGGTTCCACATGCTGTCTCTGCTTTTTTAGCAGAGCAGAAAACCTCACATTTATCTGCAGCCCGCTGGCTCAGGTATCACACCACACTCCTTGATCTTCCACACGTAACTGTGAAATGATGTAACACACTTAACCCTGCTACTCTTCTGCCTCTCCCAACAGATGGAGAACCGCACAGCTGTGAAGCAGAAATTGAGATCACCTGCACTCCCAGACCTGATCTCTTGGATGTTCCTCTGCCTAACTCTGACCTTGTTTTCTATGTTGTTGACTTTGCTTCTCGTGACCCTGACACTGGTCACTATCGAGCAGGTTATGCTATTGTCGATGATTTCAACACTGTAAAGAGTTCTTCTCTGCCTTCTCATTTCTCAGCACAGGCAGAGCTGGTGGCTTTAACTGAAGCATGCAAATTGGCTGAAGGTAAAACTGTAACTATTTACACAGATTCCCGCTATACTTTTGGAGTTGTCCACAACTTTTGCGCCATCTGGAAGCATAGAAAGTTTCTGAAATCAGATGGTAAGCCTATTTTACATCATGACAAAGTTTCTGCACTGTTAGAAGCCATTTTGCTTCCAAAACAGATCGCAGTTTGCAAATGTGCCGCACATAGATCTGCTGATAACCCAGTTTCTGCAGGCAATGCTAGAGCAGATTCTGCTACGAAACAAGCCTCTTGTCTGCCAATAAACATTTTATTTGTTTTCTGACTCTGGGGAAAATGGGTTCTTGTTATAAGTAGTGAGACCAAACAGTTTCTTTATTTTTAATTAACCATCTAGTCATCCTGTTCATTTTATAAAAAGAGTTTTACCAAAATACTATAGCCTGAGCTATCTCTTCATACATTTAGGCTATTCAATAAGATCTTTTATTGATAACTTATGTAATAACTAATGTAATCATTTTTCACTTCCATTCACTGAGCCTCCTCTGAATGAGTTTCAGTTTCCCTGGGTAATTAACTTCTTAAATTGCTATTGCTGTTATAAAACTCCAAAGTTGGAGATATTTAAAGACATTTTTTTTATTTAAGTGAAATTTATCTTGTAATTCTTGAAATACCGGTTTTACCTTGGCTTCAAGGAAGTTTTCATCCAATAAACACCTCAAAGTGCACCAACAAATGACAGGAATTTAAGCTGCTTTTAGTATTGGTCTAATTTTCTTGTGTAACTACATACTTTTCATGTTAAAGCTTCCAAAAGGACTTTTGTTGGACACTATCATGTGTAAACCAAATAGGGATATGGCCCCCCTGGATGTGGTGTGTGAGTGCAGTATACTTACTACTACACAAGTTTTTTGAGTAACTATATGTATTTGACACGTATTTACTTTGTACATAAAAAACTAACAAATGATAAGCTTGAATGATGCGAGGCAGGACTTTACTATTAACCTACTCAGTAGCATACAGAGTATATAACACTGGCTCCACATTAATGAACATATACATATACATTAAAATGCTCATTGATGCATTGATAAAAATCACATTCTATTATATTTTTAAAATATAACCCTTTAAAAGGAGCCATTCTGCATAAACAGTAGCCGACTCAAACTTTTGATAATTTGAGTGCATTGTGCTAATAAAACTTCTGTACCAGTCAGTAACATTTTGAATTCAGGACTTTTTAGAGTGAAGTACTTTTACAAAAATTTATTCCACCACTGGTCAACATAGACTCTCACTCCTCTTCTCTGTTACGGTTGTGCAGAGTGGCAGCAATAAGTGCTGCTAAGATGTGAGTGACTTGGATGGGGGAAGAGGTTTGAATATGCGCCACTAGATCAGTGTCATTAAATGTCTGTATTGTGGTGTGGGTGTTTTTCTGTAGCTAGGGGGGAGGTAGTTAGGGCTTTTCACATTCCACACATCTCATAGCCAAGATGTTCTAGTCAAAAAAGACTGACACTCAGACATGGCAAAATAATTGCATGTGCCATTTAGTACATGTCTTGAGTTAAAGTGGAAAGTTAGACTGGTACTTTTCTGTTTCTACCTTTGTTCAAAGCCAACCCTTTTGATTTACAACCTCAGCTAGAACTAAATTAGAACTATGAATATAATTCCTCATTTTATTTGATCAAACACAGTGACCAAGGGGGTTTCAGGTTAATATTTGGACATTAGCAGGAATGAAAGGGTTATCGTATATGTCAGACATGGTGGTAAAAGCTAAAGTGAATGAAAACATCTTAAACTTAAACACCTATATTTCTTTCTTCAGTTTTTCCTAAGTGAGTATTCCACTGCTTGTAAACATCAGTAATATGATATCTGTCTGGTCCACCTGTATTTAATCACCATTCATGTTATTCAACTGTAAAGTCAGATTTACCTGGGCTCACCCTTTTTCCATAACAATAGCTGCAAGCACTTTGTAAAAACACTGTCCAGATAGCTGGTGTGGTTCGGTAAGAATACCATGGTGAGCCAATAAGAGGAAAAGTAGGGCAGGTCATGCATTTGCCAACCAATGAAAGGAAATAGCTTGGCCAGTGTTGTATATATATTCTAGCCTGTTCAAGGTTAATTTCTACCTTTGGCGCTGTTGACCACTTTACAAGGGTTTGGAGGACAACACCTTGAGCTTGTTCTACTTGTTTCGTTGCTCTTTTACACTTCATCTACTACAATCTTCCATCTATTTTTTACCTACCAATAGATGTATAACTATGAATTCAGGCGCATTTCACCTCTTCCTTTAAAAGAAACTGTGTGACTAAAGCGAGAGGTAAGTTCCACATTTTTACAAATTCTTGCATGGATAAATCAAGTCAGTCTGTTGGTAAAACTGTGTTGTAAAAATACTGATAGCTGAATATCCTTTTATGAAGTCATTCAAGTTATCATGCCTTTCATCACTTACTGTATAAGCTGTCATTTTACATTCTGTTGTTATAGGTCATATATTTAATGGTGTTTTTCCCCTTAAATATTTCACAGAAACATGAGACCAAGAAGGGTTTGCCCTTTTGACATATCCAAGTCTCTTACCCACACCAAAGCCCATATCTATATTATTCATTATATGGAAAACATATCATTTTTGTGTTTTTTGTAATACAAATTGAAATACTTCAACTAAACAAACTGGCATTTAAAGGGTTAAAATCCTGAAACAAAGTAGTAGTGGTAGTTTAGTAGTAGTGGTGGTAGTTTAGTGGTAGTTTTGAGCAAGTTACAAGTTGTTTAAGTGATTTATGAAAAAAAGCAGAAAAAAATGTACAAAAATGCCCGAAGAGGGCATGAGGGTTAATATGCACTGAATAAATTGAACCCACCTTCTGCGTCCCATTAATGTATGCTACTTTATAGCACACATGGTAGCTGCTTTATTTCCAAGACCCATAAGTTGTCTTCAGATAATTTAAAGTGCAATCTAGTAGCAAATGGCGAAGCACATGTAAGTTGTTTTTTGTCGGCAGTGGATGGACAATATGTTTTACTATTAGTAGTATTACTCCCATTTATTATACCTTGAATCACTCTCTTGCTCATAAGAATGCTCTGCCAGGTGTAATTACTGAAGTATTATTTAGGAAGTTACATATAGATTTGATTTCATGTTTCAGGTCGTACATATAGTTTAATGTCATGTTTCAGGTCTAAGATATAGTTGTGATGTTATTCTTTAGGTCTACTATAGTTTAATGTCATGTTTAGTGACTTACATATAGATTTGATGTCATGTTTCAGGTCTAACATATAGTTGTGATGTTATTTTTTAGGTATAACATATAGTTGTGATGTTATTTTGTCAAGTCTACCATAGTTTAATGTAATGTTTAGGGACTTACATATAGTTTAATGTAATGTCTCAGGTCTTACATATAGTTTAATGTCATGTTTCAGGTCTAACATATAGTTGTGATGTTATTTTGTCAAGTCTGCCATAGTTTAAAGAGGTTAATGTATTGTTTAGGGACTTACATGTAGTTTAATGTCATGTTTCAGGTCTAACATATAGTTTAATGTCATGTTTAGGGACTTACATATAGTTTAATGTCATGTTTAGGGACTTACATATAGTTTAATGTAATGTTTAGGGACTTGCATATAGTTGTGATGTTATTTTTCAGGTCTTTCATATAGTTTTTTTGCCAGAATATATTTATTAAGTATTGTGTATACACAAACACAAGACAAACAACCACAATGCCTATCAGAAATCCATCTCTATACAAAGCAACAATCTACAAATATTTAACACTTATCTTTAAAATAAAAAACAAAAATAGAATACATGAGTTATACAAATCAGGTGATAGAAATTATTGTCCAGAATTAAACTACAGTGTCCACACATCTCAGTCATTGTCATCTGTTAAATCCAAATCTTTGGTATAATCAATCAAAGTATTCCAGATATTCTCAAAAAGTCCCTGTTTGCCTCTAGCCCATATGTAATCCTCTCTAGTGGCAGAGCAGACAGCATCTGCCATAACCATAAAGTGTCTCTTGGTCTACATGTTTTTTTCCAAAATAATGCTATACATCTTTTGGCGTTAAGCAGACTAAGGTCTATAAATGTACGTTCATTTTTAGTATAGTCATGTTTCTCTGGATATAAGCCCAATAAAAATATTTTTGGTTCTAGTATTATTTGTTTGGAAATAATATTTTGAATAATGTCTTTTACTTCTTCCCAAATAAGTGTAATTTTTGTACAACGCCACATACAGTGAACCAATGTTCCTCTACATTGTTTACACTTTGAACACACATCAGGAATGTTTCCATTATATCGACAGAGTTCCACTGGTGTCACATATGTTCGCATTAACCATTTAAATTGAATAACTTTAAGACAAGTATTTATTCATGTTGTGTGGACTAAATTGCATGCATCTTGCCAGTCTTCCTCTGAAAGTTGCAAGAACAAATCATCCTTCCAAGATCTAAATCTATCCTTTCAACTTTCAGGAAAGTAAGACATAATCAGATTATAAAACTGAGAAATAATGCCTTTCTTTTGACTATCTTTTAACAGCAATTCTTCCACGTCTGAAATAGTGGGTTTCGTTAATATATTGTTTTGACTTGCTCTTATAAAACTCCTAAGTTGGAGATATTTGTGTTGTTTATTGTTTATGTTTTTTATTTAGTGAAATTTCAGGTTACAATCTCAATAAAACCAAGTCATCTAAAAAACTATATGAAAGACCTGAACAATAACATCACAACTATATGCAAGTCCCTAAACATTACATTAAACTATATGTAAGTCCCTAAACATTGCATTAACACTGTTTGTTAGATCTGAAACATGACATCAAATCTATATGTAAGTCCCCTAAACATGACATTAAACTATATGTAAATCCTGAAACATGTCATTAAACTATATGAAAGACCTAAAAAATAACTAGGTGGAGGGATTACATCTCCAACCTGGCCTGGGAACGCCTCGGGATCCCCCAGTCAGAACTGGTTAATGTGGCTCGGGAAAGGGAAGTTTGGGGTCCCCTGCTGGAGCTGCTCCCCCCGCGACCCGACCACGGATAAGCGGACGACGATGGATGGATGGTCGGAAAGACCTAAAAAATAACATCACAACATACTTGCATATGCAAGTCCCTAAACATGACATTAAACTATATGTAAGACCCGAAACATGACATTAAACTACATATAAGACCTGAAACATTACATTAAACTAAGGTAGACCTAAAAAAATAACATCACAACTATATGTTAGACCTGAAACATTATGTTAAAACTATATGTAAGTCCCTAAACATGACATTAAAACTATATGTTAGACCTGAAACATGACATTAAACTATATGTAAGACCTGAAACCTTACATTAAACTACATATAAGACCTGAAACATTACATTAAACTATGTGTAAGTCCCTAAACATGACATTAAACTATATGTTAGACCTGAAACATGACATTAAACTATATGTAAGTCCCTAAACATTGCATTAAACTATGGTAGACCTGAAACATGACATCACAACTATATGTTAGACCTGAAACATTATGTTAAAACTATATGCAAGTCCCTAAACATGACATTAAACTATATGTAAGTCCCTAAACATTACATTAAACTATGGTAGACCTAAAAAAAATAACATTACAACTATATGTTAGACCTGAAACATGACATCAAATCTATATGTAAGTCAAAAAACATGACATTAAACTATGGTAGACTTGACAAAATAACATCACAACTATATGTTAGACCTGAAACATGACATTAAACTATATGTAAGACCTGAAACATGACATCAAATCTATATGCAAGTCAAAAAACATTACATTAAACTATGGTAGACCTAAAAAAATAACATCACAACTATATGTAAGACCTGAAACATGACATTAAACTATATGTAAGTCACTAAAAATGACATTAAACTATGGTAGACTTGACAAAATAACATCACAACTATATGTTAGACCTGAAACATGACATTAAACTATATGTAAGACCTGAAACATGACATTAAACTATATGTAAGTCCTTAAACATTACATTAAACTATGGTAGACCTGACAAAATAACATCACAACTATATGTTAGACCTAAAAAAATAACATCACAACTATATGTTAGACCTGAAACATGACATCAAATCTATATGTAAGTCCCTAAACATTACATTAAACTATGGTAGACCTAAAAAATAACATCACAACTATATGTTAGACCTGAAACATTATGTTAAAACTATATGCAAG
The DNA here is from genome assembly GCA_023631565.1 of Gymnocephalus cernua. Classification (NCBI taxonomy): domain Eukaryota; kingdom Metazoa; phylum Chordata; class Actinopteri; order Perciformes; family Percidae; genus Gymnocephalus; species Gymnocephalus cernua. Next base: position 34,651,795 of record CM042433.1, on the reverse strand, counting down.
TCCCTAAACATGACATTAAACTATATGCAAGTCCCTAAACATTATATTAAACTATGGTAGACCTAAAAAAATAACATCACAACTAGGGATGGGGCCGATCCGATCCAGTATCGGTATCGGGACCGATACCAGCGAAATTCGGGTATCGGATTTTCCCGATCCAACCTGCGGAGATTTCCGATACCACGAGCCATGTCTGCACTTTAACGTTGTCTGCTGAAATGGCTCCAAAAGTGATTCCTGCCGGCTGGTCTGCTGGTTGGCTGGTTGGCTGCAAACTGTGGAGTACATTTCCTGAACGGAGGCGCGGCTCAATGAGACAGAGTTATGAGACACGTCCCCGCTCAGGAAGTCCATTCCGCAGTTTGCAGCCAGCTAGCAGGACAGTAGCATGAGCAGCATTGTGGCTAGCTCGATGCTATCCTGTGTGTCCGCTGTTTGGAAATACTTAACAGTGGAAACACCGCAGAGCAAGACAGCAACATGCAAAAACAAAACAGGACTTTCACAACCGTCTGTCTGCCGGTGTTGTCGCTGGCGTGTGGCGTTTCATTTCCCCGTTGTTGCGTCCCCCAGAGACCGCTGATCGTGTCCCGACGGCCGCTGTTTCAGAGCAGCCGCTGCGCAGCCGTGAAAACAGAGGTGTGTGTGTGTATGTGTGTAACTAAGTGTGTGTGTGTGTGTGTGTGTGTGTGTGTAACTAAGTGTGTGTGTAAGATGTTTACAGTTATTGCACTTTTCTTATATTTCAGATATTTGACATTTTAAAACGTTGATTTGTTGATGCTACAAGAGCCAGTGTGCTTGATTTGCGCTGTTCAGACTGTTTTATTGATTGTGTGTGTGTGTGTGTGTGTGTGTGTACACACTTGCACTTTTCTTATATTTCAAGACTCAAGTATTTGACATTTTAGGAATGTAATAAATATTGACATGACAATCAATTTGAAACCCTTACAGTTGCATATCTGTTTTCAGAATGAGATTTTTCCTGTTTTTCTGACTTCCTTTTCTGACCTTATACTTACCTCAAGTTGCCTTTTGGGACATACATGCATACGTACGTCCATATCATACTTGCCCGTTGAGGAGTTTATTTCAGCATCATATAAAATCAACAATAATGATAATAATAATATTAAAGCAAACACAGCTCTGGTATCGGAATAGTATCGGTATCGGCCGATATCCAAATTCAGGTATCGGGATCGGATCGGAAGTGAAAAAATGTGGATCGGTGCATCCCTAATCACAACTATATGTTAGACCTGAAACATTATGTTAAAACTATATGCAAGTCCCTAAACATGAGATTAAACTATATGTAATTCCCTAAACATTACATTAAACTATGGTAGACCTGACAAAATAACATCACAACTATATGTTAGACCTAAAAAAATAACATCACAACTATATGTTAGACCTGAAACATGACATCAAATCTATATGTAAGTCCCTAAACATTACATTAAACTATGGTAGACCTAAAAAATAACATCACAACTATATGTTAGACCTGAAACATTATGTTAAACTATATGTAAATCTTGAAACATGTCATTAAACTGTATGAAAGACCTAAAAAATAACATCACAACTATATGTTAGACCTGAAACGTGACATTAAACTATATGTTAGACCTGAAACATGACATCAAATATATATGCAAGTCCCTAAACATTACATTAAACTATGGTAGACCTAAAAAAATAACATCACAACTATATGTTAGACCTGAAACATTATGTTAAAACTATATGTAAGTCCCTAAACATGACATTAAACTATATGCAAGTCCCTAAACATTACATTAAACTATGGTAGACCTAAAAAATAAAATCACAACTATATGTTAGACCTGAAACATTATGTTAAAACTATATGTAAGTCCCTAAACATGAGATTAAACTATATGTAAGTCCCTAAACATTACATTAAACTATGGTAGACCTAAAAAAATAACATCACAACTATATGTTAGACCTGAAACATGACATCAAATCTAGATGCAAGTCAAAAAACATGACATTAAACTATGTTAGACTTGACAAAATAACATCACAACTATATGTTAGACCTGAAACATGATATTAAACTATATGTAAGACCTGAAACATGACATTAAACTATATGTAAGTCCCTAAACATTACATTAAACTATGGTAGACCTAAAAAAATAACATCACAACTATATGTTAGACCTGAAACATGACATTAAACTATATGTAAGTCCCTAAACATGACATTAAACTATGGTAGACCTAAAAAAATAACATCACAACTATATGTTAGACCTGAAACATTATGTTAAAACTATATGCAAGTCCCTAAACATGACATTAAACTATATGTTAGACCTGAAACATGACATTAAACTATATCAGCGTGTCCCAAATTACGCACTTCTGTACTTATACTAACTATTTGAGTGCACTCAAAGTGTAACTTGTCGAAGTGTGGTAAATGCAGTGCACTGCAAGTACCCGGATGGTGCACTCAAAACGGTTAGAAAGTTGAGTGTGGATCGATGCTCACTTTCCACACTCAACGGTCGCCATCTTGGCTACGTAGCGTAAGGGGCGGAGCTAACAAAAACTGAAAAACTTTGGATAATGGCGGACTTCTACGCGACAGCGAAACCGACCAAACAACACAAATGTAAGTTGAACATTCATCTTTTTGCTGTACTTGAATAAAATATAAGCCACCTGTTTATGTATATGTGGTTAATTTTGCAATCGGTGATGATTTTTGTACCGCGAATTATAACGTTTATGTGTACCGTAATTTGACGTGCTATCAAGCTAGCTTTAGCTAACCTTAGCTAGCTAACAGCGGCACAGTTTAACCAACGAGTATAGAAGTTACCGGTACTCTTTGGTTTAACCACTGGCTAATACGTGATAAGGTAGCGAACGTTACATGTGTTGTGGTATACTGTTTACTGTGTTTAACTATCGTCCTCACTGTAGACATTTTAGCGTTAGATGTGTGATCTTGTATACATGTGTATACAATATACATTAGCTAAGCGAGCGTTACCAGTAATGTTACAGTACGTTAATGTATGCTATGTTATAACGTATTGTTGAGAAAAGCTAAAAGACGTGTTCTTGGATCTTTGAGGAAGGAGAAAAGGCCTGGGAGCAATTGGAGGATTAAGAGAATATTTAATTAACACTATGATGAAAGCGACATGACAAAGGCAACAGTTACAATTCAGCTGACATTGGACAAACAAGACAATACAATACAATACACTGCGAGCTGCGGACAGCAAATATGTTTCCCTGGTGGGGTCACATTTTCACTGTCTCGATCATTATCAGTTTCAGAATTATATTTCCCTGGACCTGGAGCTGATTCTATTCCCATTGGCCCGTCATTGGCATGATGTTGTGTTGATCGCATCTCATTGGCTTTCCTCATAGCCTCAGATGCGATGGTCACACCTCTTGCATGCACATTGGGGGTTTCTCCCGGTCACAGATCAAAGACTATCCTGTATTCTAATTAGTCTCAGCACAGCAGGGTGTTTGCTTCCTGCTGTGGGACAAAAGTTTCTTTCTTATGTGTTAAGTGTTTGGTTTTGACCTAATCTACCTGGGAAAGACAAAAGGAGAATAGGACAAAAGGTCTGCTTTGACCTTAACCAGGCTGCCATGTGCAATGAATGCATCTGAACCAAAGCTACATTGTTTAAACTTTTTAGAACCTAACAATATCAAGCATCACCATTATTGAAACTTTATTTAACTCAACAGTATTAACAGTGCTGTTTCTGTCCTGATCTGACTTATATAATCGTTAGGGACACGGACGTGGCAGCCATCAATGCTGCCAACTTCAGGGAAGTCCTCCTCTGCTGGAAGGCGAACGACTTGGGGGAGGAGAGAGAGGATTTCCCTGCTGGTCTTGTGGACAGCACAGTGCACAGTGGCCCGGGGCATAGCAAAGGCTCTGGCTAAACCACGATAAGAGGTACCGCTGGCTAGCCAAAAGAGGAAGACAAGGGCCTCGATGACGGGCCATGGCACACGCCGTGCCGAGGATGTACCGTTACAGGATCCCCTGGAGAGTCTGAAGTCCACCCTCATATCACTTTCCCTATCAAAGTACAGGCCCAGCAATGGCACCGTCTTTTAAAATAAAATGTTATTGAATGTATTTAATGATATGTGTTATCTTTAGCATTGCATGACTGTAGCAAGCATACGTGAAATGAATGAATAGAACAATATGATCTATTGAAATGTCTATTGGGTTGCCTCTGCTTTCACTCGTTAGGGCCCGAGCGCCGACAGCGGCGAAGGCCCTATTGGAACTGAAGGAATTATTAGGCTTGTTCAAGATGAACTGCGCCTCGCCTGTAAAGTAGACAAGAGCAGGCGGCAGCAGCGGGGGCGGTGACAAAAATCCGCTGTGAAGTCGGACAGTTTCCAGCCGTATCCAGCAACCTGCAGGCTGAACAGGAAGTCACAGAAACACTGTGGTCCGATTCTGATTTAATAAAATGTTATCAGACCCATATATCAGCTTGTACACAGTCTCCAGTTGTTTTTATTATGACAGAGTAGCTGTCAACATGCTCTACATGTGATCTGATGCTGATTTTAATAACCAACAGACTGTAGATGATCTGTAATCTGAACAGATTTAGTCTCTCTGAAATGCCACACAGCATGTGTTCTGTACAGAATAAGCCTTTAAATCAGACAAATGGTAGTTAAAATCCCTCCGATTCAAAATCAATAAAAAAGTTTATATAAAACGTCATCATGTTGTCGATTTTGAACCAATCAGCTGTTAGATCAGCTGAGAGGCCGGCGTTTCCCAGCATGCCTTGTGTCCGCCTGGGTCTTGCAGTCGGTGAAAAGCAACTGTGCTACCTGCGTCTCAGAACTGCGGCCGCCTTGCTCTCGTGAGATTATCGTTGCCTACGTATGCATGACGTCAGAGCAAGTCGGGATCAAGTCGGACACAAATCTAACCGGCATGCAACGGGCGACGATCGCCGGTGATCGATTCTGCGCAGATCTGTCTCATCTTGAACAAGCCTATTATTAGGGCCCGAGCGCCGACAGCGGCGAAGGCCCTATTGGAACTGAAGGAATTATTATTAGGGCCCGAGCGCCAACAGCGGCGAAGGCCCTATTGGAACTGAAGGAATTATTATTAGGGCCCGAGCGCCGACAGCGGCGAAGGCCCTATTGGAACTGAAGGAATTATTAGGGCCCGAGCGCCGACAGCGGCGAAGGCCCTATTGGAACTGAAGGAATTAGGGCCCGAGCGCCGACAGCGGCGAAGGCCCTATTGGAATTGAAGGAATTATTAGGGCCCGAGCGCCGACAGCGGCGAAGGCCCTATTGGAATTGAAGGAATTATTATTATTAGGGCCCGAGCGCTGACAGCGGCGAAGGCCCTATTGGAATTGAAGGAATTATTATTAGGGCCCGAGCGCCGACAGCGGCGAAGGCCCTATTGGAATTGAAGGAATTATTATTAGGGCCCGAGCGCCGACAGCGGCGAAGGCCCTATTGGAATTGAAGGAATTATTAGGGCCCGAGCGCCGACAGCGGCGAAGGCCCTATTGGAATTGAAGGAATTATTATTAGGGCCCGAGCGCCGACAGCGGCGAAGGCCCTATTGGAATTGAAGGAATTATTATTATTATTAGGGCCCGAGCGCCGACAGCGGCGAAGGCCCTATTGGAATTGAAGGAATTATTAGGGCCCGAGCGCCGACAGCGGCGAAGGCCCTATTGGAATTGAAGGAATTATTATTAGGGCCCGAGCGCCGACAGCGGCGAAGGCCCTATTGGAATTGAAGGAATTATTAGGGCCCGAGCGCCGACAGCGGCGAAGGCCCTATTGGAATTGAAGGAATTATTATTAGGGCCCGAGCGCCGACAGCGGCGAAGGCCCTATTGGAATTGAAGGAATTATTATTATTATTATTAGGGCCCGAGCGCCGACAGCGGCGAAGGCCCTATTGGAATTGAAGGAATTATTATTATTCCTCTTCCGCGCAATGAATTGCCTTTTTGAGGGGCTTAACATATTCAAAAACTCACCAAATTTGGCGGTCGCGTCAAGTCTGGTGAAAAATTACGTATTTTATGGGTTTCGGGAATAGGCGCACAAAAATGGCTCGCTAGCGCCCCCTACAAAGTTAAAAAAATTGAGCCCCTGCAGTACGTTTAACGTAGACTCACGAAACTTGGTACACCTATGTATCATGTCAAGACGTACAGAAAGCGTCATTAGAGCCATACGCGAAACCCAACAGGAAGTCCGCCATTTTGAATTGAAAGTTCGAAATTAGTGCGATTTTGGCCATTTCCACATGTCGTACTTTAACGAACTCCTCCTAGAGATTTCATCCGATCAACTTCAAATTTGGTCTGTGCCATCTTAAGACATGATAGATGAAAAGTTGTAAAAAGAAAAACTTTTGATCATAGGGCATGGTCGTGGCGGGGCGGCCATTTTGTGCGTTTCGCCATCGAAACAGGAAGTTGGTGTAACTCAAGTGTCCATTGTCCAATTGGCTCGAAACTTTTCAAGATTCATAAGAGTCCAACCCTGAGGACATATAAGGTCCGATATTTACTCAAAGTCATAGCGCCCCCTAGTGGCAGCAGGAAGTAGGCCTAAAAGTCAAGGTGCTATACTTTAACGAACTCCTCCTAGAGATTTCATCTGATGGACTTCAAATTTGGTCTGTACCATCACAACACCTTACCGATGAAAAGTTGTTAAAAGAAAAAAATTTCGTCAGACGGCGTGGGCGTGGCGTGGCGGCCATTTTGAGCATCCTTCGATGAACAAAGAAGTTGTTATAACTTTAGTGTACGTAGTCATATCTGCCCGAAACTTCTCACGTTTAACAAGGGTCCAGGCCTGAGGACAACTACAGGCCAAAATTGACATTTCGTCATAGCGCCCCCCGCTGGCAACACGAAATCTGCCTTATATGACAAACATCATCCGATTTACATGAAACTTATAATGTGTGGTCTATATGTGATACTGAGCCGCCCCATATACTTTAACCACGCCCACTTACTCAGGCCACGCCCCCTTTCATAACATTTGAACTGTTTAAGGTAGACCCTTGTGTGAGGTATCATTGAACTCAGCAGAAAGTTCCTTTTTAATTGGTGATGGTTTGACCCGCCCCCTATGATGTAGCCACGCCCCCTTTCATAACATTTGAACCGTTTAAGGTAGAGTCTTGTGTGAGGTGTCATTGAACTCAGCAGAGAGTTCCTTCTTCATTGGTGATTGTTTGGCCCGCCCCCTATGCTTGAGCCACGCCCCCTTTCATAACTGGTGACCCATTTAAGGTACACTATTGTGTAAGGTATCATTGAACTCAGCAGAGAGTCTCTTCTTCATTGGTGATGGTTTGACCCGCCCCCTATGCTTTGGCCACGTCCCCTTTCACAAATAATGAACTGTACGACATTGAGTCTTGTGTGAGGTATCGTTGAACTCGTCAGGGAGTTCCCTTTTCATTGGCGACAATTTTCAACGTCGCAGATGCACAGTCGCAAGGAGCGGCGTTCGCCGGTAACCCCGACGCGCGCAGAGAAGCGAGGGCCCGTCCATCGCTGCTTGCAGCTTTAATTATTATTATTAGGGCCCGAGCGCCGACAGCGGCGAAGGCCCTATTGGAATTGAAGGAATTATTATTATTAGGGCCCGAGCGCCGACAGCGGCGAAGGCCCTATTGGAATTGAAGGAATTATTATTATTATTATTCCTCTTTCTTCCGCGCAATGAATTGCCTTTTTGAGGGGCTTAACATATTCAAAAACTCACCAAATTTGGCGGTCGCGTCAAGTCTGGTGAAAAATTACGTATTTTAAGGGATTTGGGAATAGGCGCACAAAAATGGCTCGCTAGCGCCCCCTACAAAGTTAAAAAAATTGAGCCCCTGCAGTACGTTTATCGTAGACTCACGAAAGTTGGTACACATATGTAGGATGTCAGGACGTACACAAAACGTCATTGGAGCCATACCTGAAACCCAACAGGAAGTCCGCCATTTTGAATTGAATGTTCGAAATTAGTGTGATTTTGGCCATTTCCACATGTCGTACTTTAACGAACTCCTCCTAGAGATTTCATCCGATCAACTTCAAATTTGGTCTGTGCCATCTTAAGACATGATAGATGAAAAGTTGTAAAAAGAAAAACTTTTGATCATAGGGCATGGCCGTGGCGGGGCGGCCATTTTGTGCATTTCGCCATCAAAACAGGAAGTTGGTGTAACTCAAGTGTCCATTGTCCAATTGGCTCGAAACTTTTCACGATTCATAATAGTCCCACCATGAGGACATATAACGTCCGATATTTACTCAAAGTCATAGCGCCCCCTAGTGGCAGCAGGAAGTAGGCCTAAAAGTCAAGGTGCTATACTTTAACGAACTCCTCCTAGAGATTTCATCCGATGGACTTCAAATTTGGTCTGTACCATCACAACACGTTTCCAATGAAAAGTTGTTAAAAGAAAAACGTTTCGTCAGACGGCGTGGGCGTGGCGTGGCGGCCATTTTGAGCATCCTTCGATGAACAAAGAAGTTGTTGTAACTTTAGTGTACGTTGTCATATCTGCCCGAAACTTCTCACGTTTAACAAGGGTCCAGGCCTGAGGACACCTACAGGCCAAAATTGACATTTCGTCATAGCGCCCCCCGCTGGCAACACGAAATCTGCCTTATATGACAAACATCATCCGATTTACATGAAACTTATAATGTGTGGTCTATATGTGATACTGAGCCGCCCCATATACTTTAACAACTCCCACGTACTCAGGCCACGCCCCCTTTCATAACTGGTGACCCATTTAAGGTACACTATTGTGTAAGGTATCATTGAACTCAGCAGAGTTCCTTCTCCATTGGTGATGGTTTGCCCCGAACCCTATGCTTTGGCCACGCCCCCTTTCACAAATAATGAACTGTACGACATTGAGTCTTGAGTGAGGTATCGTTGAACTCGTCAGGGAGTTCCCTTTTCATTGGCGACGATTTGCAACGTCTGAGTGGCGCGCAGATGCACGGTCGCAAGGAGCGGCGTCCGCCGGTAAACCCGACACGCGCAGAGTAGCGAGGGCCCGTCCATCGCTGCTTGCAGCTTTAATTATTCTTTCTTTCTTTCTTCCGCGCAATGAATTGCCTTTTTGAGGGGCTTAACATATTCAAAAACTCACCAAATTTGGCGGTCGCGTCAAGTCTGGTGAAAAATTACGTATTTTATGGGTTTCGGGAATAGGCGCACAAAAATGGCTCGCTAGCGCCCCCTACAAAGTTAAAAAAATTGAGCCCCTGCAGTACGTTTAACGTAGACTCACGAAACTTGGTACACCTATCTATCATGGCAAGACGTACAGAAAGCGTCATTAGAGCCATACGCTAAACCCAACAGGAAGTCCGCCATTTTGAATTGAAAGTTCGAAATTAGTGCGATTTTGGCCATTTCCACATGTCATACTTTAACGAACTCCTCCTAGAGATTTCATCCGATCAACTTCAGATTTGGTCTGTGCCATCTTAAGACATGATAGATGAAAAGTTGTAAAAAGAAAAACTTTTGATCATAGGGCATGGCCGTGGCGGGGCGGCCATTTTGTGCGTTTCGCCATCGAAACAGGAAGTTGGTGTAACTCAGGTGTCCATTGTCCAATTGGCTCGAAACTTTTCACGATTCATAATAGTCCAACCCTGAGGACATATAAGGTCCGATATTTACTCAAAGTCATAGCGCCCCCTAGTGGCAGCAGGAAGTAGGCCTAAAAGTCAAGGTGCTATACTTTAACGAACTCCTCCTAGAGATTTCATCCGATGGACTTCAAATTTGGTCTGTACCATCACAACACCTTTCCGATGAAAAGTTGTTAAAAGAAAAACTTTTCGTCAGACGGCGTGGGCGTGGCGTGGCGGCCATTTTGAGCATCCTTCGATGAACAAAGAAGTTGTTGTAACTTTAGTGTACGTTGTCATATCTGCCCGAAACTTCTCACGCTTAACAAGGGTCCAGGCCTGAGGACACGTACAGGCCAAAATTGACATTTCGTCATAGCGCCCCCCGCTGGCAACACGAAATCTGGCTTATATGACAAACATCATCCGATTTACATGAAACTTATAATGTGTGGTCTATATGTGATACTGAGCCGCCCCATATACTTTAACCACGCCCACTTACTCAGACCACGCCCCTTTCGTAATATTTGAACTGTTTAAGGTACACCCTTGTGTGAGGTATCATTGAACTCAGCAGAGAGTTCCTTCTTCATTGGTGATGGTTTGGCCCGCCCCCTATGCTTGAGCCACGCCCCCTTTCATAACTGGTGACCCATTTAAGGTACACTATTGTGTAAGGTATCATTGAACTCAGCAGAGAGTTCCTTCTTCATTGGTGATGGTTTGACCCGCCCCCTATGCTTTGGCCACGCCCCCTTTCATAACTGGTGACCCATTTAAGGTACACCCTTGTGTGAGGTATCATTGAACTCAGCAGAGAGTTCCTTCTTCATTGGTGATGGTTTGGCCCGCCCCCTATGCTTAAGCCACGCCCCCTTTCATAACTATTGACCCATTTAAGGTACACTATTGTGTAAGGTATCATTGAACTCAGCAGAGAGTTCCTACTTCATTGGTGATGATTTGACCCGCCCCCTATGCTTTGGCCACGCCCCCTTTCACAAATAATGAACTGTACGACATTGAGTCTTGTGTGATGTATCGTTGAACTCGTCAGGGAGTTCCCTTTTCATTGGCGACAATTTTCAACGTCTGATTGCTGCGCAGATGCACGGTCGCAAGGAGCGGCGTCCGCCGGTAACCCCGACGGTTGCAGAGAAGCGAGGGCCCGTCCATCGCTGCTTGCAGCTTTAATTATTATTATTATTCCTCTTCCGCGCAATGAATTGCCTTTTTGAGGGGCTTAACATATTCAAAAACTCACCAAATTTGGCGGTCGCGTCAAGTCTGGTGAAAAATTACGTATTTTATGGGTTTCGGGAATAGGCGCACAAAAATGGCTCGCTAGCGCCCCCTACAAAGTTAAAAAAATTGAGCCCCTGCAGTACGTTTAACGCAGACTCACGAAACTTGGTACACCTATGTAACATGTCAAGACGTACAGAAAGCGTCATTAGAGCCATACGCTAAACCCAACAGGAAGTCCGCCATTTTGAATTGAAAGTTCGAAATTAGTGCGATTTTGGCCATTTCCACATGTCGTACTTTAACGAACTCCTCCTAGAGATTTCATCCGATCAACTTCAGATTTGGTCTGTGCCATCTTAAGACATGATAGATGAAAAGTTGTAAAAAGAAAAACTTTTGATCATAGGGCATGGCCGTGGCGGGGCGGCCATTTTGTGCGTTTCGCCATCGAAACAGGAAGTTGGTGTAACTCAAGTGTCCATTGTCCAATTGGCTCGAAACTTTTCAAGATTCATAATAGTCCCACCCTGAGGACATATACGGGCCGATATTTACTCAAAGTCATAGCGCCCCCTAGTGGCAACAGGAAGTAGGCCAAAAACTCAAGGTGCTATACTTTAACGAACTCCTCCTAGAGATTTCATCCGATGGACTTCAAATTTGGTGTGTACCATCACAACACCTTACCGATGAAAACTTGTTAAAAGAAAAACTTTTCGTCAGACGGCGTGGGCGTGACGTGGCGGCCATTTTCACCTTTTTTCGATGAACGAAGAAGTTGTTGTAACTTTAGTGTACGTTGTCATATCTGCCCGAAACTTCTCACGTTTAACAAGGGTCCAGGCCTGAGGACAACTACAGGCCAAAATTGACATTTCGTCATAGCGCCCCCCGCTGGCAACACGAAATCTGCCTTATATGACAAACATCATCCGATTTACATGAAACTTATAATGTGTGGTCAATATGTGATACTGATCCGCCCCATATACTTTAACCACGCCCACGTAGTCAGGCCACGCCCCCTTTCATAATATTTCAACTGTTTAAGGTACACCCTTATGTGAGGTATCATTGAACTCAGCAGAGAGTTCCTTCTTCATTGGTGATGGTTTGGCCCGCCCCCTATGCTTAAGCCACGCCCCCTTTCATAACTGGTGACCCATTTAAGGTACACTATTGTGTAAGGTATCATTGAACTCAGCAGAGAGTTCCTTCTTCATTGGTGATGGTTTGGCCCGCCCCCTATGCTAAAGCCACGCCCCCTTTCATAACTGGTGACCCATTTAAGGTACACTATTGTGTAAGGTATCATTGAACTCAGCAGAGAGTTCCTCCTTCACTGGTGATGGTTTGGCCCGCCCCCTATGCTTACGCCACGCCCCCTTTCATAACTGGTGACCCATTTAAGGTACATTACTGTGTAAGGTATCATTGAACTCAGCAGAGACTTCCTTCTTCATTGGTGATGTTTGGCCCACCCCCTATACTTAAGCCACGCCCCCTTTCATAACTGGTGACCCATTTAAGGTACACTATTGTGTAAGGTATCATTGAACTCAGCAGAGACTTCCTTCTTCATTGGTGATGGTTTGCCCCGACCCCTATGCTGTGGCCACGCCCCCTTTAACAAATAATGAACTGTACGACATTGATTCTTGTGTGAGGTATCGTTGAACTCGGCAGGGAGTTCCCTTTTCATTGGCGACGATTTGCAATGTCTGAGTGGCGCGCAGATGCACGGTCGCAAGGAGCGGCGTCCGCCGGTAACCCCGACGGGTGCAGAGAAGCGAGGGCCCGTCCATCGCTGCTTGCAGCTTTAATTAGGGCCCGAGCGCCGACAGCGGCGAAGGCCCTATTGGAATTGAAGGAATTATTATTATTATTATTATTATTATTATTCTTTCTTTCTTTCGCGCAATGAATTGCCTTTTTGAGGGGCTTATCATATTCAAAAACTCACCAAATTTGGCGGTCGCGTCAAGTCTGGTGAAAAATTACGTATTTTATGGGTTTTGGGAATAGTCGCACAAAAATGGCTCGCTAGCGCCCCCTACAAAGTTAAAAAAATGTAGCCCCTGCAGTACGTTTAACGTAGACTCACGAAACTTGGTACACCTATGTATCATGTCAAGACATACAGAAAGCGTCATTAGAGCCATACCCTAAACCCAACAGGAAGTCCGCCATTTTGAATTGAAAGTTCGAAATTAGTGCGATTTTGGCCATTTCCACATGTCGTACTTTAACGAACTCCTCCTAGAGATTTCATCCGATCAACTTCAAATTTGGTCTGTGCCATCTTAAGACATGATAGATGAAAAGTTGTAAAAAGAAAAACTTTTGATCATAGGGCATGGCCGTGGCGGGGCGGCCATTTTGTGCGTTTCGCCATCGAAACAGGAAGTTGGTGTAACTCAAGTGTCCATTGTCCAATTGGCTCGAAACTTTTCAGGATTCATAATAGTCCAACCCTGAGGACATATAAGGTCCGATATTTACTCAAAGTCATAGCGCCCCCTAGTGGCAACAGGAAGTAGGCCTAAAAGTCAAGGTGCTATACTTTAACGAACTCCTCCTAGAGATTTCATCCAATGGACTTCAAATTTGGTCTGTACCATCACAACACCTTTACGATGAAAAGTTGTTAAAAGAAAAACTTTTCGTCAGACGGCGTGGGCGTGGCGTGGCGGCCATTTTGAGCATCCTTCGATGAACAAAGAAGTTGTTGTAACTTTAGTGTACGTTGTCATATCTGCCCGAAACTTCTCACGTTTAACAAGGGTCCAGGCCTGAGGACACCTACAGGCCAAAATTGACATTTCGTCATAGCGCCCCCCGCTGGCAACACGAAATCTGCCTTATATGACAAACATTATCCGATTTACATGAAACTTATAATATGTGGTCTATATGTGATACTGAGCCGCCCCATATACTTTAACCACGCCCACGTACTCAGGCCACGCCCCCTTTCGTAATATTTGAACTGTTTAAGGTACACCCTTGTGTGAGGTATCATTGAACTCAGCAGAGAGTTCCTTCTTCATTGGTGATGGTTTGGCCCGCCCCCTATGCTTAAGCCACGCCCCCTTTCATAACTGGTGACCCATTTAAGGTACACTATTGTGTAAGGTATCATTGAACTCAGCAGAGAGTTCCTTCTTCATTGGTGATGGTTTGGCCCACCCCCTATGCTTTGGCCACGCCCCCTTTCATAACTGGTGACCCATTTAAGGTACACTATTGTGTAAGGTATCATTGAACTCAGCAGAGAGTTCCTTCTTCATTGGTGATGGTTTGACCCGCCCCCTACGCTTTGGCCACGCCCCCTTTCACAAATAATGAACTGTACGACATTGAGTCTTGAGTGAGGTATCGTTGAACTCGTCAGGGAGTTCCCTTTTCATTGGCGACCATTTGCATCGTCTGAGTGCCGCGCAGATGCACGGTCGCAAGGAGCGGCGTCCGCCACTAACCCCGACGCGCGCAGAGGAGCGAGGGCCCGTCCATCGCTGCTTGCAGCTTTAATTAGGGCCCGAGCGCCGACAGCGGCGAAGGCCCTATTGGAATTGAAGGAATTATTATTATTATTATTATTATTATTATTCTTTCTTTCTTTCGCGCAATGAATTGCCTTTTTGAGGGGCTTACCATATTCAAAAACTCACCAAATTTGGCGGTCGAGTGGAGACTGGTGAAAAATTACGTATTTTAAGGGTTTCGGGAATAGGCGCACAAAAATGGCTCGCTAGCGCCCCCTACAATGTTAAACAAATTGAGCCCCTGCAGTACGTTTAACGTAGAGTCACGAAATTTGGTACACAAATGTGGCATGGCAGGACGTACACAAAACGTTATTGGAGCCATACCCTAAACCCAACAGGAAGTCCGCCATTTTGAATTGAAAGTTCGAAATTAGTGCGATTTTGGCCATTTCCACATGTCGTACTTTAACGAACTCCTCCTAGACATTTCATCCGATCAACTTCAAATTTGGTCTGTGCCATCTTAAGACATGATAGATGAAAAGTTGTAAAAAGAAAAACTTTTGATCATAGGGCATGGCCGTGGCGGGGCGGCCATTTTGTGCGTTTCGCCATCGAAACAGGAAGTGGGTGTAACTCAAGTGTCCATTGTCCAATTGGCTCGAAACTTTTCACGATTCATAATAGTCCAACCCTGAGGACATATACGGTCCGATATTTACTCAAAGTCATAGCGCCCCCTAGTGGCAGCAGGAAGTAGGCCTAAAAGTCAAGGTGCTATACTTTAACGAACTCCTCCTAGAGATTTCATCCGATGGACTTCAAATTTGGTCTGTACCATCACAACACCTTTCCAATGAAAAGTTGTTAAAAGAAAAACTTTTCGTCAGACGGTGTGGGCGTGGCGTGGCGGCCATTTTGAGCATCCTTCGATGAACAAAGAAGTTGTTGTAACTTTAGTGTACGTTGTCATATCTGCCCGAAACTTCTCACGTTTAACAAGGGTCCAGGCCTGAGGACACCTACAGGCCAAAATTGACATTTCGTCATAGCGCCCCCCGCTGGCAACACGAAATCTGCCTTATATGACAAACATCATCCGATTTACATGAAACTTATAATGTGTGGTCTATATGTGATACTGAGCCGCCCCATATACTTTAACTACGCCCACTTACTCAGGCCACGCCCCCTTTCGTAATATTTGAACTGTTTAAGGTACACTCTTGTGTGAGGTATCATTGAACTCAGCAGAGAGTTCCTTCTTCATTGGTGATGGTTTGGCCCGCCCCCTATGCTTAAGACACGCCCCCTTTCATAACTGGTGACCCATTTAAAGTACACTATTGTGTAAGGTATCATTGAACTCTGCAGAGAGTTCCTTCTTCATTGGTGATGGTTTGGCCCGCCCCCTATGCTTTGGCCACGCCCCCTTTCATAACTGGTGACCCATTTAAGGTACACTATTGTGTAAGGTATCATTGAACTCAGCAGAGAGTTCCTTCTTCATTGGTGATGGTTTGGCCCGCCCCCTATGCTTAAGCCACGCCCCTTTCATAACTGGTGACCCATTTAAGGTACACTTTTGTGTAAGGTATCATTGAATTCAGCAGAAAGCTCCTTCTTCATTGGATATGGTTTGACCCGCCCCCTGTGCTTTGGCCACGCCCCCTTTCACAAATAATGAACTGTACGACATTGAGTCTTGAGTGAGGTATCGTTGAACTCGTCAGGGAGTTCCCTTTTCATTGGCGACGATTTGCAACGTCTGTGTGCCGTGCAGATGCACGGTCGCAAGGAGCGGCGTCCGCCGGTAACCCCAATGCGCGCAGAAAAGCGAGGGCCCGTCCATCGCTGCTTGCAGCTTTAATTATTATTATTATTCCTCTTCCGCGCAATGAATTGCCTTTTTGAGGGGCTTATCATATTCAAAAACTCACCAAATTTGGCGGTCGCGTCAAGTCTGGTGAAAAATTACGTATTTTAAGGGTTTCGGGAAGAGACGCACAAAAATGGCTCGCTAGCGCCCCCTACAAAGTCAAAAAAATTGAGCCCCTGCAGTGCGTTTAACGTAGACTCACGAAACTTGGTACACATATGTAGCCTGTAAAGACGTACATAAAACGTCATTGGAGCCATACCTGAAACCAAACAGGAAGTCCGTCATTTTGAATTGAATGTTCGAAATTAGTGCGATTCTGGCCATTTCCACATGTCGTACTTTAACGAACTCCTCCTAGAGATTTCATCCGATCAACTTCAAATTTGGTCTGTGCCATCTTAAGATATGATAGATGAAAAGTTGTAAAAAGAAAAACTTTTGATCATAGGGCATGGCCGTGGCGGGGCGGCCATTTTGTGCGTTTCGCCATCGAAACAGGAAGTTGGTGTAACTCAAGTGTCCATTGTCCTATTGGCTCGAAACTTTTCACGATTCATAATAGTCCCACCCTGAGGACATATAAGGTCCGATATTTACTCAATGTCATAGCGCCCCCTAGTGGCAGCAGGAAGTAGGCCTAAAAGTCAAGGTGCTATACTTTAACAAACTCCTCCTAGAGATTTCATCCGATGGACTTCAAATTTGGTCTGTACCATCACAACACCTTTCCGATGAAAAGTTGTTAAAAGAAAAACTTTTCGTCAGACGGCGTGGGCGTGGCGTGGCGGCCATTTTGAGCATCCTTTGATGAACAAAGAAGTTGTTGTAACTTTGGTGTACGTTGTCATATCTGCCCGAAACTTCTCACGTTTAACAAGGGTCCAGGCCTGAGGACACCTACAGGCCGAAATTGACATTTCGTCATAGCGCCCCCCGCTGGCAACACGAAATCTGCCTTATATGACAAACATCATCCGATTTACATGAAACTTATAATGTGTGGTCTATATGTGATACTGAGCCGCCCCATATACTTTAACCACGCCCACGTACTCAGGCCACGCCCCCTTTCGTAATATTTGAACTGTTTAAGGTACACCCTTGTGTGAGGTATCTTTGAACTCAGCACAGAGCTCCTTCTTCATTGGTGATGGTTTGGCCCGCCCCCTATGCTTAAGCCACGCCCCCTTTCATAACTGGTGACCCATTTAAGGTACACTATTGTGTAAGGTATCATTGAACTCAGCAGAGAGTTCCTTCTTCATTGGTGATGGTTTGGCCCGCCCCCTATGCTTTGGCCACGCCCCCTTTCATAACTGGTGACCCATTTAAGGTACACTATTGTGTAAGGTATCATTGAACTCAGCAGAGTTCCTTCTCCATTGGTGATGGTTTGCCCCGACCCCTATGCTTTGGCCACTCCCCCTTTCACAAATAATGAACTGTATGACATTGATTCCTGTGTGAGGTATCGTTGAACTCGTCAGGGAGTTCCCTTTTCATTGGCAACGATTTGCAACGTCTGAGTGCCATGCAGATACACGGTCGCAAGGAGCGGCGTCCGCCGGTAACCCCGACGCGCGCAGAGAAGCGAGGGCCCGTCCATCGCTGCTTGCAGCTTTAATTATTCTTTCTTTCTTTCTTCCGCGCAATGAATTGCCTTTTTGAGGGGCTTAACATATTCAAAAACTCACCAAATTTGGCGGTCGCGTCAAGTCTAGTGAAAAATTACGTATTTTAAGGGTTTCGGGAATAGGCGCACAAAAATGGCTCGCTAGCGCCCCCTACAAAGTTAAAAAAATTGAGCCCCTGCAGTACGTTTAACGTAGACTCACGAAACTTGGTACACCTATGTAACTTGTCAAGACGTACAGAAAGCGTCATTAGAGCCATACGCTAAACCCAACAGGAAGTCCGCCATTTTTAATTGAAAGTTCGAAATTAGTGCGATTTTGGCCATTTCCACATGTCGTACTTTAACGAACTCCTCCTAGAGATTTCATCCGATCAACTTCAGATTTGGTCTGTGCCATCTTAAGACATGATAGATGAAAAGTTGTAAAAAGAAAAACTTTTGATCATAGGGCATGGCCGTGGCGAGGCGGCCATTTTGTGCGTTTCGCCATCGAAACAGGAAGTTGGTGTAACTCAAGTGTCCATTGTCCAATTGGCTCGAAACTTTTCACGATTCATAATAGTCCAACCCTGAGGACATATTCCGTCCGATATTTACTCAAAGTCATAGCGCCCCCTAGTGGCAACAGGAAGTAGGCCTAAAAGTCAAGGTGCTATACTTTAACGAACTCCTCCTAGAGATTTCATCCGATGGACTTCAAATTTGGTGTGTACCATCACAACACGTTTCCGATGAAATGTTGTTAAAAGAAAAACTTTTCGTCAGACGGCGTGGGCGTGGCGTGGCGGCCATTTTGAGCATCCTTCGATGAACAAAGAAGTTGTTGTAACTATAGTGTACGTTGTCATATCTGCCCGAAACTTCTCAGGTTTAACAAGGGTCCAGGCCTGAGGACACCTACAGGCCAAAATTGACATTTCGTCATAGCGCCCCCCGCTGGCAACACGAAATCTGCCTTGTATGACAAACATCATCCGATTTACATGAAACTTATAATGTGTGGTCTATGTGTGATACTGAGCCGCCCCATATACTTTAACCACGCTCACGTACTCAGGCCACGCCCCCTTTTGTAATATTTGAACTGTTTAAGGTACACCCTTGTGTGAGGTATCATTGAGCTCAGCAGAGAGTTCCTTCTTCATTGGTGATGGTTTGGCCCGCCCCCTATGCTTAAGCCACGCCCCCTTTCATAACTGGTGACCCATTTCATGTACACTATTGTGTAAGGTATAATTGAACTCAGCAGAGAGGTCCTTCGTCATTGGTGATGGTGTGGCCCGCCCCCTATGTTTTGGCCACGCCCCCTTTCATAACTGGTGACCCATTTAATGTACACTATTGTGTAAGGTATCATTGAACTCAGCAGAGAGGTCCTTCGTCATTGGTGATGGTGTGGCCCGCCCCCTATGTTTTGGACACGACCCCTTTCACAAATAATGAACTGTACGACATTGAGTCTTGAGTGAGGTATCGTTGAACTCGTCAGGGAGTTCCCTTTTCATTGGCGACGATTTGCAACGTCTGAGTGCCGCGCAGATGCCCGGTCGCAAGGAGCGGCGTCCGCCACTAACCCCGACGCGCGCAGAGGAGCGAGGGCCCGTCCATCGCTGCTTGCAGCTTTAATTAGGGCCCGAGCGCCGACAGCGGCGAAGGCCCTATTGGAACTGAAGGAATTATTATTATTATTATTCCTCTTTCTTCCGCGCAATGAATTGCCTTTTTGAGGGGCTTAACATATTCAAAAACTCACCAAATTTGGCGGTCGCGTCCATTCTGGTGAAAAATTACGTATTTTAAGGGTTTCGGGAATAGACGCAAAAAAATGGCTCGCTAGCGCCCCCTACAAAGTAAAAAAAATTGAGCCCCTGCAGTGCGTTTAACGTAGACTCACGAAACTTGGTACACATATGTACCATGTAAAGACGTATATAAAACGTCATTGGAGCCATACCTGAAACCCAACAGGAAGTCCGCCATTTTGAATTGAATGTTCGAAATTTGTGCGATTTTGGCCATTTCCACATGTCGTACTTTAACGAACTCCTCCTAGAGATTTCATCCGATCAACTTCAAATTTGGTCTGTGCCATCTTAAGACATGATAGATGAAAAGTTGTAAAAAGAAAAACTTTTGATCATAGGGCATGGCCGTGGCGGGGCGGCCATTTTGTGCATTTCGCCATCAAAACAGGAAGTTGGTGTAACTCAAGTGTCCATTGTCCAATTGGCTCGAAACTTTTCACGATTCATAATAGTCCAGCCCTGAGGACATATAAGGTCCGATATTTACTCAAAGTCATAGCGCCCCCTAGTGGCAGCAGGAAGTAGGCCTAAAAGTCAAGGTACTATACTTTAACGAACTCCTCCTAGAGATTTCATCCGATGGACTTTAAATTTGGTCTGTACCATCACAACACCTTTCCGATGAAAAGTTGTTAAAAGAAAAACTTTTCGTCAGACGGCGTGGGCGTGGCGTGGCGGCCATTTTGAGCATCCTTTGATGAACAAAGAAGTTGTTGTAACTTTGGTGTACGTTGTCATATCTGCCCGAAACTTCTCACGTTGAACAAGGGTCCAGGCCTGAGGACACCTACAGGCCAAAATTGACATTTCGTCATAGCGCCCCCCGCTGGCAACACGAAATCTGCCTTATATGACAAACATCATCCGATTTACATGAAACTTATAATGTGTGGTCTATATTTGATACTGAGCCGCCCCATATACGTTAACCACGCCCACGTACTCAGGCCACGCCCCCTTTCGTAATATTTGAACTGTTTAAGGTACACCCTTGTGTGAGGTATCTTTGAACTCAGCAGAGAGTTCCTTCTTCATTGGTGATGGTTTGGCCCGCCCCCTATGCTTAAGCCACGCCCCCTTTCATAACTGGTGACCCATTTAAGGTACACTATTGTGTAAGGTATCATTGAACTCAGCAGAGAGTTCCTTCTTCATTGGTGATGGTTTGACCCGCCCCCTATGCTTTGGCCACGCCCCCTTTCACAAATAATGAACTGTACGACATTGAGTCTTGTGTGAGGTATCGTTGAACTCGTCAGGGAGTTCCCTTTTCATTGGAGACGATTTTCAACGTCTGATTGCCGCGCAGATGCACGGTCGCAAGGAGCGGCGTCCGCCGGTAACCCCGACGCGCGCAGAGAAGCGAGGGCCCGTCCATCGCTGCTTGCAGCTTTAATTATTATTATTCCTCTTTCTTCCGCGCAATGAATTGCCTTTTTGAGGGGCTTAACCTATTCAAAAACTCACCAAATTTGGCGGTCGCGTCAAGTCTGGTGAAAAATTACGTATTTTATGGGTTTCGGGAATAGGCGCACAAAAATGGCTCGCTAGCGCCCCCTACAAAGTTAAAAAAATTGAGCCCCTGCAGTACGTTTAACGTAGACTCACGAAACTTGGTACACCTATGTATCATGTCAAGACGTACAGAAAGCGTCATTAGAGCCATACGCTAAACCCAACAGGAAGTCCGCCATTTTGAATTGAAAGTTCGAAATTAGTGCGATTTTGGCCATTTCCACATGTCGTACTTTAACGAACTCCTCCTAGAGATTTCATCCGATCAACTTCATATTTGGTCTGTGCCATCTTAAGACATGATAGATGAAAAGTTGTAAAAAGAAAAACTTTTGATCATAGGGCATGGCCGTGGCGGGGCGGCCATTTTGTGCATTTCGCCATCGAAACAGGAAGTTGGTGTAACTCAGGTGTCCATTGTCCAATTGGCTCGAAACTTTTCACGATTCATAATAGTCCAACCCTGAGGACATATAAGGTCCGATATTTACTCAATGTCATAGCGCCCCCTAGTGGCAGCAGGACGTAGGCCTAAAAGTCAAGGTGCTATACTTTAACGAACTCCTCCTAGAGATTTCATCTGATGGACTTCAAATTTGGTCTGTACCATCTCAACACCTTTCTGATGAAAAGTTGTTAAAAGAAAAACTTTTCGTCAGACGGCGTGGGCGTGACGTGGCGGCCATTTTCACCTTTTTTCGATGAACAAAGAAGTTGTTGTAACTTTAGTGTACGTTGTCATATCTGCCCGAAACTTCTCACGTTTAACAAGGGTCCAGGCCTGAGGACCCCTACAGGCCAAAATTGACATTTCGTCATAGCGCCCCCCGCTGGCAACACGAAATCTGCCTTATATGACAAACATCATCCGATTTACATGAAACTTATACTGTGTGGTCTATATGTGATACTGAGCCGCCCCATATACTTTAACCACGCCCACTTAACCAGGCCACGCCCCCTTCCGTAATATTTGAACTGTTTAAGGTACACCCTTGTGTGAGGTATCATTGAACTCAGCAGAGAGTTCCTTCTTCATTGGTGATGGTTTGGCCCGCCCCCTATGCTTAAGCCACGCCCCCTTCATAACTGGTGACCCATTTAAGGTACACTATTGTGTAAGGTATCATTGAACTCAGCAGAGAGTTCCTTCTTCATTGGTGATGGTTTGAGCCGCCCCCTATGCTTTGGCCACGCCCCTTTCATAACTGGTGACCCATTTAAGGTACACTATTGTGTAAGGTATCAATGAACTCAGCAGAGAGTTCCTTCTTCATTGGAGATGGTTTGACCCGCCCCCTATGCTTTGGCCACGGCCCCTTTCACAAATAATGAACTGTACGACATTGATTCTTGTGTGAGGTATCGTTGAACTCGTCAGGGAGTTCCCTTTTCATTGGCGACAATTTTCAACGTCTGATTGCCGCGCAGATGCACGGTCGCAAGGAGCGGCGTTCGCCGGTAACCCCGACACGCGCAGAGGAGCGAGGGCCCGTCCATCGCTGCTTGCAGCTTTAATTAGGGCCCGAGCGCCGACAGCGGCGAAGGCCCTATTGGAATTGAAGGAATTATTATTATTATTCCTCTTCCGCGCAATGAATTGCCTTTTTGAGGGGCTTATCATATTCAAAAACTCACCAAATTTGGCGGTCGCGTCAAGTCTGGTGAAAAATTACGTATTTTATGGGTTTCGGGAATAGGCGCACAAAAATGGCTCGCTAGCGCCCCCTACAAAGTTAAAAAAATTGAGCCCCTGCAGTACGTTTAACGTAGACTCACGAAATCTGGTACACATATGTACGATGTCAAGACGTACAGAAAACGTCATCGGAGCCATACCCTAAACCCAACAGGAAGTCCGCCATTTTGAATTGAAAGTTTGAAATTAGTGCGATTTTGGCCATTTCCACATGTCGTACTTTAACGAACTCCTCCTAGAGATTTCATCCGATCAACTTCAGATTTGGTCTGTGCCATCTTAAGACATGATAGATGAAAAGTTGTAAAAAGAAAAACTTTTGATCATAGGGCATGGTCGTGGCGGGGCGGCCATTTTGTGCGTTTCGCCATCAAAACAGGAAGTTGGTGTAACTCAAGTGTCCATTGTCCAATTGGCTCGAAACCTTTCACGATTCATAATAGTCCAACCCTGAGGACATATAACGGCCGATATTTACTCAATGTCATAGCGCCCCCTAGTGGCAGCAGGAAGTAGGCCTAAAAGTCAAGGTGCTATACTTTAACAAACTCCTCCTACAGATTTTATCTGATGGACTTCAAATTTGGTCTGTACCATCACAACACCTTTCCGATGAAAAGTTGTTAAAAGAAAAACTTTTCGTCAGACGGCGTGGGCGTGGCGTGGCGGCCATTTTGAGCATCCTTCGATGAACAAAGAAGTTGTTGTAACTTTAGTGTACGTTGTCATATTTGTCCGAAACTTCTCACGTTTGACAAGGGTCCAGGCCTGAGGACCCCTACAGGCCAAAATTGACATTCCGCCATAGCGCCCCCCGCTGGCAACACGAAATCTGCCTCATATGACAAACATCATCCAATTTACATGAAACTTATAATATGTGGTCTACATGTGATACAGAGCCGCCCCATATACTTTAGCGACGCCCTCTTACTCAGGCCACGCCCCCTTTCATAATATTTGAACTGTTTGAGGTACACCCTTGTGTGAGGTATCATTGAACTCAGCAGAGAGTTCCTTCTTCATTGGTGATGGTTTGGCCCGCCCCCTTTGCTTAAGCCACACCCCCTTTCATAACTGGTGACCCGTTTAAGGTAGAGTCTTGTGTGAGGTATCATTGAACTCAGCAGAGTTCCTTCTTCATTGGTGATGGTTTGACCCACGCCCTATGCTTAAGCCACGCCCCCTTTATTAACTTGTGACCCGTTTAAGATAGTCTTATGTGAGGTATCAATGAACTCAGCATAGACCTCCCTTTTCATTGGTAAATGTTTGCCCTGACCCCTATGCCTTGGCCACGCCCCCTTTCACAAATAATGAACTGTATGACATCGAGTCTTGAGTGAGGTATCGTTGAACTCGTCAGGGAGTTCCCTTTTCATTGGCGACGATTTGCAACGTCTGTGTGCCGTGCAGATGCACGGTCGCAAGGAGCGGCGTCCGCCACTAACCCCGACGCGCGCAGAGGAGCGAGGGCCCGTCCATCGCTGCTTGCAGCTTTAATTTATCCCTTTTTTTCCGATATACTATACTATGACTATCACTTTTTCGACATGCTATACTATTAAACTTTTTCCGACATACTATACTATGACTTTTTGTCACTTTTGACGACATACTATAATATGACTTTTTTCGACATACTGTACTATTATAATTTTTTCGACATACTACACTATGACTTTTCTTTTTATCACTTTTTTCGACATACTGTACTGTGACTTTTATCACTTTTTTCATACATGACTTTTTTAATCACTTTTTTCGACATACTATAATATGCCTTATTTATTTTTATCACTTTTTTCGACATACTATACTACGACTTTTTATCCCTTTTTTACAGAGATGGGAAGTAACGAAGTACAAATACTTACCATCCCAAATACTTTGTTACTGTACTTAAGTAGATTTTTCAGGTATTTTACTTTACTTTACTATTTATTTTTGTGCCGACTTTTTACTTTTACTCCTTACATTTTTAACATAAATACCAGTACTTTCTACTCCTTACGTTTTACAAAAGTGGCTCGTTACTTACCCACTTACAAAAGCGCGATGATGCGTAACAACATTGTTTGTGACAGAACGTTCTCATTTTCATTCATAAATTCACCCAGTCTGTGTTGGGAAGCTCTGACATTTAGACCTTCGGGGTTTCCGTGGCCCTGGATCTGACGTGAGGTCACTTAACGTTACTAAGCAACAACAAGTTGCATTCTTTGCGCGGTCTTTCCTTTCTCACAACTAGTTAGTTACCTAGAGTTTGAACTAAGTTTTATAAATAACGAGATATGAAACGTTACTAAACATACCTAAATAACACTACTTCAGTGTTTTCAAAAGTCTGTCCCTGAAGCTACTGCCACGTCGGGTGACGCTGCAGCTGCCACCAACGTTAACCTACAGTTACCTGGTAAGTGAGAGTAGCCTAGCTTATATGATACCGCGTGCGCGCGCGTGTGTGTGTACGTACGTGCGTGTGCGTGTGTGTGCGCGTGCCTGTGTGTGTGTGTGTGTGTGTACCTGCGTTTGAGTACAGCAGTAAACAGAATACAATGTTTATATGTCCTTGTTTCAGATGAGAGAGACAGTGAGAACTCCCGGCCTTCATTAGGTCAATGACTATGCAATATTAGAGTAAATTCTTAAATCTTAAATATGCATTGCTTTACACAATTAAATGACTATATGGTAATGTTAGTTAGCAATGGTCAGATAATGAACTAAAATACAAACAGTGGAGCTTTTTTCTCCTTCCGTCTGCTTTTTATGCATTTGTTAGCCATGGTGCTGAAGATTGTAAACCGTTTATTAAATACTTTTGAGTAAATGTAGGCCCTTATCAGCAGATTTTACTGCTAATCGATACAAAAGTTGTATGATGATGCTAATTATTAGTCATGGTTTTGTGTGGCAGTGTAGGGGTGTCGGTTAAACGGCTTATTTGTGTGATGTGATGTCCTGTTGCGTTCAGGTTCGGTTGCGTTTCTCATAAAGTTAAATCTGTCTTATCTTTTCTCAACTGTAAGTGTTGTTTTTCCAGGACTTTAAATAAACGCCATCAATACTTAAACGTCTGTTGCCCGTGTACAGTTCGTATTCACAAACGTCACAGTACCGACTGTCTGGGGTGTCGCTGTGGGACAGGCGAGTATGAAGCTGGGAGGGGAAAATCACAGTATACATTACAAAAAAAGACTACACCACTGGTTAGTTCTACTCTAAAAGTATGCAGAACTTACATGTAGATTCATTTAAATGTTGATTAAAAATGGAACTGGATCTGTGAATTATTACAGAATCACAATTGAATTCATATCTTGTTAGTCAGAATCTCATTAACCTGGAGTCCCAGTCTCTGTCACAATAATCATATATGTGATGTTTTAGGCCTTTTGGCAGACATCCATTTAAAATGTAGACAATGGCATATATACATAACGAGCCTTTTCTCCATGTCTACTGAAGTTTCTCAGCTTGCACTCTAGTAACATTTGTGGTCCAGGTAGCTTTGCATAAAAAATGGTTGTCACTCGCAAGGCTACTTTTATACTTTAAGTACATTTCCAAGCCTGTACTTTGTTACTTTTAATTGAGTAAATAAGTTAAATCAGTACTTCTACCAGAGTATTTTTTAACACAAGTATCTGTACTTCTACTTAAGTATGAGGAGTACTTTTCCCATCTCTGCTTTTTTCGACATACTATGATAATTTTTTTCGACATACTATACTACGACTTTTATCACTTTTTTCGACATACTATACTATGACTTTTTTAGACATACTATACTATAACTTTATCACTTTGACATACTATACTATGATAATTTTTTCGACATACTATACTATAACTTTATCACTTTTTTCAACATACTATGATCATTTTTTCGAAATACTATGACTTTTTATCACTTTGACATACTATGCTATGACTTTATTACTTTTTTCGACATACTATGATAGTTTTTTCGACATATTATACTATGACTTTTCGACATACTATACTATGACTTTTATCACTTTTCGACATACGACTTTTTTATCACTTTTTTCGACATACTATACTACGACTTTTTTATCACTTATTTCAACATACTATACTACGACTTTTTATCACTTATTTCAACATACTATACTACGACTTTTTTATCACTTTTTTCGACATACTATACTATGACTTTATTACTTTTTTCGACATACTATACTATGACTTTTTTCGACATACTATACTATGACTTTTTTCGACATACTATGACTTTTAGACATACTGTACTATGACATTTTTATCATTTTTCGACATACTATACTACGACTTTTATCACTTTGACATACTATACTATAACTTTTTTTGACATACAATACTAGTTCTTTTTTTCGACATACTATACTATGACTATCACTTTCTACATACTATACTATGACTTTTATCACTTTTCTACATACTGTACTATGAAATTTTCATCACTTTTTTTCGACAAACTATACTATGACTTTATCACTTTTTTCGACATGCTGTACTATTATAATTTGACATACTATACTATGATTTTTTTATCACTTCATTCGACATACTATAATATGACTTTATCACTTTTCGACATACTATGACTTTTTTCAACATACTATAACTTTTTTATCACTTTTTGACAGTATATCATGACTTTTTTCTCACTTCTTTCGACATACTATGACTTATCTATCATTTTTTTCGACATACTATAATATGACTTTTTTATCACTTTTTTCGACATACTATGCTATGACTTTATCACTTTATTCGACATACTATAATAGGACTTTTTTATCACTTTTTCCGACATACTATACTATGACTTTTTTATCACTTTTTTCGACATACTATGCTATGACTTTTATCACTTTATTCGACATACTATAATAGGACTTTTTTATCACTTTTTCGACATACTATACTATGAAATTTTTATCACTTTTTTCGACATACTATAATGTGACTTTTTTATCACCTTTTTCGACATACCATACTATGACTTTTTTATAACTTTTTTCGACATACTATAATATGACTTTTTATCACCTTTTTCGACATACTATATTATGACTATCACTTTTTTTAGACATACTATAATTAGGGCCGGGACTCGATTAAAAAAATTAATCTAATTAGAGGCTTTGTAATTAATTAATCGAAATTAATCGCATTTTAATTGCATATCAATATTTGACCTGAGAACATTGAGAAGTAATTTTTTTCACATGGATTTCTCTCTCCACTCCAAGTGGTTTACAGTCGAGTGCAATCCAGTGAGCCAGGCCGTTGGTTATTATTTCAGACGTGGACTTAGTTACCCTGGTCCAGAAACCAGTCATCTGGTGGAGTGTGGGTTGGGTGCGGGTCCTTGTAACTTTACTCGGAGTCGGGCTAACATCCACGCTAACTCCTTATATGTTTTGCGTTCAGGTGATATTTGAGGCTCGATGTGCTGCGGTGATACGCAAATTCCTTGTTGCATAGCTTGCACACAACCATGCTCTTGTCGACGCTTCCATCTTTTCGTTTTTTTAAATAAAATTTCCCATCCACGTGGGCCAAGCAAAGCGGTCTCGTCAGCTTCTTCGTTCATCTTCACTGTGTTTTGTTGATGTCGGAAGTCAAGAACGCTAGTTGGTGCTCCAGTATAATCGGTCTGTCGAAACTCATTCATTGAAAAACGTTCCGCGGTGCAAAAATAAGTGTGGTTAAAATTGTTATTTATTTTTTGCGTAATTAATTAACGCGCTAAAGTCCCGGCCCTAACTATTATATGACTTTTTTATCACTTTTCGACATACTATAATAGGACTTTTTTCGACATACTATAGTATGACTTTTTTTGACATACTACACTGACTTTATCACTTTTTTCGACATGCTGTACTATTATAATTTTCGACAAACTATACTATGACTTTTGTATCACTTTTTTTCGACATACCATACTATGACTTTTTTATCACTTTTTTCGACATACTATAATATTACTTTTTATCACTTTTTTCGACATACTGTACTATTACTTTATCACTTTTTTCGACATACTATACTATGACTTTTTTCGACATAATATAATATGACTTTTTTTGACATACTACACTGACTTTTTTATCATGTTTTTTCGACATACTATACTATGAAATTTGTATCACTTTTTTCGACATGCTGTACTATTATAATTTTCGACATACTATACTATGACTTTATCACTTTATTCGACATACTATACTATGACTTTTTTTTTACATACTACACTATGACTTTATCACTTTTTTCGACATACTATACTATGAAATTTTTATCACTTTTAATGACATACTATACTATGACATTTTTATCACATTTTTCGACATACTATACTGTGACTTTTTTATCACTTTTCGACATACTATACTATGACTTTATCACCTTTTTCGACATACTACACTATGACTTATTTATCACTTTTTTCGACATACTACACTATGACTTTTTTATCACTTTTTTCGACATACTATATTAGGACTTTTTTATTTTTATCACTTTTTTCGACATACTATGACTTATTTTTATCACTTTTTTCGACATACTATACTATGACATTTGCATCACTTTTTTCGACATACTATACTATGACTTTTTATCACTTTTTTAGACCTACTATAACTTTTTTATTTATATCACTTTTTTCGACATACTATACTATGACATTTTTAATCACTTTTTTCGACATACTATAATATGACTTTATATCACTTTTTTTCGACATACTATAATATGACTTTATATCACTTTTTTTCGACATACTATGACTTTATCACTTTTGTCGACATACTATACTATGACTTTTTTCGCCACTGTACTGTGACTTTTTTATCACTTTCTTCGACATACTATAATATGCCTTATTTCTTTTTATCACTTTTTTAGACATACTGGTATTTTTTTCGACATACTATGACTTTTTATCACTTTTTTCGACAGACTATAATATGACTTTTTTCGACATACTATACCATGACTTTTTTCGATATACTATACTACGACTTTTTATCACTTTTTTAGACATACTATACTATGATAATTTTTTCAACATACTATACTATGACTTTTTTATCACTTTTTTTGACAGTGTATTATGACTTTTTCGCACGTTTTTCGACATACTATACTATGACTTTTTTTTCCACCTTTTTCGACATACTATACTATGCCTTTATCACTTTTTTCGACATACTAAAATATGATAATTTTTTCTACATACTATATTATAGCTTTTTTATCACTTTTTTCGACATACTGTACTATTACTTTATCACTTTTTTCGACATAGTATATTATGACTTCTTTATCACTTTTGTCGACGTACTATACTATGACTTCGACATACTATAATATGACTTCTTTCGACATACTGTACTATTACTTTATCACTTTTTTCAACATACTATAATATCACTTTTTTCGACATACTATACTAGTACTTTATCACTTTTTTCGACATACTAATATGATAATTTTTTCAACATACTATACTATGACTTTATCACTTTTTTCGACATAGTATATTATGACTTTTTTCTCACTTTTGGCGAAGTACTATACTATGACTTTGACATACTATACTATGACTTTTTTCGACACACTATACTATGCCTTTATCCCTTTTTTCGACATACTATACTTTGACTTTTTTATCACTTTTTTCGACACACTATAGACATTTTTATCACTTTTTTCGACATACTATACTGTGACTTTTTTATCACCTTGTTCGACATACCATACTATGACATTTTTATCACTTTTTTCGACATACTGTACTATGACTTTTTTCGACTTACTGTACTATGACTTTTTTCTTTATCACTTTTTTCGACATACTATAATATGACTTTTTTATCACTTTTTTCGACATAATACACTATGACATTTGCATCACTTTTTTCGACATACTATGCTGACTTTTCGACATACTATACTATAACTTTTTTATCACTTTTTTCAACATAATATATTATGACTTTTTTATCACTTTTTTCGACATAGTATATTATGACTTTTTTCTCACTTTTGGCGACGTACTATACTATGACTTTGACATACTATACTATGACTTTTTTATAACTTTGTTCGACCTACTATAATATGACTTTTTTTAATCACCTTTTTCGACATACTATAATATGACTTTTTTCGACATACTATACTATGACTTTTCGACATACTAATGACTTTTTATCACTTTTTTCGAAAAACCATGATAATTTTTTCGACTTACTATACTATGACATCACTTTTTTAGACATACTATACTAGGATTCTTTTTCTTTTCATCACTTTTTTAGACAAACTATAATATGACTTTTTTCGACATACTATACATGACTTTTTTCGACATACTATACTATAACTTTATTACTTTTCGACATACTATACTGTGACTTTCTTATTACTTTTTTCGACATATTATACTATGACTTTTTTCGACATACTATACTATGACTTTTCGACATACTATACTATGACTTTTCGACATACTATAATATGACTTTTTATCACTTTTTTCGACGTACTATGACTTTTTTCGACATACTTTACTATGACTTCATCACTTTTTTCGACATACTGTAGTATGACTTTTATCCCTTTTTTTCGACATACTATAATATGACTTTATCACTTTTTTTCGACATACTATAATATGACTTTATCACTTTCTACATACTATACTATGACTTATCACTTTTTTCGACATACTATACTATGACTATCACTTTTTTCAACAAACTATACTATGACTTTTTTTATCACTTTTTTCGACATACTATACTATGCCTTTATCACTTTTTTCGACATACTAAAATATGATAATTTTTTCTATATACTATATTATAGCTTTTTTATCACTTTTTTCAACATAGTATATTATGGCTTTTCTCACTTTTGGCGACGTACTATACTATGACATACTATACTATGACTTTTTTATAACTTTGTTCGACATACTATAATATGACTTTTTTTAATCACCTTTTTCGACATACTATACTACGACTTTTCTTTTTATCACTTTTTTCGACATACTATAATATGACTTTTTTCGACATACTATACTAAGACTTTTTAACACTTTTTTCGACATACTATAATATGACTTTTTTCGACATACTATAATATGACTTTTTTATCACTTTTTTCGACATAATACACTATGACATTTGCATCACTTTTTTCGACATACTATGCTGACTTTTCGACATACTATACTATAACTTTTTTATCACTTTTTTCAACATACTATATTATGACTTTTTTATCACTTTTTTCGACATAGTATATTATGACTTTTTTCTCACTTTTGGCGACGTACTATACTATGACTTTGACATACTATACTATGACTTTTTTATAACTTTGTTCGACCTACTATAATATGACTTTTTTTAATCACCTTTTTCGACATACTATAATATGACTTTTTTCGACATACTATA
This sequence comes from Gymnocephalus cernua, assembly GCA_023631565.1. Lineage (NCBI taxonomy): Eukaryota > Metazoa > Chordata > Actinopteri > Perciformes > Percidae > Gymnocephalus > Gymnocephalus cernua. The sequence continues at coordinate 34,619,309 of CM042433.1, read as the reverse complement.
CTATGACTTTTCGACATACTAATGACTTTTTATCACTTTTTTCGAAAAACCATGATAATTTTTTCGACTTACTATACTATGACATCACTTTTTTAGACATACTATACTAGGATTCTTTTTCTTTTCATCACTTTTTTAGACAAACTATAATATGACTTTTTTCGACATACTATACATGACTTTTTTCGACATACTATACTGTGACTCTTATTACTTTTTTCGACACATTATACTATGACTTTTTTCGACATACTATACTATGACTTTTCGACATACTATACTATGACTTTTCGACATACTATAATATGACTTTTTATCACTTTTTTCGACGTACTATGACTTTTTTCGACATACTTTACTATGACTTCATCACTTTTTTCGACATACTGTAGTATGACTTTTATCCCTTTTTTTCGACATACTATAATATGACTTTATCACTTTCTACATACTATACTATGACTTATCACTTTTTTCAACAAACTATACTATGACTTTTTTTATCACTTTTTTCGACATACTATACTATGCCTTTATCACTTTTTTCGACATACTAAAATATGATAATTTTTTCTATATACTATATTATAGCTTTTTTATCACTTTTTTCGACATAGTATATTATGACTTTTTTATCACTTTTGTCGACGTACTGTACTATGACTTCGACATACTATACTATGACTTTTTTTAATCACTTTTTTCGAGATACTATAATATGACTTTTTATCACTTTTTTCGACATACTATACTATGAAATTTGTATCACTTTTTTCGACATACTATACTATGAAATTTGTATCACTTTTTTCGACATACTATACAGTGACTTTTTTATAACTTTTTTAGACATACTATACTATGACTTTTATCACTTTTTTCGACATACTATAATATGACTTTTTTCGACATACTGTACCATTATATATTTTTCGACATACTACACTATGACTTTTCTTTTTATCACTTTTTTCGACATATTGTACTGTGACCTTTTTATCACTTTTTAGACAAACTATACTTTTTTTCGACATACTATACTGACTTTTCGACATACTATGACATTTTATCACTTTCTTTGACATACTATACTATCACTTTTTTATCACTTTTTTCATAGTATAGTATATTATGGCTTTTCTCACTTTTGGCGACGTACTATACTATGACATACTATACTATGACTTTTTTATAACTTTGTTCGACATACTATAATATGACTTTTTTTAATCACCTTTTTCGACATACTATACTACGACTTTTCTTTTTATCACTTTTTTCGACATACTATAATATGACTTTTTTCGACATACTATACTATGACTTTTTAACACTTTTTTCGACATACTATAATATGACTTTTTTCGACATACTATAATATGACTTTTTATCACTTTTTTCGACATACTATACTATGAAATTTTTATCACTTTTTTCGACATACTATACTATGAAATTTTTATCACTTTTTTCGACATACTATACTATGAAATTTGTATCACTTTTTTCGACATACTATACTGTGACTTTTTTATCACTTTTTTCGACATACTATGACTTTTCGACCTACTATACTATGACTTTATCCATTTTTTCGACATACTATAATATGACTTATCACTTTTTTCGACATACATTGACTTTTCTCTTTTTATCACTTTTTAGACAAACTATACTTTTTTTCGACATACTATACTATGACTTTATCACTTTCTACATACTATACTATGACTTTATCACTTTTTTCGACTTACTATACTATGACTTTTTATCACTTTTTTTAGACATACTATGATCATTTTTTCAACATACTATACTATGACTTTTTACCACTTTTTTCGACAGACTATAATATAACTTTTTTTAACATACTATACTATGACTTTTCGACATACTATACTATGATTTTTATCACTTTTTTTGACATACTTTAATGACTTTTTTATCCCTTTTTTTCGATATACTATACTATGACTATCACTTTTCCGACATACTATACTATGACTTTTTGTCACTTTTGACGACATACTATAATATGACTTTTTTCGACATACTATACTATGACTTTCGACATACTGTACTATGACATTTTTATCACTTTTTGACATACTATAATATGCCTTTTTCGACATACTATACTAGTAGCCAAAACACAGCAGCAGTAGAGAGTAGAGGAGAAGAAGATGCAGCAGCAGCAAAAACCCAAATAAAGTAAGTACTTAGCTTAACTCTAGCAGGCAGAAGTAAGTTCCCTCACAAATCAGATGCACTCTGAATATTGGTCTGATTTCAGCTACTTATGTAACCAGACACAGGTGTGGAGGCCACACCCCTGCCAATCACTCAAAGCACCTGAGAGTCGTTTAACTCCACTCCAAATTCACGCTAAACTAGTTTCACTGTAACAACCAATCCAAGCAACACAAGCAAAGTAGCCAAAACGCAGCAGCAGTAGAGAGTAGAGGAGAAGAAGAAGCAGCAGCAGCAGCAAAAACCCAAATAAAGTAAGTACTTAGCTTAACGGCAGGCAGAAGTAACATATTACACTATGACTTTTTTATCACTTTTTTCAACATACTATACTACGACTTTTATCGACATACTATACTATGACTTTTTCATCACTTTTTTCAACATACTATACTATGACTTATCACTTTTTTCGACATACTATACTGACTTTTTATCACTTTTTTCGACATACTATACTATGACTTTATCACTTTTTTCGACATACTATGACTTTTTTTGACATACTACACTGACTTTTTTATCACTTTTTTCGACATACTATAATGACTTTTTTCGACATACTATAATATGACTTTTTATCACTTTTTTCGACATACTATACTATGACTTTCATCACTTTTTTCGACATACTATACTATGACTTTTTTCGACATACTATACTATGACATTTTTATCACTTTTTTCGACATACTATAATATGACTTTCGACATACTATGACTTTTTCATCACTTTTTTCGACATACTATACTATGACTTTTTATCACTTTTTTCGACATACTATACTATGACATTTTTATCACTTTTTTCGACATACTATACTATGACTTTTTTTGACATACTACACTATGACTTTTTTATCACTTTTTTCGACATACTATACTATGACTTTCATCACTTTTTTCGACATACTATACTATGACATTTTTATCCCTTTTTTCGACATACTACAATATTATTTTTTGAAATACTATACTATGAATTTTTTATCACTTTTCGACATACTAAAATATGCAAATTTTTTTCGACATTCTATACCATAACTTTGTTATCACTTTTTTCGACATACTATAATATTACTTTTTTCGACATACTATACTATCACTTTTTTCACTTTTTACAACATACTAAAATATGATAATTTTTCGACATACTATACTATGACTTTTATCACTTTTTTCGACATACTATAACTTCTTTATCACTTTTTTCGACATACTATAATATGACTTACTTTTTTCGACATACTATACTATAACTTTTTTCGACATACTATACTATGACATTTTTAATCACTTTTTTCGACATACTATACTAGGACTTTTTTCCACATACTATACTATGACTTTTTTATCACCTTTTTCGACATACTATACTATGACTTTCTTTTTATCACTTTTTTTGACATACTATACTAGTACTTTATCAGTTTTTTCGACATACTAAAATATGTTACTTTTTTCGACATACTGTACTATTACTTTATCACTTTTTTCGACATACTATAATATGACTTTTTTCAACATACTATACTATGACTTTTATCACTTTTTTAGACCTACTATAACTTTTTTATTTGTATCACTTTTTTCGAAATACTATACTATGACATTTTTAATCACTTTTTTCGACACTGTAATGTGACTTTTTTATCACTTTTTTCGACATACTGTAATGTGACTTTTATCACTTTTTTCGACATACTGTACTATTACTTTATCACTTTTTTTGACATACAATAATATGACTTTATCACTTTTTTCAACATACTATACTAGAACTTTTTTCGACATACTATACTATGACTTATTTATCATTTTTTTTGACATACTATACTGTGACTTTTTTATCACCTTTCGACATACTATACTATGACTTTTTTATCACTTTTTTCGACATGCTGTACCTTTTTTCTTATCACTTTTTTTGACATCCTATACTATGACATTTTTCGACATACTATAGTAGGACTTTTTACGACATACTATGACTTTTATCACTTTTTTCGACACACTACACTATGACTTTTTTATCGCTTTTTTCGACATACTATACTAGTACTTATTACTTTTTTCGACATGCTATACTATGACTTTTTATCACTTTTTTAGACATACTAAAATATGATAATTTCTTCGACATACTATATTATAGCTTTATCACTTTTTTCGACATACTGTACTATTACTTTATCACTTTTTTCGACATACTATACTATGACATTTATCACTTTTTTCGACATACTATAATATGACTTCACTTTTTTCGACACACTATACTATAACTTTTTTCGACATACTATACTATGACTTTTTTATCACTTTTTGACATACTGTACTATTAATTTATCACTTTTTTCGACATACTATACTATGACTTTTTTATCACCTTTTTCGACATACTATACTATGAAATTTTTATCAATTTTTTCGACATACTATAATATGACTTTATCACCTTTTTCGACATACTATACTATGACTTTTTTATCACTTATTTCGACATACTATACTTTGACTCTATCACTTTTTTCGACATACTATACTATGACTTTTTTCGACATACTATAATATGACTTTATCACTTTTAGACATACTATGACTTTTTTATTTTTATCACTTTTTTCGACATACTATACTATGACTTTTTTATCACTTATTTCGACATACTATACTTTGACTCTATCACTTTTTTCGACATACTATACTATGACTTTTTTCGACATACTATAATATGACTTTTTTCGACATACTATACTATGACTTTTTTATCACTTTTTTCGACATGCTGTACCTTTTTTCTTATCACTTTTTTTGACATCCTATACTATGACATTTTTCGACATACTATAGTAGGACTTTTTACGACATACTATGACTTTTATCACTTTTTTCGACACACTACACTATGACTTTTTTATCGCTTTTTTCGACATACTATACTAGTACTTATTACTTTTTTCGACATGCTATACTATGACTTTTTATCACTTTTTTAGACATACTAAAATATGATAATTTCTTCGACATACTATATTATAGCTTTATCACTTTTTTCGACATACTGTACTATTACTTTATCACTTTTTTCGACATACTATACTATGACATTTATCACTTTTTTCGACATACTATAATATGACTTCACTTTTTTCGACACACTATACTATAACTTTTTTCGACATACTATACTATGACTTTTTTATCACTTTTTGACATACTGTACTATTAATTTATCACTTTTTTCGACATACTATACTATGACTTTTTTATCACCTTTTTCGACATACTATACTATGAAATTTTTATCAATTTTTTCGACATACTATAATATGACTTTATCACCTTTTTCGACATACTATACTATGACTTTTTTATCACTTATTTCGACATACTATACTTTGACTCTATCACTTTTTTCGACATACTATACTATGACTTTTTTCGACATACTATAATATGACTTTATCACTTTTAGACATACTATGACTTTTTTATTTTTATCACTTTTTTCGACATACTATACTATGACTTTTTTATCACTTATTTCGACATACTATACTTTGACTCTATCACTTTTTTCGACATACTATACTATGACTTTTTTCGACATACTATAATATGACTTTTTTCGACATACTATACTATGACTTTTTTATCACTTTTTTCGACATGCTGTACCTTTTTTCTTATCACTTTTTTTGACATCCTATACTATGACATTTTTCGACATACTATAGTAGGACTTTTTACGACATACTATGACTTTTATCACTTTTTTCGACACACTACACTATGACTTTTTTATCGCTTTTTTCGACATACTATACTAGTACTTATTACTTTTTTCGACATGCTATACTATGACTTTTTATCACTTTTTTAGACATACTAAAATATGATAATTTCTTCGACATACTATATTATAGCTTTATCACTTTTTTCGACATACTGTACTATTACTTTATCACTTTTTTCGACATACTATACTATGACATTTATCACTTTTTTCGACATACTATAATATGACTTCACTTTTTTCGACACACTATACTATAACTTTTTTCGACATACTATACTATGACTTTTTTATCACTTTTTGACATACTGTACTATTAATTTATCACTTTTTTCGACATACTATACTATGACTTTTTTATCACCTTTTTCGACATACTATACTATGAAATTTTTATCAATTTTTTCGACATACTATAATATGACTTTATCACCTTTTTCGACATACTATACTATGACTTTTTTATCACTTATTTCGACATACTATACTTTGACTCTATCACTTTTTTCGACATACTATACTATGACTTTTTTCGACATACTATAATATGACTTTATCACTTTTAGACATACTATGACTTTTTTATTTTTATCACTTTTTTCGACATACTATACTATGACTTTTTTATCACTTATTTCGACATACTATACTTTGACTCTATCACTTTTTTCGACATACTATACTATGACTTTTTTCGACATACTATAATATGACTTTTTTCGACATACTATAATATGACTTTTTTATCAATTTTCGACATACTATACTATGACTTTTTTCGACATACTATAATATGACTTTATCACTTTTAGACATACTATGACTTTTATATTTTTATCACTTTTTTCGACATACTATATTATGACTTTTTTTATCACTTTTCGACATACTATACTGTGACTTTTATATCACTTTTTTCAACATACTATACTATGACATTTTTGTTACTTTTTTCAACATACTATAATAGGACTTTTTTCGACATACTATACTATGACTTTTTATCACTTTTTCGACATACTATACTATGACTTTTTTCGACATACTATAACTTTTTTCGACATACCATACTATGACTTTATCACTTTTTTCGACATACTATATTATGACTTTTATCACTTTTTTCGACATACTATAATATGACTTTTTTATCACTTTTTTTGACATACTATACTATACTACTTAATACTGGACCAATGACAGCTTAAAACTGTTCTGTTCAGGCAGGCGTTCTTAAGTTGTTCGTAGCCTTTGCGGATTTTAAATTTGCTCTACACTGCTCGTTTAGCTGTTTTTCTTTCGAATGCGTTTTTTCTGTATGTTTTTTATTGATTGTATAAGTTTTTCTGTTTTCTATTATCCATGTGTTTTGATGTGGTTTCTGTAGCACTTTGAGATTTTCTCATGAAAAGTGCTCTACAAATAAAATTTATTATTATGACTTTATCACTTTTTTAGACATACTATGACTTTTTTATCACTTTTTTCGACATAGTATATTATTACTTTTTTATCACTTTTTTCGACATACTGTACTATGACTTTTTATCACTTTTTTTGACATACTATACTATAACTTTTTTTTATTTGTATCACTTTTTTGACATACTATGATATTTTTATCACTTTTTTCGACATAGTATATTATGACTTTTTTATCACTTTTCGACATACTGTACTATTATTTTATCACTTTTTTCAACCTACTATAATATGACTATTTTCGACATACTATACTATGACTTATTTATCACTTTTTTCGACATACTATACTGTGACTTTTTTAGCACCTTTTTCTACATACTATACTAGTACTTTTTTATCACTTTTTTCGACATGCTAAAATATGATAATTTTTTCGACATACTATACTATGACTTTATCACTTTTTTCGACATACTAAAATATGATAATTTTTTCGACATACTATATTATAGCTTTTTTATCACTTTTTTCAACATACTATACTATGACTTTTTATCTCTTTTTTTAGACATACTATACTATGACTTTTTTATCGCTTTTTTCGACATAGTATATTATGACTTTTTTATCACTATTGTCGACGTACTATACTATGACTTTTATAACTTTTTTCGACATACTATAATATGACTTTTTTTAATCACTTTTTTCGACATACTATACTATGACTTTTTTATGACCTTTTTCGACATACTATACTATGACTTTTTTCTTTTTATCACTTTTTTCGACATACTATACTATGCCTTTATCACTTTTTCGACATACTATACTATGACTTTTTCGACATACTGTACTATGACTTTTTTATAACTTTCTTCGACATACTATACTATGACTTTTTATCACTTTTTTCGACATACTACAATATGACTTTTTTCGACATACTATACTATGAAATTTTTATCACTTTTTTTGACATACTATACTATGACATTTTTATCACTTTTTTCGACATACTATACTGTGACTTTTTTATCACCTTTTTCGACATACCATACTATGATTTTTTAATAACCTTTTTAGACATACTATACTTTGACTTTATCACTTTTTTAGACATACTATAATATGACTTTATCACTTTTGTCGACATACTATAATATGACTTTTTTAGCACCTTTTTCTACATACTATACTAGTACTTTTTTATCACTTTTTTTGACATGCTAAAATATGATAATTTTTTCGACATACTATATTATAGCTTTTTTATCACTTTTTTCGACATACTGTACTGTGACTTTTTTACCACTTTTTTCGACATACTATACTATGACGTTTTTCAACCTACTATACTATGACTTTTTTCGACATACTATACTATGACTTTTCGACATACTATACTATGACTTTTCGACATACTATACTATGACTTTTCGACATACTATACTATGACTTTTATCACTGTTTTCGACATACTATAATTTTTTCGACATACTATACTACGACTTTTTATCACTTTTTTAGACATACTATACTATGATAATTTTTTCGACATACTGTACTGTGACTTTTTTTAATCACTTTTTTCGACCTACAATAATTTTTTTGACATACTATAATATGACTTTTTTATCCCTTTTTTCAACATACTATAATATGACTTTTTTAATCACTTTTTTGACGTACAATAATATGACTTTTTTCGACAAACTGTACTATTATAATTTTTTCGACATACTACACTATGACTTTTCTTTTTATCATTTTCGACATATTGTACTGTGACTTTATCACTTTTTTCGACATACTATATGTGTGTGACTTTATCACTTTTTTCGACATACTATAATATGACTTTATCACTTTTTTCCGACATACTATAATATGACTTTTTATCACTTTTTATCGACATACTATACCATGACTTTTTTCGACATACTATACTACGACTTTTTTCACCTTTTTCGACATACTGTACTGTGACTTTATCACTTTTTCGACATACTATAATATGACTTTTTTCGACATACTATACTAAGCCTTTATCACTTAATATGACTTTTTTAATCACTTTTTTCGACATACTATACTATGACTTTTTTTCACCTTTTTCGACATACTATACTATGACTTTTTATCACTTTTTTTCGATTTATCACTTTTTTGACATACTATACTATGACTTTTTATCACTTTTTTGACATACTATACTATGACTTTTTATCACTTTTTTGACTTACTATAATATGACTTTTTTATCCCTTTTTTCGACATACTATAGTATGAATTTATCACTTTTTTCAACATACTATACTATGACGTTTTATCACTTTTTTGACATACTATACTATGACTTTTTATCACTTTTTTCGACTTACTATAATATGACTTTTTTATCCCTTTTTTCGACATACTATAGTATGAATTTATCACTTTTTTCGACATACTATACTATGACTTTTTATCACTTTTTTTCAACATACTATACTATGACTTTTTTATCACTTTTTTCGACATACTGTACTGTGAATTTATCACTTTTTTCGACATACTATGTGTGTGACTTCATCACTTTTGTTGACATACTATAATATGACTTTTTTCGACATACTGTACTGTGACTTTTTTATCACTTTCTTCGACATACTATGATATGCCTTATTTCTTTTTATCACTTTTTTCGACATACTATACTACGACTTTTTATCACTTTTTTCGACAGACTATAATATGACTTTTTTCGACATACTATACCATGACTTTTTTCGAAATACTATACTACGACTTTTTATCACTTTTTTAGACATACTATACCATGATAATTTTTATCACTTTTTCGACATACTATAATATGACTTTTTTCGACATACTATACTAAGCCTTTATCACTTAATATGACTTTTTTATCACTTTTTTCAACATACTATACTATGACTTTATCACTTTTTTCGACATAGTATATTATGACTTTTTTCTCACTTTTGGCGACGTACTATACTATGACTTTGACATACTATACTATGACTTTTTTATAACTTTTTTCGACATACTATAATATGACTTTTTTCGACATACTATGAAAGTTTTTTCAACATATTATACTATGACTTTTTTCGACATACTATACTATGACTTTTTATCACTTTTTTCGACAGACTATAATATGACTTTTTTCGACATACTATACTATGACTTTTCGACATACTATACTATGATTTTTATCACTTTTTTCGACATACTATACTATGACTTTATCCCTTTTTTCGACATACTATACTATGACTTTTTATCACTTTTTTCGACATACTATACTATGACTTTTTATCACTTTTTTCGACATACTATACTATGACTTTTTATCACTTTTTTCGACATACTATACTATGACTTTATCACTTTTTTCGACATACTATACTATGACTTTTTATCACTTTTTTCGATATACTATACTATGACTTATCACTTTTTTGACATACTATACTATGACTTTTTATCACTTTTTTCGACATACTATAACTTCTTTATCACTTTTTTCGACATACTACAATATTACTTTTTTGAAATACTATACTATGACTTTTTATCACTTTTTTCGACATACTATATACTATGACTTTTTTCGACATACTACAGTATGACTTTTTTAATCACTTTTTTCGACATACTATACTATGACTTTTTATCACTTTTTTCGACATACTATACTATGACTTTTATCACTTTTCTACTATGACTTTTTATCACTTTTTTCAACATACTATACACTATGACTTTTTTCGACATACTATAATATTACTTTTTTCGACATACTATACTATGACTTTTTATCACTTTTTTCGACATACTATACTATGACTTTTTTATCACTTTTTTCGACGTACTATACTAGGACTGTTTGACATACTATACTATGACTTTTTTATCACTTTTTTCGACATACTATACTATGACTTTTTTATCACTTTTTTCGACATACTAAACTATGACTTTTTTATCACTTTTTTCGACATACTGTACTGTGACCTTTTTATCACTTTTTTCGACATACTATAATGTGACTTTATCACCTTTTTCGACATACTATACTATGACTTTTTTCGACATACTATACTATGACTTTTTTATCGCTTTTTTCGACATACTGTACTGTGACCTTATCACTTTTTTCGACATACTATACTATGACTTTATCACCTTTTTCAACATACTATACTATGACTTTTTTCTTTTTATCACTTTTTTCGACATACTAAAATATAACTTTTTTCGACATACTATACTATGACTTTTTTATTACCTTTTTCGACATACCATACTATGACTTTTTTCTTTTTATCACTTTTTTCGACTTACTATAATATGACTTTTATCACTTTTTTCGACATACTATACTATGAACTTTTAATCACTTTTTTCGACATACTATACTATGACTTTTTATCACTTTTTTTGACATACTGTAATATTATAATCTTTTCGACATACTATACTATGACTTTATCACTTTTTTCGACATACTGTACTATTATAATTTTTTCGACATACTATACTATGACTTTTTTATCACTTTTTTCGACACATACTATATTATGACTTTTTTAATCACTTTTTTCGACATACTGTACTATTATAATTTATTCGACATACTATTCTATGACTTTTTTATCACTTTTTTCGACTTACTATACTATGACTTTTACCACTTTTTTCGACATACTATACTATGACTTTTTTCGACATACTATACTATGATAATTTTTTCGACATACTATACTATGACTTTTTTATAACTTTTTTCGACATACTATACTATGACGTTTTTATCACTTTTTTAGACATACTATACTATGACTTTTTTATTTTTATCACTTTTTTCGACATACTGTACTGTGACCTTTTTATAACTTTTTTCGACATACTATACTATGACGATTTTATAACTTTTTTCGACATACTATAATATGACTTTTTATCACTTTTTTAGACATACTATACTATGACTTTTTTATTTTTATCACTTTTTTCGACATACTAAACTATGACTTTTTTATCACTTTTTACGACATACTATACTATGATAATTTTTTCGACATACTATACTATGACTTTTTATCACTTTTTTAGACATACTATACTATCACTTTTTTATTTTTATCACTTTTTTCGACGTACTATACTATGACTTTTTTATAACTTTTTTCGACATACTATACTATGACTTTTTTATAACTTTTTTCGACATACTATAATATGACTTTTTATCACTTTTTTCGACATACTATACTATAACTTTTTTATTTTTATCACTTTTTTCGACATACTATAATATACTTTTTTCCACATACTATACTATGACTATTTTATCACTTTTTACGACATACTATACTATGACTATTTTATCACTTTTTACGACATACTATACTATGATAATTTTTTCGACATACTAAACTATGACTTTTTTATCACTTTTTTTGACATACTATAATATGACTTTTTTCGACATACTAAAATATGACTTTTCGACATACTGTACTATTATAATTTTTTCGACATACTATACTATGACTTTATCACTTTTTTCGACATGCTGTACTATTATAATTTTTTCGACATACTATACTATGTTTTTTTTATCACTTTTTTCGACATACTATACTATGACTTTTTTCGACATACTATACTATAATTTTTTCGACATACTATAATATGACTTGTTTATCACTTTTTTCGACATACTATACTATGACTTTTTTGCACTTTTTTCGACATACTGTACTATTTTAATTTTTTCGACATACTATTCTATGACTTTTTTATCACTTTTTTCGACATACTATTCTAAGACTTTTTTATCACTTTTTTCGACTTACTATACTATGACTTTTATCACTTTTTTCGACATACTATACTATGACTTTTTTCGACATACTATACTATGATAATGTTTTCGAAATACTATACTATGACTTTTTTATAACTTTTTTCGACATACTATACTATGACGTTTTTATAACTTTTTTCGACATACTATAATATGACTTTTTATCACTTTTTTAGACATACTATACTATGACTTTTTTATTTTTATCACTTTTTTCGACATACTAAACTATGACTTTTTTATCACTTTTTTCGACATACTGTACTGTGACCTTTTTATCACTTTTTTCGACATACTATAATGTGACTTTATCACTTTTTTCGACATACTAAAATATGACTTTTTTCGACATACTATACTATGACTTTTTTATCGCTTTTTTCGACATACTGTACTGTGACCTTATCACCTTTTTCGACATACTATACTATGACTTTTTTCTTTTTATAACTTTTTTCGACATACTATACTATGACTTTTTTATCACCTTTTTCGACATACCATACTTTGACTTTTTTCTTTTTATCACTTTTTTCGACTTACTATAATATGACATTTTTATAACTTTTTTCGACATACTATACTATGACATTTTTATAACTTTTTTCGACATACTATAATATGACTTTTTATCACTTTTTTCGACATACTAAACTATGACTTTTTTATCACTTTTTTCGACATACTATACTATTATAATTGTTTCGACATACTATACTATGACTTTTTTATCACTTTTTTCGAGATACTATACTATGACTTTTTTATCACTTTTTTCGACATATTGTACTATTATAATTTTTTCGACATACTATACTATGACTTTTTCTTTTTATCACTTTTTTCGACATACTATAATATGACTTTTTTCGACATACTATAATATGACTTTTTTCGACATACTATACTATTACTTTTTTATAACTTTTTTCCACATACTATAATATGACTTTTTATCACTTTTTTAAACATGCTATACTATGACTTTTTTATCACTGTTTTCGACATACTATAATATGACTTTTTTCTTTTTAACACTTTTTTCGACATACTATACTACAACTTTTTTATCACTTTTTTCGACATACTATACTATAATTTTTTCGACATACTATAATATGACTTTTTATCACTTTTTTCGACATACTATACTGTGACTTTATCACTTTTTTCGACATACTATACTATGATAATTTTTTCGACATACTATAATATGTCTTTTTATCACTTTTTTTGACATACTATACTATGACTTTTTTATTTTTATCACTTTGTTTGACATACTATAATTTGACTTTTTATCACTTTTTTCGACATACTATACTATGACGTTTTTATCACTTTTTTCGACTTACTATAATATGACTTTTTTATCACTTTTTTCGACAAAGTATATTATGACCTTTTTATCACTTTTTCGACATAGTATATTATGACTTTTATATCACTTTTTTCGACATAGTATATTATGACTTTTTATCACTTTTTTCGACATACTATATTATGACTTTTTTCGACATACTATACTATGACTTTTTTAGCACTTTTTTCGACATACTATACTGTGATAACTTTTTCGATATACTATACTATGACTTTTCGACATACTATACTATGACTTTTATCACTGTTTTCGACATACTATAATTTTTTCGACATACTATACTACGACTTTTTATCACTTTTTTAGACATACTATACTATGATAATTTTTTCGACATACTGTACTGTGACTTTTTTTAATCACTTTTTTCGACCTACAATAATTTTTTTGACATACTATAATATGACTTTTTTATCCCTTTTTTCAACATACTATAATATGACTTTTTTAATCACTTTTTTGACGTACAATAATATGACTTTTTTCGACAAACTGTACTATTATAATTTTTTCGACATACTACACTATGACTTTTCTTTTTATCATTTTCGACATATTGTACTGTGACTTTATCACTTTTTTCGACATACTATATGTGTGTGACTTTATCACTTTTTTCGACATACTATAATATGACTTTATCACTTTTTTCCGACATACTATAATATGACTTTTTATCACTTTTTATCGACATACTATACCATGACTTTTTTCGACATACTATACTACGACTTTTTTCACCTTTTTCGACATACTGTACTGTGACTTTATCACTTTTTCGACATACTATAATATGACTTTTTTCGACATACTATACTAAGCCTTTATCACTTAATATGACTTTTTTAATCACTTTTTTCGACATACTATACTATGACTTTTTTTCACCTTTTTCGACATACTATACTATGACTTTTTATCACTTTTTTTCGATTTATCACTTTTTTGACATACTATACTATGACTTTTTATCACTTTTTTGACATACTATACTATGACTTTTTATCACTTTTTTTGACTTACTATAATATGACTTTTTTATCCCTTTTTTCGACATACTATAGTATGAATTTATCACTTTTTTCAACATACTATACTATGACGTTTTATCACTTTTTTGACATACTATACTATGACTTTTTATCACTTTTTTCGACTTACTATAATATGACTTTTTTATCCCTTTTTTCGACATACTATAGTATGAATTTATCACTTTTTTCGACATACTATACTATGACTTTTTATCACTTTTTTTCAACATACTATACTATGACTTTTTTATCACTTTTTTCGACATACTGTACTGTGAATTTATCACTTTTTTCGACATACTATGTGTGTGACTTCATCACTTTTGTTGACATACTATAATATGACTTTTTTCGACATACTGTACTGTGACTTTTTTATCACTTTCTTCGACATACTATGATATGCCTTATTTCTTTTTATCACTTTTTTCGACATACTATACTACGACTTTTTATCACTTTTTTCGACAGACTATAATATGACTTTTTTCGACATACTATACCATGACTTTTTTCGAAATACTATACTACGACTTTTTATCACTTTTTTAGACATACTATACCATGATAATTTTTATCACTTTTTCGACATACTATAATATGACTTTTTTCGACATACTATACTAAGCCTTTATCACTTAATATGACTTTTTTATCACTTTTTTCAACATACTATACTATGACTTTATCACTTTTTTCGACATAGTATATTATGACTTTTTTCTCACTTTTGGCGACGTACTATACTATGACTTTGACATACTATACTATGACTTTTTTATAACTTTTTTCGACATACTATAATATGACTTTTTTCGACATACTATGAAAGTTTTTTCAACATATTATACTATGACTTTTTTCGACATACTATACTATGACTTTTTATCACTTTTTTCGACAGACTATAATATGACTTTTTTCGACATACTATACTATGACTTTTCGACATACTATACTATGATTTTTATCACTTTTTTCGACATACTATACTATGACTTTATCCCTTTTTTCGACATACTATACTATGACTTTTTATCACTTTTTTCGACATACTATACTATGACTTTTTATCACTTTTTTCGACATACTATACTATGACTTTTTATCACTTTTTTCGACATACTATACTATGACTTTATCACTTTTTTCGACATACTATACTATGACTTTTTATCACTTTTTTCGATATACTATACTATGACTTATCACTTTTTTGACATACTATACTATGACTTTTTATCACTTTTTTCGACATACTATAACTTCTTTATCACTTTTTTCGACATACTACAATATTACTTTTTTGAAATACTATACTATGACTTTTTATCACTTTTTTCGACATACTATATACTATGACTTTTTTCGACATACTACAGTATGACTTTTTTAATCACTTTTTTCGACATACTATACTATGACTTTTTATCACTTTTTTCGACATACTATACTATGACTTTTATCACTTTTCTACTATGACTTTTTATCACTTTTTTCAACATACTATACACTATGACTTTTTTCGACATACTATAATATTACTTTTTTCGACATACTATACTATGACTTTTTATCACTTTTTTCGACATACTATACTATGACTTTTTATCACTTTTTTCGACGTACTATACTAGGACTGTTTGACATACTATACTATGACTTTTTTATCACTTTTTTCGACATACTATACTATGACTTTTTTATCACTTTTTTCGACATACTAAACTATGACTTTTTTATCACTTTTTTCGACATACTGTACTGTGACCTTTTTATCACTTTTTTCGACATACTATAATGTGACTTTATCACCTTTTTCGACATACTATACTATGACTTTTTTCGACATACTATACTATGACTTTTTTATCGCTTTTTTCGACATACTGTACTGTGACCTTATCACTTTTTTCGACATACTATACTATGACTTTATCACCTTTTTCAACATACTATACTATGACTTTTTTCTTTTTATCACTTTTTTCGACATACTAAAATATAACTTTTTTCGACATACTATACTATGACTTTTTTATCACCTTTTTCGACATACCATACTATGACTTTTTTCTTTTTATCACTTTTTTCGACTTACTATAATATGACTTTTATCACTTTTTTCGACATACTATACTATGAACTTTTAATCACTTTTTTCGACATACTATACTATGACTTTTTATCACTTTTTTTGACATACTGTAATATTATAATCTTTTCGACATACTATACTATGACTTTATCACTTTTTTCGACATACTGTACTATTATAATTTTTTCGACATACTATACTATGACTTTTTTATCACTTTTTTCGACACATACTATATTATGACTTTTTTAATCACTTTTTTCGACATACTGTACTATTATAATTTATTCGACATACTATTCTATGACTTTTTTATCACTTTTTTCGACTTACTATACTATGACTTTTACCACTTTTTTCGACATACTATACTATGACTTTTTTCGACATACTATACTATGATAATTTTTTCGACATACTATACTATGACTTTTTTATAACTTTTTTCGACATACTATACTATGACGTTTTTATCACTTTTTTAGACATACTATACTATGACTTTTTTATTTTTATCACTTTTTTCGACATACTGTACTGTGACCTTTTTATAACTTTTTTCGACATACTATACTATGACGATTTTATAACTTTTTTCGACATACTATAATATGACTTTTTATCACTTTTTTAGACATACTATACTATGACTTTTTTATTTTTATCACTTTTTTCGACATACTAAACTATGACTTTTTTATCACTTTTTACGACATACTATACTATGATAATTTTTTCGACATACTATACTATGACTTTTTATCACTTTTTTAGACATACTATACTATCACTTTTTTATTTTTATCACTTTTTTCGACGTACTATACTATGACTTTTTTATAACTTTTTTCGACATACTATACTATGACTTTTTTATAACTTTTTTCGACATACTATAATATGACTTTTTATCACTTTTTTCGACATACTATACTATAACTTTTTTATTTTTATCACTTTTTTCGACATACTATAATATACTTTTTTCCACATACTATACTATGACTATTTTATCACTTTTTACGACATACTATACTATGACTATTTTATCACTTTTTACGACATACTATACTATGATAATTTTTTCGACATACTAAACTATGACTTTTTTATCACTTTTTTTGACATACTATAATATGACTTTTTTCGACATACTAAAATATGACTTTTCGACATACTGTACTATTATAATTTTTTCGACATACTATACTATGACTTTATCACTTTTTTCGACATGCTGTACTATTATAATTTTTTCGACATACTATACTATGTTTTTTTTATCACTTTTTTCGACATACTATACTATGACTTTTTTCGACATACTATACTATAATTTTTTCGACATACTATAATATGACTTGTTTATCACTTTTTTCGACATACTATACTATGACTTTTTTGCACTTTTTTCGACATACTGTACTATTTTAATTTTTTCGACATACTATTCTATGACTTTTTTATCACTTTTTTCGACATACTATTCTATGACTTTTTTATCACTTTTTTCGACTTACTATACTATGACTTTTATCACTTTTTTCGACATACTATACTATGACTTTTTTCGACATACTATACTATGATAATGTTTTCGAAATACTATACTATGACTTTTTTATAACTTTTTTCGACATACTATACTATGACGTTTTTATAACTTTTTTCGACATACTATAATATGACTTTTTATCACTTTTTTAGACATACTATACTATGACTTTTTTATTTTTATCACTTTTTTCGACATACTAAACTATGACTTTTTTATCACTTTTTTCGACATACTGTACTGTGACCTTTTTATCACTTTTTTCGACATACTATAATGTGACTTTATCACTTTTTTCGACATACTAAAATATGACTTTTTTCGACATACTATACTATGACTTTTTTATCGCTTTTTTCGACATACTGTACTGTGACCTTATCACCTTTTTCGACATACTATACTATGACTTTTTTCTTTTTATAACTTTTTTCGACATACTATACTATGACTTTTTTATCACCTTTTTCGACATACCATACTTTGACTTTTTTCTTTTTATCACTTTTTTCGACTTACTATAATATGACATTTTTATAACTTTTTTCGACATACTATACTATGACATTTTTATAACTTTTTTCGACATACTATAATATGACTTTTTATCACTTTTTTAGACATACTATATTATGACTTTTTTATTTTTATCACTTTTTTCGACATACTAAACTATGACTTTTTTATCACTTTTTTCGACATACTATACTATTATAATTGTTTCGACATACTATACTATGACTTTTTTATCACTTTTTTCGACATACTATACTGTGACTTTTTTATCACTTTTTTCGACATATTGTACTATTATAATTTTTTCGACATACTATACTATGACTTTTTCTTTTTATCACTTTTTTCGACATACTATAATATGACTTTTTTCGACATACTATAATATGACTTTTTTCGACATACTATACTATTACTTTTTTATAACTTTTTTCCACATACTATAATATGACTTTTTATCACTTTTTTAAACATGCTATACTATGACTTTTTTATCACTGTTTTCGACATACTATAATATGACTTTTTTCTTTTTAACACTTTTTTCGACATACTATACTACAACTTTTTTATCACTTTTTTCGACATACTATACTATAATTTTTTCGACATACTATAATATGACTTTTTATCACTTTTTTCGACATACTATACTGTGACTTTATCACTTTTTTCGACATACTATACTATGATAATTTTTTCGACATACTATAATATGTCTTTTTATCACTTTTTTTGACATACTATACTATGACTTTTTTATTTTTATCACTTTGTTTGACATACTATAATTTGACTTTTTATCACTTTTTTCGACATACTATACTATGACGTTTTTATCACTTTTTTCGACTTACTATAATATGACTTTTTTATCACTTTTTTCGACAAAGTATATTATGACCTTTTTATCACTTTTTCGACATAGTATATTATGACTTTTATATCACTTTTTTCGACATAGTATATTATGACTTTTTATCACTTTTTTCGACATACTATACTATGACTTTTTTAGCACTTTTTTCGACATACTATACTGTGATAACTTTTTCAACATACTATACTATGACTTTTTATCACTTTTTTCGACATACTATAATATGACTTTTTATCACTTTTTTCGACATACTATACTATGACTTTTTTCTTTTTATCACTTTTTTCGACATACTATACTATGACTTTTTTATCACTTTTTTTGACATACTATACTATGACTTTTTCGACATGCTATACTATGACTTTTTTCGACATACTATACTATGACTTTTTTCGACATACTATACTATGACTTTTTATCACTTTTTTCGACTAGTATATTATGACTTTTTTCTCACTTTTTTCGACATTCTATTCTATGATCATTTTTTCGACATACTATAATATGCCTTTTTTATTATTTTTTTTTCGACATACTATACTATGATAATTTTTTCAACATACTATACTATGACTTTTTTATCACTTTTTTCGACATACTATATTATAACTTTTTTATCACTTTTTTCGACATACTATAATATGACTTTTTTCGACATACTGTACTATGACTTTTTTGACATACTAAAATATGACTTCTTTCGACATACTATACTATGACTTTTTTATCACTTTTTTCGACATACTAAAATATGATAATTTTTTCGACATACTATACTATAACTTTTTATCACTTTTTTCGACATACTGTACTATTCATCACTTTTTTCGACATACTATACTATGACTTTTTATTACTTTTTTCTACATATTATACTATGACTTTTTTCGACATACTATAACTTTTTTATCACTTTTTTCGACATACTATAATATGACTTTTTTATCACTTTTTTAGACATACTATACTATGATTTTTTATCACTTTTTTAGATATACTATACTATGATAATTTTTTCGACATACTATAATATGTCTTTTTATCACTTTTTTCGACATACTATACTATGACTTTTTTCTTTTTAACACTTTTTTCGACATACTATAATGACTTTTTATCACTTTTTTCGACTAGTATATTATGACTTTTTTCTCACTTTTTTCGACATTCTATTCTATGATCATTTTTTCGACATACTATAATATGCCTTTTATCACTTTTTTCGACATACTATACTATGATAATTTTTTCAACATACTATACTATGACTTTTTTATCACTTTTTTCGACATACTATATTATAACTTTTTTATCACTTTTTTCGACATACTATACTATGACTTTTTTCTTTTTATCACTTTTTTCAACATACTATACTATGACTTATCACTTTTTTCGACATACTATACTATGACTTTTTATTACTTTTTTCTACATACTATACTATGACTTTTTTTGACATACTATAACTTTTTTATCACTTTTTTCGACATACTATAATATTACTTTTTTCGACATACTATACTATGATAATTCTTTCGACATACTATACTACGACTTTTTCATCATTTTTTTCGACATACTAAAATATGACATTTTTATCATTTTTTTAGACATACTATACTATGACTTTTTTATCACTTTTTTCGACATACTATACTATAACTTTTTGCATTTTATCGCTTTTTTTGACATACTATAATATGACTTTTTTATCACTTTTTTCGACATACTATAATATGACTTTTTTATCACTTTTTTAGACATACTATGCTATGACTTTTTTATCACTTTTTTCGACATCCTATACTATGACTTTTTTATCACTTTTTTCGACATACTGTACTATCACTTATCACTTTTTTCGACATACTATACTATGACTTTTTTATCACTTTTTTTGGCATACTATAGTATGACTTTTTTCGACATACTATACTATGACTTTTAATCACTTTTTTCGACATACTATACTTTGACATTTTTTTCACTTTTTCGACATACTATAATATGACTTTTTTCGACATACTATACTATGACTTTTTAGCACTTTTTTCGACATACTGTACTATTACTTCATCACTTTTTTCGACATACTATAATATGACTTTTTTATCACTTTTTTTCGACATACTATAATGACTTTTTTATCACTTTTTTTCGACTAGTATATTATGACTTTTTTCTCACTTTTTTCGACATTCTATTCTATGATCATTTTTTCGACATACTATAATATGCCTTTTTTATCACTTTTTTCGACATACTATACTATGATAATTTTTTCGACATACTATACTATGACTTTTTTATCACTTTTTTGACATACCGGTACTATACTATGATAATTTTTTCGACATACTATAATATGACTTTTTTCTCACTTTTTTTCGACATACTATAATGACGTTTTTATCACTTTTTTTGAGTAGTATATTATGACTTTTTTCTCACTTTTTTCGACATTCTATTCTATGATCATTTTTATCACTTTTTTCGACATACTATACTGTGATAATTTTTTCGACATACTATACTATAACTTTTTATCACTTTTTTAGACATACTATACTATGACTTTTTTATTTTTATCACTTTTTTGATATACTATAATACTTTTTTATCACCTTTTTCGACATACTGTACTATTATAATTGTTTCGACATACTATACTATGACTTTTTTATCACTTTTTTTGACATACTATACTATGACTTTTTTATCACTTTTTGACATATTGTACTATTATAATTTTTTCGACATACTATACTATGACTTTTTTCTTTTTATCACTTTTTTCGACATACTATAATATGACTTTTTTCGACATACTATACTATGACTTTTTGATCACTTTTTTCGACATAGTATATTATGACTTTTTTCTCTCTTTTTTTGACATCCTATACTATAACTTTTTTCGACATACTATACTATTACTTTTTTATAACTTTTTTCCACATACTATAATATGACTTTTTATCACTTTTTTAGACATACTATACTATGACTTTTTTATCACTTTTTTCAACATACTATACTATGACATTTTTATCACTTTTTTGACATACTATACTGTGATAATTTTTTCGACATACTATACTATGACTTTTTATCACTTTTTTCGACATACTATACTGTGATAATTTTTTCGACATACTATACTATGACTTTTTATCACTTTTTTCGACATACTATACTATGACTTTTTATCACTTTTTTCGACATACTATACTGTGATAATTTTTTCGACATACTATACTATGACTTTTTTATCACTTTTTTCGACATCCTATACTATGACTTTTGTCGACATACTATACTATAACTTTTTTCGACATACTATATTATCACTTTTTTATCACTTTTTTCGACATACTATACTATGACTTTTTTCGACATACTATACTATGACTTTTAATCACTTTTTTCGACATACTATACTTTGACATTTTTTTCACTTTTTTCGACATACTATAATATGACTTTTTTCTCACTTTTTTTCGACATACTATAATGACTTTTTTATCACTTTTTTTCGACTAGTATATTATGACTTTTTTCTCACTTTTTTCGACATTCTATTCTATGATCATTTTTTCGACATACTATAATATGCCTTTTTTATCACTTTTTTCGACATACTATACTATGATAATTTTTTCGACATACTATACTATGACTTTTTTATCACTTTTTTGACATACCGGTACTATACTATGATAATTTTTTCGACATACTATAATATGACTTTTTTCTCACTTTTTTTCGACATACTATAATGACGTTTTTATCACTTTTTTTTACTAGTATATTATGACTTTTTTCTCACTTTTTTCGACATTCTATTCTATGATCATTTTTTCGACATACTATAATATGCCTTTTTTATCACTTTTTTGATATACTATAATACTTTTTTATCACCTTTTTCGACATACTGTACTATTATAATTGTTTCGACATACTATACTATGACTTTTTTATCACTTTTTTTGACATACTATACTATGACTTTTTTATCACTTTTTGACATATTGTACTATTATAATTTTTTCGACATACTATACTATGACTTTTTTCTTTTTATCACTTTTTTCGACATACTATAATATGACTTTTTTCTTTTTATCACTTTTTTCGACATACTATAATATGACTTTTTTCGACATACTATACTATGACTTTTTGATCACTTTTTTCGACATAGTATATTATGACTTTTTTCTCTCTTTTTTTGACATCCTATACTATAACTTTTTTCGACATACTATACTATTACTTTTTTATAACTTTTTTCCACATACTATAATATGACTTTTTATCACTTTTTTAGACATACTATACTATGACTTTTTTATCACTTTTTTCAACATACTATACTATGACATTTTTATCACTTTTTTGACATACTATACTGTGATAATTTTTTCGACATACTATACTATGACTTTTTATCACTTTTTTCGACATACTATACTGTGATAATTTTTTCGACATACTATACTATGACTTTTTATCACTTTTTTCGACATACTATACTATGACTTTTTATCACTTTTTTCGACATACTATACTGTGATAATTTTTTCGACATACTATACTATGACTTTTTATCACTTTTTTCGACATACTATACTGTGATAATTTTTTCGACATACTATACTATGACTTTTTATCACTTTTTTCGACATACTATACTATGACTTTTTATCACTTTTTTCGACATACTATACTGTGATAATTTTTTCGACATACTATACTATGACTTTTTTATCACTTTTTTCGACATACTATACTATGACTTTTGTCGACATACTATACTATAACTTTTTTCGACATACTATATTATCACTTTTTTATCACTTTTTTCGACATACTATACTATGACTTTTTTCGACATACTATACTATGACTTTTAATCACTTTTTTCGACATACTATACTTTGACATTTTTTTCACTTTTTTCGACATACTATAATATGACTTTTTTCGACATACTGTACTATTACTTTATCACTTTTTTTGACATACTATACTATGACTTTTGTCGACATACTATACTATAACTTTTTTCGACATACTATATTATCACTTTTTTATCACTTTTTTTGACATACTATACTATGACTTTTGTCGACATACTATACTATAACTTTTTTCGACATACTATACTATGACTTTTTTATCACTTTTTTGGCATACTATAGTATGACTTTTTTCGACATACTATACTATGACTTTTTTTGACATACTATACTATGACTTTTTTTGACATACTATACTATGACTTTTTATCACTTTTTTCGACATCCT
Source organism: Gymnocephalus cernua (assembly GCA_023631565.1). Taxonomy (NCBI): domain Eukaryota; kingdom Metazoa; phylum Chordata; class Actinopteri; order Perciformes; family Percidae; genus Gymnocephalus; species Gymnocephalus cernua. The sequence continues at coordinate 34,593,162 of CM042433.1, read as the reverse complement.
ATACTATGACTTTTTTATCACTTTTTTCGACATACTGTACTATTACTTTATCACTTTTTTTGACATACTATACTATGACTTTTGTCGACATACTATACTATAACTTTTTTCGACATACTATACTATGACTTTTTTATCACTTTTTTCGACATACTGTACTATTACTTTATCACTTTTTTTGACATACTATACTATGACTTTTGTCGACATACTATACTATAACTTTTTTCGACATACTATATTATCACTTTTTTATCACTTTTTTCGACATACTATACTATGACTTTTTTCGACATACTATACTATGACTTTTTTTGACATACTATACTATGACTTTTTTTGACATACTATACTATGACTTTTTATCACTTTTTTCGACATCCTATACTATGACTTTTTTATCACTTTTTTCGACATACTGTACTATTACTTTATCACTTTTTTTGACATACTATACTATGACTTTTGTCGACATACTATACTATAACTTTTTTCGACATACTATACTATGACTTTTTTATCACTTTTTTCGACATACTGTACTATTACTTTATCACTTTTTTTGACATACTATACTATGACTTTTGTCGACATACTATACTATAACTTTTTTCGACATACTATATTATCACTTTTTTATCACTTTTTTCGACATACTATACTATGACTTTTTTCGACATACTATACTATGACTTTTAATCACTTTTTTCGACATACTATACTTTGACATTTTTTTCACTTTTTTCGACATACTATAATATGACTTTTTTCGACATACTGTACGATGACTTTTTTGACATACTAAAATATGACTTTTTTCGACATACTATACTATGACTTTTTAGCACTTTTTTCGACATACTGTACGATGACTTCATCACTTTTTTCGACATACTATAATATGACTTTTTTTCGACATACTGTACCATGACTTTTTTGACATACTAAAATATGACTTTTTATCACTTTTATCGACATACTATACTATGACATTTTTATCACTTTTTTCGACATACTATAATATGACTTTTTTATCACTTTTTTCGACATACTGTACTATTACTTTATAACTTTTTTTGACATACTATACTATTACTTTTGTCGACATACTATACTATAACTTTTTTCGACATACTATAACTTTTTTATCACTTTTTTCGACATACTATACTATGACTTTTTTATCACTTTTTTTGGCATACTATACTATGACTTTTTTCGACATACTATACTATGACTTTTTTCGACATACTATAACTTTTTTATCACTTTTTTCGACATACTATACTATGACTTTTTTATCACTTTTTTGACATACCGGTACTATACTATGATAATTTTTTCGACATACTATAATATGCCTTTTTTATCACTTTTTTCGACATACTATACTATGATAATTTTTTCGACATACTATACTATGACTTTTTTATCACTTTTTTCGACATACTATATTATAACTTTTTTATCACTTTTTTCGACATACTATACTATGACTTTTTTCTTTTTATCACTTTTTTCGACATACTATAATATGACTTTTTTCGACATACTATACTATAACTTTTTATCACTTTTTTCGACATACTGTACTATTCATCACTTTTTTCGACATACTATGACTTTTTTCGACATACTATACTATAACTTTTTTCGACATACTATACTATAACTTTTTTCGACATACTATACTTTGACATTGTTATCACTTTTTTCGACATACAATACTATGACTTTATCACTTTTTTCAACATACTATACTATGACTTATCACTTTTTTCGACATACTATACTATGACTTTTTATTACTTTTTTCTACATACTATACTATGACTTTTTTCGACATACTATAACTTTTTTATCACTTTTTTCGACATACTATAATATGACTTTTTTATCACTTTTTTAGACATACTATACTATGATTTTTTTATCACTTTTTTAGATATACTATACTATGATAATTTTTTCGACATACTATAATATGTCTTTTTATCACTTTTTTCGACATACTATACTATGACTTTTTTCTTTTTAACACTTTTTTCGACATACTATAATGACTTTTTTATCACTTTTTTCGACTAGTATATTATGACTTTTTTCTCACTTTTTTCGACATTCTGTTCTATGATCATTTTTTCGACATACTATAATATGCCTTTTTTATCACTTTTTTCGACATACTATACTATGATAATTTTTTCGACATACTATACTATGACTTTTTTTATCACTTTTTTCGACATACTATATTATAACTTTTTTATCACTTTTTTCGACATACTATACTATGACTTTTTTCTTTTTATCACTTTTTTCAACATACTATACTATGACTTATCACTTTTTTCGACATACTATACTATGACTTTTTATTACTTTTTTCTACATACTATACTATGACTTTTTTTGACATACTATAACTTTTTTATCACTTTTTTCGACATACTATAATATTACTTTTTTCGACATACTATACTATGATAATTCTTTCGACATACTACACTACCACTTTTTCATCATTTTTTTCGACATACTAAAATATGACATTTTTATCATTTTTTTAGACATACTATACTATGACTTTTTTATCACTTTTTTCGACATACTATACTATAACTTTTTGCATTTTATCGCTTTTTTTGACATACTATAATATGACTTTTATCACTTTTTTCGACATACTATAATATGACTTTTTTATCACTTTTTTAGACATACTATGCTATGACTTTTTTATCACTTTTTTCGACATCCTATACTATGACTTTTTTATCACTTTTTTCGACATACTGTACTATTACTTTATCACTTTTTTTGACATACTATACTATGACTTTTGTCGACATACTATACTATAACTTTTTTCGACATACTATACTATCACTTATCACTTTTTTCGACATACTATACTATGACTTTTTTATCACTTTTTTTGGCATACTATAGTATGACTTTTTTCGACATACTATACTATGACTTTTAATCACTTTTTTCGACATACTATACTTTGACATTTTTTTCACTTTTTCGACATACTATAATATGACTTTTTTCGACATACTATACTATGACTTTTTAGCACTTTTTTCGACATACTGTACTATTACTTCATCACTTTTTTCGACATACTATAATATGACTTTTTTCTCACTTTTTTTCGACATACTATAATGACTTTTTTATCACTTTTTTTCGACTAGTATATTATGACTTTTTTCTCACTTTTTTCGACATTCTATTCTATGATCATTTTTTCGACATACTATAATATGCCTTTTTTATCACTTTTTTCGACATACTATACTATGATAATTTTTTCGACATACTATACTATGACTTTTTTATCACTTTTTTGACATACCGGTACTATACTATGATAATTTTTTCGACATACTATAATATGACTTTTTTCTCACTTTTTTTCGACATACTATAATATGACTTTTTTCTCACTTTTTTTCGACATACTATAATGACGTTTTTATCACTTTTTTTGACTAGTATATTATGACTTTTTTCTCACTTTTTTCGACATTCTATTCTATGATCATTTTTTCGACATACTATAATATGCCTTTTTTATCACTTTTTTCGACATACTATACTATGATAATTTTTTTGACATACTATACTATGACTTTTTTATCACTTTTTTCGACATACTATATTATGACTTTTTTATCACTTTTTTCGACCTACTATACTGTGATAATTTTTTCGACATACTATACTATAACTTTTTATCACTTTTTTAGACATACTATACTATGACTTTTTTATTTTTATCACTTTTTTGATATACTATAATACTTTTTTATCACCTTTTTCGACATACTGTACTATTATAATTGTTTCGACATACTATACTATGACTTTTTTATCACTTTTTTTGACATACTATACTATGACTTTTTCATCACTTTTTGACATATTGTACTATTATAATTTTTTCGACATACTATACTATGACTTTTTTCTTTCTATCACTTTTTTCGACATACTATAATATGACTTTTTTCTTTTTATCACTTTTTTCGACATACTATAATATGACTTTTTTCGACATACTATACTATGACTTTTTGATCACTTTTTTCGACATAGTATATTATGACTTTTTTCTCTCTTTTTTTGACATCCTATACTATGACTTTTTTCGACATACTATACTATTACTTTTTTATAACTTTTTTCCACATACTATAATATGACTTTTTATCACTTTTTTAGACATACTATACTATGACTTTTTTATCACTTTTTTCAACATACTATACTATGACATTTTTATCACTTTTTTGACATACTATACTGTGATAATTTTTTCGACATACTATACTATGACTTTTTATCACTTTTTTCGACATACTATACTGTGATAATTTTTTCGACATACTATACTATGACTTTTTATCACTTTTATCGACATACTATACTATGACTTTTTATCACTTTTTTCGACATACTATACTGTGATAATTTTTTCGACATACTATACTATGACTTTTTTATCACTTTTTTCGACATCCTATACTATGACTTTTTTATCACTTTTTTCGACATACTGTACTATAACTTTATCACTTTTTTTGACATACTATACTATGACTTTTGTCGACATACTATACTATAACTTTTTTCGACATACTATACTATGACTTTTTTATCACTTTTTTGGCATACTATAGTATGACTTTTTTCGACATACTATACTATGACTTTTTTTGACATACTATACTATGACTTTTTTTGACATACTATACTATGACTTTTTTATCACTTTTTTAGACATACTATGCTATGACTTTTTTATCACTTTTTTCGACATCCTATACTATGACTTTTTTATCACTTTTTTCGACATACTGTACTATTACTTTATCACTTTTTTGACATACTATACTATGACTTTTGTCGACATACTATACTATAACTTTTTTCGACATACTATACTATGACTTTTTTATCACTTTTTTCGACATACTGTACTATTACTTTATCACTTTTTTTGACATACTATACTATGACTTTTGTCGACATACTATACTATAACTTTTTTCGACATACTATATTATCACTTTTTTATCACTTTTTTCGACATACTATACTATGACTTTTTTCGACATACTATACTATGACTTTTAATCACTTTTTTCGACATACTATACTTTGACATTTTTTTCACTTTTTTCGACATACTATAATATGACTTTTTTCGACATACTGTACGATGACTTTTTTGACATACTAAAATATGACTTTTTTCGACATACTATACTATGACTTTTTAGCACTTTTTTCGACATACTGTACGATGACTTCATCACTTTTTTCGACATACTATAATATGACTTTTTTTCGACATACTGTACCATGACTTTTTTGACATACTAAAATATGACTTTTTATCACTTTTATCGACATACTATACTATGACATTTTTATCACTTTTTTCGACATACTATAATATGACTTTTTTATCACTTTTGTCGACATACTGTACTATTACTTTATAACTTTTTTTGACATACTATACTATTACTTTTGTCGACATACTATACTATAACTTTTTTCGACATACTATAACTTTTTTATCACTTTTTTCGACATACTATACTATGACTTTTTTATCACTTTTTTTGGCATACTATACTATGACTTTTTTCGACATACTATACTATGACTTTTTTCGACATACTATAACTTTTTTATCACTTTTTTCGACATACTATACTATGACTTTTTTATCACTTTTTTCGACATACTATACTATAACTTTTTTTCACTTTTTTCGACATACTATACTATGACTTTTTTCGACATACTATACTATGACTTTTTTATCACTTTTTTCGACATACTATAATATGACTTTTTTCGACATACTGTACTATGACTTTTTTGACATACTAAAATATGACTTTTTTCGACATACTATACTATGACTTTTTTATCACTTTTTTCGACATACAAAAATATGACTTTTTTATCACTTTTTTCGACATACTATAGTGTGATAATTTTTTCGACATACTATACTATGACTTTTTATCACTTTTTTCGACATACTATACTATGATATTTTTATCACTTTTTTCGACATACTATAATATGACTTTTTTCGACATACTATGCTATGACTTTTTTATCACTTTTTTTGACATATACTATGACTTTTTTATCACTTTTTTCGACATACTGTACTATTACTTTATCACTTTTTTTGACATACTATACTATGACTTTTTTCGACATACTATACTTTAACTTTTTTCGACATACTATACTATAACTTTTTTATCACTTTTTTCGACATACCATACTATGACTTTTTTATCACTTTTTTCGACATACTATACTATTACATTTTTATCACTTTTTTCGACATACTATAATATGACTTTTTTCGACATACTGTACTATGACTTTTTTGACATACTAAAATATGACTTTTTTCGACATACTATACTATGACTTTTTTATCACTTTTTTCGACATACTAAAATATGATAATTTTTTCGACATACTATACTATAACTTTTTATCACTTTTTTAGACATACTATACTATAACTTTTTTCATTTTATCGCTTTTTTTGACATACTATAATATGACTTTGTTAACACTTTATTCGACATACTATATGACTTTTTTATCACTTTTTTAGACATACTATACTATAACTTTTTATCACTTTTTTCGACATACTGTACTATTACTTCATCACTTTTTTCGACATACTATACTACAACTTTTTTCGACATACTATACTATGACTTTTTTATCACTTTTTTCGACATACTATACTATGACTTTTTTCGACATACTATACTATAACTTTTTTCGACATACTATACTATAACTTTTTTCGACATACTATACTTTGACATTGTTATTACTTTTTTCGACATACAAAACTATGACTTTATCACTTTTTTCAACATACTATACTATGACTTATCACTTTTTTCGACATACTATACTATGACTTTTTATTACTTTTTTCTACATACTATACTATGACTTTTTTCGACATACTATACTATGACATTTTTATCACATTTTTCAACATACTATAACTTTTTTATCACTTTTTTCGACATACTATAATATTACTTTTTTCGACATACTATACTATGATAATTCTTTCGACATACTATACTACGACTTTTTTATCATTTTTTTCGACATACTAAAATATGACATTTTTATCACTTTTTAGACATACTATACTATAACTTTTTTCATTTTATCGCTTTTTTCGACACACTATAATATGACTTTTTTATCACTTTTTTCGACATACTATAATATGACTTTTTTATCACTTTTTTAGACATACTATACTATGACTTTTTTATCACTTTTTTCGACATACTGTACTATTACTTTATCACTTTTTTTGACATACTATACTATGACTTTTTTCGACATACTATACTATAACTTTTTTCGACATACTATAATATGACTTTTTTCGACATACTATACTATGATTTTTTATCACTTTTTTAGATATACTATACTATGATAATTTTTTCGACATACTATAATATGTCTTTTTATCACTTTTTTCGACATACTATACTATGACTTTTTTCTTTTTAACACTTTTTTCGACATACTATAATGACTTTTTTATCACTTTTTTCGACTAGTATATTATGACTCTTTTCTCACTTTTTTCGACATTCTATTCTATGATAATTTTTTCGACATACTATAATATGCCTTTTTTATCACTTTTTTCAACATACTATACTATGATAATTTTTTCGACATACTATACTATGACTTTTTTATCACTTTTTTCGACATACTATATTATAACTTTTTTATCACTTTTTTCGACATACTATACTATGACTTTTTTCTTTTTATCACTTTTTTCGACATACTATAATATGACTTTTTTCGACATATAACTTTTTATCACTTTTTTCGACATACTGTACTATGACTTTTTCGACATACTGTACTATGACTTTTTTATAACTTTCTTCGACATACTATACTATGACTTTTTATCACTTTTTTCGACATACTACAATATGACTTTTTTCGACATACTATACTATGAAATTTTTATCACTTTTTTTGACATACTATACTATGACATTTTTATCACTTTTTTCGACATACTATACTGTGACTTTTTTATCACCTTTTTCGACATACCATACTATGATTTTTTAATAACCTTTTTAGACATACTATACTTTGACTTTATCACTTTTTTAGACATACTATAATATGACTTTATCACTTTTGTCGACATACTATAATATGACTTTTTTAGCACCTTTTTCTACATACTATACTAGTACTTTTTTATCACTTTTTTTGACATGCTAAAATATGATAATTTTTTCGACATACTATATTATAGCTTTTTTATCACTTTTTTCGACATACTGTACTGTGACTTTTTTACCACTTTTTTCGACATACTATACTATGACGTTTTTCAACCTACTATACTATGACTTTTTTCGACATACTATACTATGACTTTTCGACATACTATACTATGACTTTTCGACATACTATACTATAACCTTTTTCGACATACTATACTATAACTTTATCACTTTTTTCGACATACTATACTATGACTTTTTTCGACATACTATACTATGGCATTTTTATCACTTTTTTCGACATACTATACTTTAACTTTTTTATCACTTTTTTCGACATACTATACTATGACATTTTTATCACTTTTTTCGACATACTATGTCTTTATCACTTTTTTCGACATACTATAATATGACTTTTTTTGACATACTATACTATGACTTTTTTATCACTTTTTTCGACATACTATACTATGACTTTTTTATCACTTTTTTGGATACCATAGTATGACTTTTTTCGACATACTATACTATGACCTTTTAATCACTTTTTTCGACATACTGTACTATGACTTTTTTTGACATACTAAAATATGACTTTTTTCGACATACTATAATATGACTTTTTTCGACATTCTATGCTATGACTTTTTTATCACTTTTTTCGACATCCTATACTATGACTTTTTTATCACTTTTTTCGATACATACTGTACAATGACTTTATAGACATACTAAAATATGACTTTTTTCGACATACTATACTATGACTTTTTTATCACTTTTTTCAACATTCTGAAATATGATAATTTTTTCGACATACTATACTATAACTTTTTATCACTTTTTTCGACATACTATACTATGACATTTTTATCACTTTTTTCGACATACTATAATATGACTTTTTTCGACATACTTTACTATGACTTTTTTATCACTTTTTTCGACATACTATACTATGACATTTTTATCACTTTTTTCGACATACTATAATATGACTTTTTTCGACATCCTATACTATCACTTTTTTATCACTTTTTTCGACATACTGTACTATTACTTTATCACTTTTTTTGACATACTATATTATGACTTTTGTCGACATACTATACTATAACTTTTTTCGACATACTATACTATAACATTTTTTTCACTTTTTTGACATACTAAAATATGACTTTTTTCGACATACTATACTATGACTTTTTTCGACATACTATACTATGACTTTTTATCACTTTTTTTGACATACTATACTATGACTTTTTTATAACTTTTTTCGACATACTATAATATGACTTTTTTTGACATACTGTACGATGACTTTTTTGACATACTAAAATATGACTTTTTTATAACTTTTTTCGACATAATATACTATAACTTTTTATCACTTTTTTCGACATACTGTACTATTACTTCATCACTTTTTTCGACATACTATACTGCAACTTTTTTCGACATACTATACTATGACTTTTTTATCACTTTTCGACATACTGTACTATTACTTTATCACTTTTTTCGACATACTATACTGTGACTTTTTTATCACTTTTTTCGACATACTATACTATCACTTTTTTATCAATTTTTTCGACATACTATACTAGGACTTTTTTCGACATACTACACTATGACTTTTTATCACTTTTTTCGACATACTATGCCATGATAGTTTTTTCGACATACTATGCTATGACTTTTTTATCACTTTTTTCGACATACTATACAATGGCTTCATTCGACATACTATACTATAACTTTTTGATCACTTTTTTCGACATACTATACTATGACATTTTTTATCACTTTTTTTGACATACTACACTATGACTTTTTATCACTTTTTTCGACATACTATACCATGATAGTTTTTTCGACATACTATACTATGACTTTTTTCGACATACTATACTATGGCATTTTTATCACTTTTTTCGACATACTATACTATGACTTTTTTATCACTTTTTTTGGCATACTATAGTATGACTTTTTTCGACATACTATACAATGACTTTTTTCATCACTTTTTTGGAAATACTATACTATGACTTTTTATCACTTTTTTCGACATACTGCACTATGACTTTTTTGACATAATAAAATATGACTTTTTTCGACATACTATACTATGACATTTTTATAATTTTTTTCGACAAACTATAATATGACTTTTTTCGACATATATTATACTATGACTTTTTTATCACTTTTTTCGACATACTATACTATGGCATTTTTATCACTTTTTTCGACATACTATACAATGGCTTTATTCGACATACTATACTATAACTTTTTGATCACTTTTTTCGACATACTATACTATAACTTTTTATCACTTTTTTCGACATACTATACTATGACATTTTTTATCACTTTTTTCGACATACTATACAATGACTTTTTTTGACATACTACACTATGACTTTTTATCACTTTTTTCGACATACTATACCATGATAGTTTTTTCGACATACTATACTATGACTTTTTTTATCACTTTTTTCAACATACTATACTATGACTTTTTCAACATACTATACTATGACTTTTTATCAGTTTTTTCGACATACTATACTATGACTTTTTTATCACTTTTTTGGCATACTATAGTATGACTTTTTTCGACATACTATACTATGAATTTCATCACTTTTTTCGACATACTATACTATGACTGTTTTCGACATACTATACTATGACATTTTTATCACTTTTTTCGACATACTATAATATGACTTTTTTCGACATACCATTACATTTTTATCACTTTTTTTGACATACTATAATATGACTTTTTTCGACATACTATACTATGACTTTTTTTGACATACTACACTATGACTTTTATCACTTTTTTCGACATACTATGCTCCGACTTTTTTATCACTTTTTTCGACATACTATAATGACTTTTTTCGACATACTATACCATGACCTTTTATCACTTTTTTCGACATACTATACTATGACTTTTTATTACTTTTTCACACATACTATACTATGACTTTTTTCGACATACTATACTATGACTTTATCACTTTTTTTGACATACTAAAATATGATAATTTTTTCGACATACTATACTATAACTTTTTATCACTTTTTTCGACATACTGTACTATTACTTTATCACTTTTTTAGAAATGCTATACTATGACTTTTTTCGACATATTATACTATGACTTTTTATCACTTTTTTCGACATACTATACTATGACTTTTTTGACATACTATACTATAACTTTTTTCGACATACTATACTATCACTTTTTTATCACTTTTTTCGACATACTATACTATGACTTTTTTATCACTTTATTTGGCATTCTATAGTATGACTTTTTTCGACATACTATACTATGACTTTTTTATCACTTTTTTTGGCATACTATAGTATGACTTTTTTCGACATACTATACAATGACTTTTTTCATCACTTTTTTGGAAATACTACACTATGACTTTTTTCGACATACTATACTATGACTTTTTATCACTTTTTTCGACGTACTGCACTATGACTTTTTTCATAACTTTTTTCGACATACTATACTATGACTTTTTTCGACATACTATACTATGACTTTTTATCACTTTTTTCGACATACTGTACTATGACTTTTTTTGACATACTAAAATATGACTTTTTTCGACATACTATACTGTGACTCTTTTATCACTTTTTTTGACATACTATACTAGGACTTTTTTCGACATACTATACTATGGCATTTTTATCACTTTTTTCGACATACTATACTATGACTTTTTTATCACTTTTTTTGGGATACTATAGTATGACTTTTTTCGACATACTATAATATGACCTTTTTCATCACTTTTTTTGACATACTATACTATGGCTTTTTTCGACATATTATACTATGACATTTTTATCACTTTTTTCGACATTCTATACCATGATAGTTTTTTCGACATACTATGCTATGGCATTTTTATCACTTTTTTCGACATACTATACTATGACTTTTCTATCACTTTTTTTGGCATACTGTAGTATGACTTTTTTCGACATACTATACTATGACTTTTTTCATCACTTTTTTCGACATACTATACAATGGCTTTATTCGACATACTATACTATAACTTTTTGATCACTTTTTTCGACATACTATACTATAACTTTTTATCACTTTTTTCGACGTACTATACTATGACATTTTTTATCACTTTTTTCGACATACTATACAATGACTTTTTTTGACATACTACACTATGACTTTTTATCACTTTTTTCGACATACTATACCATGATAGTTTTTTCGACATACTATACTATGACTTTTTTTATCACTTTTTTTGACATACTAAAATATGATAATTTTTTCGACATACTATACTATAACTTTTTATCACTTTTTTCGACATACTGTACTATTACTTTATCACTTTTTTAGAAATACTATACTATGACTTTTTTCGACATATTATACTATGACTTTTTATCACTTTTTTCGACATACTATACTATGACTTTTTTTGACATACTATACTATAACTTTTTTCGACATACTATACTATCACTTTTTTATCACTTTTTTCGACATACTATACTATGACTTTTTTATCACTTTATTTGGCATTCTATAGTATGACTTTTTTCGACATACTATACTATGACTTTTTTATCACTTTTTTTGGCATACTATAGTATGACTTTTTTCGACATACTATACAATGACTTTTTTCATCACTTTTTTGGAAATACTACACTATGACTTTTTTGGAAATACTATACTATGACTTTTTTATCACTTTTTTCGACATACTGCACTATGACTTTTTTGACATAATAAAACATGACTTTTTTCGACATACTATACAGTGACTTTTTTATCACTTTTTTCGACATACTATAATATGACTGTTTTCGACATACTATACTATGACATTTTTATCATTTTTTTCGACATACTATAATATGACTTTTTTCGACATATATTATAGTATGACTTTTTTATCACTTTTTTCGACATACTGTACAATGAGTTTTTCGACATACTATACTATGACTTTTTTCGACATACTATACTGTGACTTTTTTATCACTTTTTTCGACATACTATACTATGACTTTTTTATCACTTTTTTCGACATACTATACTATGACTTTTTTCGACATACTATACAATGACTTTTTTCATCACTTTTTTGGAAATACTATACTATGACTTTTTTCGACATACTATACTATGACTTTTTATCACTTTTTTCGACATACTGCACTATGACTTTTTTCATCACTTTTTTCGACATACTATACTATGACTTTTTTCGACATACTATACTATGACTTTTTATCACTTTTTTCGACATACTGTACTATGACTTTTTTTGACATACTAAAATATGTCTTTTTTCGACATACTATACTGTGACTTTTTTATCACTTTTTTCGACATACTATACTAGGACTTTTTTCGACATACTATACTATGGCATTTTTATCACTTTTTTCGACATACTATACTATGACTTTTTTATCACTTTTTTTGGGATACTATAGTATGACTTTTTTCGACATACTATACTATGACCTTTTTCATCACTTTTTTTGACATACTATACTATGGCTTTTTTCGACATATTATACTATGACTTTTTATCACTTTTTTCGACATACTATACCATGATAGTTTTTTCGACATACTATGCTATGGCATTTTTATCACTTTTTTCGACATACTATACTATGACTTTTCTATCACTTTTTTTGGCATACTGTAGTATGACTTTTTTCGACATACTATACTATGACTTTTTTCATCACTTTTTTCGACATACTATACTAGGACTTTTTTCGACATACTATACTATGGCATTTTTATCACTTTTTTCGACATACTATACAATGGCTTTATTCGACATACTATACTATAACTTTTTGATCACTTTTTTCGACATACTATACTATAACTTTTTTATCACTTTTTTCGACATACTATACTAGGACTTTTTTCGACATACTATACTATGGCATTTTTATCACTTTTTTCGACATACTATACAATGGCTTTATTCGACATACTATACTATAACTTTTTGATCACTTTTTTCGACATACTATACTATAACTTTTTTATCACTTTTTTTTCGACATACTATACTATGACATTTTTTATCACTTTTTTCGACATACTATACAATGACTTTTTTTGACATACTACACTATGACTTTTTATCACTTTTTTTGACATACTATACCATGATAGTTTTTTCGACATACTATACTATAACTTTTTATCACTTTTTTTGACATACTGTACTATTACTTTATCACTTTTTTAGAAATACTATACTATGACTTTTTTCGACATATTATACTATGACTTTTTATCACTTTTTTCGACATACTATACTATGACTTTTTTTGACATACTATACTATAACTTTTTTCGACATACTATACTATCACTTTTTTATCACTTTTTTCGACATACTATACTATGACTTTTTTATCACTTTATTTGGCATTCTATAGTATGACTTTTTTCGACATACTATACTATGACTTTTTTATCACTTTTTTTGGCATACTATAGTATGACTTTTTTCGACATACTATACAATGACTTTTTTCATCACTTTTTTGGAAATACTACACTATGACTTTTTTCGACATACTATACTATGACTTTTTATCACTTTTTTCGACGTACTGCACTATGACTTTTTTCATCACTTTTTTCGACATACTATACTGACTTTTTTCGACATACTATACTATGACTTTTTATCACTTTTTTCGACATACTGTACTATGACTTTTTTTGACATACTATACTGTGACTCTTTTATCACTTTTTTTGACATACTATACTAGGACTTTTTTCGACATACTATACTATGGCATTTTTATCACTTTTTTCGACATACTATACTATGACTTTTTTATCACTTTTTTTGGGATACTATAGTATGACTTTTTTCGACATACTATAATATGACCTTTTTCATCACTTTTTTTGACATACTATACTATGGCTTTTTTCGACATATTATACTATGACATTTTTATCACTTTTTTCGACATTCTATACTGTGACTTTTTTTGACATACTACACTATGACTTTTTATCACTTTTTTCGACATACTATACCATGATAGTTTTTTCGACATACTATGCTATGGCATTTTTATCACTTTTTTCGACATACTATACTATGACTTTTCTATCACTTTTTTTGGCATACTGTAGTATGACTTTTTTTGACATACTATACTATGACTTTTTTCATCACTTTTTTCGACATACTATACTAGGACTTTTTTCGACATACTATACTATGGCATTTTTATCACTTTTTTCGACATACTATACAATGGCTTTATTCGACATACTATACTATAACTTTTTGATCACTTTTTTCGACATACTATACTATAACTTTTTATCACTTTTTTCGACATACTATACTATGACATTTTTTATCACTTTTTTCGACATACTATACAATGACTTTTTTTGACATACTACACTATGACTTTTTATCACTTTTTTCGACATACTATACCATGATAGTTTTTTCGACATACTATACTATGACTTTTTTTATCACTTTTTTCAACATACTATACTATAACTTTTTCAACATACTATACTATGACTTTTTATCAGTTTTTTCGACATACTATACTATGACTTTTTTTATCACTTTTTTGGCATACTATAGTATGACTTTTTTCGACATACTATACTATGAATTTCATCACTTTTTTCGACATACTATACTATGACTGTTTTCGACATACTATACTATGACATTTTTATCACTTTTTTCGACATACTATAATATGACTTTTTTCGACATACCATTACATTTTTATCACTTTTTTTGACATACTATAATATGACTTTTTTCGACATACTATACTATGACTTTTTTTGACATACTACACTATGACTTTTATCACTTTTTTCGACATACTATGCTCCGACTTTTTTATCACTTTTTTCGACATACTATAATGACTTTTTTCGACATACTATACCATGACCTTTTATCACTTTTTTCGACATACTATACTATGACTTTTTATTACTTTTTCACACATACTATACTATGACTTTTTTCGACATACTATACTATGACTTTATCACTTTTTTTGACATACTAAAATATGATAATTTTTTCGACATACTATACTATAACTTTTTATCACTTTTTTCGACATACTGTACTATTACTTTATCACTTTTTTAGAAATACTATACTATGACTTTTTTCGACATATTATACTATGACTTTTTATCACTTTTTTCGACATACTATACTATGACTTTTTTTGACATACTATACTATAACTTTTTTCGACATACTATACTATCACTTTTTTATCACTTTTTTCGACATACTATACTATGACTTTTTTATCACTTTATTTGGCATTCTATAGTATGACTTTTTTCGACATACTATACTATGACTTTTTTATCACTTTTTTTGGCATACTATAGTATGACTTTTTTCGACATACTATACAATGACTTTTTTCATCACTTTTTTGGAAATACTACACTATGACTTTTTTCGACATACTATACTATGACTTTTTATCACTTTTTTCGACATACTGCACTATGACTTTTTTCATCACTTTTTTCGACATACTATACTATGACTTTTTTCGACATACTATACTATGACTTTTTATCACTTTTTTCGACATACTGTACTATGACTTTTTTTGACATACTAAAATATGACTTTTTTCGACATACTATACTGTGACTCTTTTATCACTTTTTTTGACATACTATACTAGGACTTTTTTCGACATACTATACTATGGCATTTTTATCACTTTTTTCGACATACTATACTATGACTTTTTTATCACTTTTTTTGGGATACTATAGTATGACTTTTTTCGACATACTATAATATGACCTTTTTCATCACTTTTTTTGACATACTATACTATGGCTTTTTTCGACATATTATACTATGACATTTTTATCACTTTTTTCGACATTCTATACTGTGACTTTTTTTGACATACTACACTATGACTTTTTATCACTTTTTTCGACATACTATACTATGACTTTTCAATCACTTTTTTTGGCATACTGTAGTATGACTTTTTTCGACATACTATACTATGACTTTTTTCATCACTTTTTTCGACATACTATACTAGGACTTTTTTCGACATACTATACTATGGCATTTTTATCACTTTTTTCGACATACTATACAATGGCTTTATTCGACATACTATACTATAACTTTTTGATCACTTTTTTCGACATACTATACTATAACTTTTTATCACTGTTTTCGACATACTATACTATGACATTTTTATCACTTTTTTCGACATACTATAATATGACTTTTTTCGACATACCATTACATTTTTATCACTTTTTTTGACATACTATAATATGACTTTTTTCGACATACTATACTATGACTTTTTTTGACATACTACACTATGACTTTTATCACTTTTTTTGACATACTATGCTCCGACTTTTTTATCACTTTTTTCGACATACTATAATGACTTTTTTCGACATACTATACCATGACCTTTTATCACTTTTTTCGACATACTATACTATGACTTTTTATTACTTTTTCACACATACTATACTATGACTTTTTTCGACATACTATACTATGACTTTATCACTTTTTTTGACATACTAAAATATGATAATTTTTTCGACATACTATACTATAACTTTTTATCACTTTTTTCGACATACTGTACTATTACTTTATCACTTTTTTAGAAATACTATACTATGACTTTTTTCGACATATTATACTATGACTTTTTATCACTTTTTTCGACATACTATACTATGACTTTTTTTGACATACTATACTATAACTTTTTTCGACATACTATACTATCACTTTTTTATCACTTTTTTCGACATACTATACTATGACTTTTTTATCACTTTATTTGGCATTCTATAGTATGACTTTTTTCGACATACTATACTATGACTTTTTTATCACTTTTTTTGGCATACTATAGTATGACTTTTTTCGACATACTATACAATGACTTTTTTCATCACTTTTTTGGAAATACTACACTATGACTTTTTTCGACATACTATACTATGACTTTTTATCACTTTTTTCGACGTACTGCACTATGACTTTTTTCATCACTTTTTTCGACATACTATACTATGACTTTTTTCGACATACTATACTATGACTTTTTATCACTTTTTTCGACATACTGTACTATGACTTTTTTTGACATACTAAAATATGACTTTTTTCGACATACTATACTGTGACTCTTTTATCACTTTTTTTGACATACTATACTAGGACTTTTTTCGACATACTATACTATGGCATTTTTATCACTTTTTTCGACATACTATACTATGACTTTTTTATCACTTTTTTTGGGATACTATAGTATGACTTTTTTCGACATACTATAATATGACCTTTTTCATCACTTTTTTTGACATACTATACTATGGCTTTTTTCGACATATTATACTATGACATTTTTATCACTTTTTTCGACATTCTATACTGTGACTTTTTTTGACATACTACACTATGACTTTTTATCACTTTTTTCGACATACTATACTATGACTTTTCTATCACTTTTTTTGGCATACTGTAGTATGACTTTTTTCGACATACTATACTATGACTTTTTTCATCACTTTTTTCGACATACTATACTAGGACTTTTTTCGACATACTATACTATGGCATTTTTATCACTTTTTTCGACATACTATACAATGGCTTTATTCGACATACTATACTATAACTTTTTGATCACTTTTTTCGACATACTATACTATAACTTTTTATCACTTTTTTCGACATACTATACTATGACATTTTTTATCACTTTTTTCGACATACTATACAATGACTTTTTTTGACATACTACACTATGACTTTTTATCACTTTTTTCGACATACTATACCATGATAATTTTTTCGACATACTATACTATAACTTTTTATCACTTTTTTCGACATACTGTACTATTACTTTATCACTTTTTTAGAAATACTATACTATGACTTTTTTCGACATATTATACTATGACTTTTTATCACTTTTTTCGACATACTATACTATGACTTTTTTTGACATACTATACTATAACTTTTTTCGACATACTATACTATCACTTTTTTATCACTTTTTTCGACATACTATACTATGACTTTTTTATCACTTTATTTGGCATTCTATAGTATGACTTTTTTCGACATACTATACTATGACTTTTTTATCACTTTTTTTGGCATACTATAGTATGACTTTTTTCGACATACTATACAATGACTTTTTTCATCACTTTTTTGGAAATACTACACTATGACTTTTTTCGACATACTATACTATGACTTTTTATCACTTTTTTCGACGTACTGCACTATGACTTTTTTCATCACTTTTTTCGACATACTATACTATGACTTTTTTCGACATACTATACTATGACTTTTTATCACTTTTTTCGACATACTGTACTATGACTTTTTTTGACATACTAAAATATGACTTTTTTCGACATACTATACTGTGACTCTTATCACTTTTTTTGACATACTATACTAGGACTTTTTTCGACATACTATACTATGGCATTTTTATCACTTTTTTCGACATACTATACTATGACTTTTTTATCACTTTTTTTGGGATACTATAGTATGACTTTTTTCGACATACTATAATATGACCTTTTTCATCACTTTTTTTGACATACTATACTATGGCTTTTTTCGACATATTATACTATGACATTTTTATCACTTTTTTCGACATTCTATACTGTGACTTTTTTTGACATACTACACTATGACTTTTTATCACTTTTTTCGACATACTATACCATGATAGTTTTTTCGACATACTATGCTATGGCATTTTTATCACTTTTTTCGACATACTATACTATGACTTTTCTATCACTTTTTTTGGCATACTGTAGTATGACTTTTTTCGACATACTATACTATGACTTTTTTCATCACTTTTTTCGACATACTATACTAGGACTTTTTTCGACATACTATACTATGGCATTTTTATCACTTTTTTCGACATACTATACAATGGCTTTATTCGACATACTATACTATAACTTTTTGATCACTTTTTTCGACATACTATACTATAACTTTTTATCACTTTTTTCGACATACTATACTATGACATTTTTTATCACTTTTTTCGACATACTATACAATGACTTTTTTTGACATACTACACTATGACTTTGTATCACTTTTTTCGACATACTATACTATGACTTTTTTATCACTTTTTTCAACATACTATACTATGACTTTTTCAACATACTATACTATGACTTTTTATCACTTTTTTCGACATACTATACTATGACTTTTTTATCACTTTTTTGGCATACTATAGTATGACTTTTTTCGACATACTATACTATGAATTTCATCACTTTTTTCGACATACTATACTATGACTTTTTTCGACATACTATACTATGACATTTTTATCACTTTTTTCGACATACTATAATATGACTTTTTTCGACATACCATTACATTTTTATCACTTTTTTTGACATACTATAATATGACTTTTTTCGACATACTATACTATGACTTTTTTTGACATACTACACTATGACTTTTATCACTTTTTTCGACATACTATGCTCCGACTTTTTTATCACTTTTTTCGACATACTATAATGACTTTTTTCGACATACTATACCATGACCTTTTATCACTTTTTTCGACATACTATACTATGACTTTTTATTACTTTTTCACACATACTATACTATGACTTTTTTCGACATACTATACTATGACTTTATCACTTTTTTTGACATACTAAAATATGATAATTTTTTCGACATACTATACTATAACTTTTTTATCACTTTTTTCGACATACTATACTATGACTTTTTTCGACAAACTACACTACAAACTACACTTTTTTCGACATGCTGTACTATTATAATTTTCGACATACTATACTATCACTTTTTTATCACTTTTTTCGACATACTATACTATGACTTTTTTATCACTTTATTTGGCATTCTATAGTATGACTTTTTTCGACTTACTATACTATGACTTTTTTATCACTTTTTTTGGCATACTATAGTATGACTTTTTTCGACATACTATACAATGACTTTTTTCATCACTTTTTTGGAAATACTACACTATGACTTTTTTGGAAATACTATACTATGACTTTTTTATCACTTTTTTCGACATACTGCACTATGACTTTTTTGACATAATAAAACATGACTTTTTTCGACATACTATACAGTGACTTTTTTATCACTTTTTTCGACATACTATAATATGACTGTTTTCGACATACTATACTATGACATTTTTATCATTTTTTTCGACATACTATAATATGACTTTTTTCGACATATATTATAGTATGACTTTTTTATCACTTTTTTCGACATACTGTACAATGAGTTTTTCGACATACTATACTATGACTTTTTTCGACATACTATACTGTGACTTTTTTATCACTTTTTTCGACATACTATACTATGACTTTTTTATCACTTTTTTCGACATACTATACTATGACTTTTTTCGACATACTATACTATGGCATTTTTATCACTTTTTTCGACATACTATACAATGGCTTTATTCGACATACTATACTATAACTTTTTGATCACTTTTTTCGACATACTATACTATAACTTTTTTATCACTTTTTTCGACATACTATACTAGGACTTTTTTCGACATACTATACTATGGCATTTTTATCACTTTTTTCGACATACTATACAATGGCTTTATTCGACATACTATACTATAACTTTTTGATCACTTTTTTCGACATACTATACTATAACTTTTTTATCACTTTTTTTTCGACATACTATACTATGACATTTTTTATCACTTTTTTCGACATACTATACAATGACTTTTTTTGACATACTACACTATGACTTTTTATCACTTTTTTCGACATACTATACCATGATAGTTTTTTCGACATACTATACTATAACTTTTTATCACTTTTTTCGACATACTATACTATGACTTTTTTCGACATATTATACTATGACTTTTTATCACTTTTTTCGACATACTATACTATGACTTTTTTTGACATACTATACTATAACTTTTTTCGACATACTATACTATCACTTTTTTATCACTTTTTTCGACATACTATACTATGACTTTTTTATCACTTTATTTGGCATTCTATAGTATGACTTTTTTCGACATACTATACTATGACTTTTTTATCATTTTTTGGCATACTATAGTATGACTTTTTTCGACATACTATACAATGACTTTTTTCATCACTTTTTTGGAAATACTACACTATGACTTTTTTCGACATACTATACTATGACTTTTTTATCACTTTATTTGGCATTCTATAGTATGACTTTTTTCGACATACTATACTATGACTTTTTATCACTTTTTTCGACATACTGTACTATGACTTTTTTTGACATACTAAAATATGACTTTTTTCGACATACTATACTGTGACTCTTATCACTTTTTTTGACATACTATACTAGGACTTTTTTCGACATACTATACTATGGCATTTTTATCACTTTTTTCGACATACTATACTATGACTTTTTTATCACTTTTTTTGGGATACTATAGTATGACTTTTTTCGACATACTATAATATGACCTTTTTCATCACTTTTTTTGACATACTATACTATGGCTTTTTTCGACATATTATACTATGACATTTTTATCACTTTTTTCGACATTCTATACTGTGACTTTTTTTGACATACTACACTATGACTTTTTATCACTTTTTTCGACATACTATACCATGATAGTTTTTTCGACATACTATGCTATGGCATTTTTATCACTTTTTTCGACATACTATACTATGACTTTTTTCATCACTTTTTTCGACATACTATACTAGGACTTTTTTCGACATACTATACTATGGCATTTTTATCACTTTTTTCGACATACTATACAATGGCTTTATTCGACATACTATACTATAACTTTTTGATCACTTTTTTCGACATACTATACTATAACTTTTTATCACTTTTTTCGACATACTATACTATGACATTTTTTATCACTTTTTTCGACATACTATACAATGACTTTTTTTGACATACTACACTATGACTTTTTATCACTTTTTTCGACATACTATACCATGATAGTTTTTTCGACATACTATACTATGACTTTTTTTATCACTTTTTTTGACATACTAAAATATGATAATTTTTTCGACATACTATACTATAACTTTTTATCACTTTTTTCGACATACTGTACTATTACTTTATCACTTTTTTAGAAATACTATACTATGACTTTTTTCGACATATTATACTATGACTTTTTATCACTTTTTTCGACATACTATACTATGACTTTTTTTGACATACTATACTATAACTTTTTTCGACATACTATACTATCACTTTTTTATCACTTTTTTCGACATACTATACTATGACTTTTTTATCACTTTATTTGGCATTCTATAGTATGACTTTTTTCGACATACTATACTATGACTTTTTTATCACTTTTTTTGGCATACTATAGTATGACTTTTTTCGACATACTATACAATGACTTTTTTCATCACTTTTTTGGAAATACTACACTATGACTTTTTTCGACATACTATACTATGACTTTTTATCACTTTTTTCGACGTACTGCACTATGACTTTTTTCATCACTTTTTTCGACATACTATACTATGACTTTTTTCGACATACTATACTATGACTTTTTATCACTTTTTTCGACATACTGTACTATGACTTTTTTTGACATACTAAAATATGACTTTTTTTCGACATACTATACTGTGACTCTTTTATCACTTTTTTTGACATACTATACTAGGACTTTTTTCGACATACTATACTATGGCATTTTTATCACTTTTTTCGACATACTATACTATGACTTTTTTATCACTTTTTTTGGGATACTATAGTATGACTTTTTTCGACATACTATAATATGACCTTTTTCATCACTTTTTTTGACATACTATACTATGGCTTTTTTCGACATATTATACTATGACATTTTTATCACTTTTTTCGACATTCTATACTGTGACTTTTTTTGACATACTACACTATGACTTTTTATCACTTTTTTCGACATACTATACCATGATAGTTTTTTCGACATACTATGCTATGGCATTTTTATCACTTTTTTCGACATACTATACTATGACTTTTCTATCACTTTTTTTGGCATACTGTAGTATGACTTTTTTCGACATACTATACTATGACTTTTTTCATCACTTTTTTCGACATACTATACTAGGACTTTTTTCGACATACTATACTATGGCATTTTTATCACTTTTTTCGACATACTATACAATGGCTTTATTCGACATACTATACTATAACTTTTTGATCACTTTTTTCGACATACTATACTATAACTTTTTATCACTTTTTTCGACATACTATACTATGACATTTTTTATCACTTTTTTCGACATACTATACAATGACTTTTTTTGACATACTACACTATGACTTTTTATCACTTTTTTCGACATACTATACTATGACTTTTTTATCACTTTTTTCAACATACTATACTATGACTTTTTCAACATACTATACTATGACTTTTTATCAGTTTTTTCGACATACTATACTATGACTTTTTTATCACTTTTTTGGCATACTATAGTATGACTTTTTTCGACATACTATACTATGAATTTCATCACTTTTTTCGACATACTATACTATGACTTTTTTCGACATACTATACTATGACATTTTTATCACTTTTTTCGACATACTATAATATGACTTTTTTCGACATACCATTACATTTTTATCACTTTTTTTGACATACTATAATATGACTTTTTTCGACATACTATACTATGACTTTTTTTGACATACTACACTATGACTTTTATCACTTTTTTCGACATACTATGCTCCGACTTTTTTATCACTTTTTTCGACATACTATAATGACTTTTTTCGACATACTATACCATGACCTTTTATCACTTTTTTCGACATACTATACTATGACTTTTTATTACTTTTTCACACATACTATACTATGACTTTTTTCGACATACTATACTATGACTTTATCACTTTTTTTGACATACTAAAATATGATAATTTTTTCGACATACTATACTATAACTTTTTTATCACTTTTTTCGACATACTATACTATGACTTTTTTCGACAAACTACACTACAAACTACACTTTTTTCGACATGCTGTACTATTATAATTTTCGACATACTATACTATCACTTTTTTATCACTTTTTTCGACATACTATACTATGACTTTTTTATCACTTTATTTGGCATTCTATAGTATGACTTTTTTCGACTTACTATACTATGACTTTTTTATCACTTTTTTTGGCATACTATAGTATGACTTTTTTCGACATACTATACAATGACTTTTTTCATCACTTTTTTGGAAATACTACACTATGACTTTTTTGGAAATACTATACTATGACTTTTTTATCACTTTTTTCGACATACTGCACTATGACTTTTTTGACATAATAAAACATGACTTTTTTCGACATACTATACAGTGACTTTTTTATCACTTTTTTCGACATACTATAATATGACTGTTTTCGACATACTATACTATGACATTTTTATCATTTTTTTCGACATACTATAATATGACTTTTTTCGACATATATTATAGTATGACTTTTTTATCACTTTTTTCGACATACTGTACAATGAGTTTTTCGACATACTATACTATGACTTTTTTCGACATACTATACTGTGACTTTTTTATCACTTTTTTCGACATACTATACTATGACTTTTTTATCACTTTTTTCGACATACTATACTATGACTTTTTTCGACATACTATACTATGGCATTTTTATCACTTTTTTCGACATACTATACAATGGCTTTATTCGACATACTATACTATAACTTTTTGATCACTTTATTCGACATACTATACTATAACTTTTTTATCACTTTTTTCGACATACTATACTAGGACTTTTTTCGACATACTATACTATGGCATTTTTATCACTTTTTTCGACATACTATACAATGGCTTTATTCGACATACTATACTATAACTTTTTGATCACTTTTTTCGACATACTATACTATAACTTTTTTATCACTTTTTTTTCGACATACTATACTATGACATTTTTTATCACTTTTTTCGACATACTATACAATGACTTTTTTTGACATACTACACTATGACTTTTTATCACTTTTTTCGACATACTATACCATGATAGTTTTTTCGACATACTATACTATAACTTTTTATCACTTTTTTCGACATACTATACTATGACTTTTTTCGACATATTATACTATGACTTTTTATCACTTTTTTCGACATACTATACTATGACTTTTTTTGACATACTATACTATAACTTTTTTCGACATACTATACTATCACTTTTTTATCACTTTTTTCGACATACTATACTATGACTTTTTTATCACTTTATTTGGCATTCTATAGTATGACTTTTTTCGACATACTATACTATGACTTTTTTATCATTTTTTGGCATACTATAGTATGACTTTTTTCGACATACTATACAATGACTTTTTTCATCACTTTTTTGGAAATACTACACTATGACTTTTTTCGACATACTATACTATGACTTTTTATCACTTTTTTCGACGTACTGCACTATGACTTTTTTCATCACTTTTTTCGACATACTATACTATGACTTTTTTCGACATACTATACTATGACTTTTTATCACTTTTTTCGACATACTGTACTATGACTTTTTTTGACATACTAAAATATGACTTTTTTCGACATACTATACTGTGACTCTTTTATCACTTTTTTTGACATACTATACTAGGACTTTTTTCGACATACTATACTATGGCATTTTTATCACTTTTTTCGACATACTATACTATGACTTTTTTATCACTTTTTTTGGGATACTATAGTATGACTTTTTTCGACATACTATAATATGACCTTTTTCATCACTTTTTTTGACATACTATACTATGGCTTTTTTCGACATATTATACTATGACATTTTTATCACTTTTTTCGACATTCTATACTGTGACTTTTTTTGACATACTACACTATGACTTTTTATCACTTTTTTCGACATACTATACCATGATAGTTTTTTCGACATACTATGCTATGGCATTTTTATCACTTTTTTCGACATACTATACTATGACTTTTCTATCACTTTTTTTGGCATACTGTAGTATGACTTTTTTCGACATACTATACTATGACTTTTTTCATCACTTTTTTCGACATACTATACTAGGACTTTTTTCGACATACTATACTATGGCATTTTTATCACTTTTTTCGACATACTATACAATGGCTTTATTCGACATACTATACTATAACTTTTTGATCACTTTTTTCGACATACTATACTATAACTTTTTATCACTTTTTCCGACATACTATACTATGACATTTTTTATCACTTTTTTCGACATACTATACAATGACTTTTTTTGACATACTACACTATGACTTTTTATCACTTTTTTCGACATACTATACCATGATAGTTTTTTCGACATACTATACTATGACTTTTTTTATCACTTTTTTCAACATACTATACTATGACTTTTTCAACATACTATACTATGACTTTTTATCAGTTTTTTCGACATACT
Source organism: Gymnocephalus cernua (assembly GCA_023631565.1). Taxonomy (NCBI): domain Eukaryota; kingdom Metazoa; phylum Chordata; class Actinopteri; order Perciformes; family Percidae; genus Gymnocephalus; species Gymnocephalus cernua. The sequence goes on along the minus strand of CM042433.1, from coordinate 34,565,011 downwards.
ATACTATGACTTTTTTATCACTTTTTTGGCATACTATAGTATGACTTTTTTCGACATACTATACTATGAATTTCATCACTTTTTTCGACATACTATACTATGACTTTTTTCGACATACTATACTATGACATTTTTATCACTTTTTTCGACATACTATAATATGACTTTTTTCGACATACCATTACATTTTTATCACTTTTTTTGACATACTATAATATGACTTTTTTCGACATACTATACTATGACTTTTTTTGACATACTACACTATGACTTTTATCACTTTTTTCGACATACTATGCTCCGACTTTTTTATCACTTTTTTCGACATACTATAATGACTTTTTTCGACATACTATACCATGACCTTTTATCACTTTTTTCGACATACTATACTATGACTTTTTATTACTTTTTCACACATACTATACTATGACTTTTTTCGACATACTATACTATGACTTTATCACTTTTTTTGACATACTAAAATATGATAATTTTTTCGACATACTATACTATAACTTTTTTATCACTTTTTTCGACATACTATACTATGACTTTTTTCGACAAACTACACTACAAACTACACTTTTTTCGACATGCTGTACTATTATAATTTTCGACATACTATACTATCACTTTTTTATCACTTTTTTCGACATACTATACTATGACTTTTTTAATCACTTTTTTCGACATACTATACTATGACTTTTTTATCACTTTATTCGACATACTATAATATGACTTTTTTCGACATACTATACTATGACTTTTTTCGACAAACTACACTATGACTTTATCACTTTTTTCGACATACTATACTATGACTTAATCACTTTTTTCAACATACTATGACTTATTTATCACTTTTTTTTGACATACTACACTATGACTTTATCACTTTTTTCGACATACTATACTATGACATTTTTATCACTTTTAATGACATACTATACTATGAAATTTGTATCACCTTTTTCGACATACTATACTGTGACTTTTTTATCACCTTTTTCGACATACTATAATATCACTTTTTTCTCAACATACTATACTATGACTTTTATCACTTTTTGACATACTATACTATGACTTTTATATCACTTCTTTCGACATACTATACTATGAATTTTATCACTTTTTTCGACATACTGTACTATGACTTTTTTATCACTTTTTTCGACATTCTACAATATTACTTTTTGACTATACTATGACTTTTTTTATCACTTTTCAACATACTATACTATGACTTTTTATCACTTTTTTCGACATACTATACTGTGACTTTTTTTATCACTTTTTTCGACATACTATAATATGACTTTTTATCACTATTTTTGACATAGTATATTATGACTTTTTTATCACTTTTTTCGACATACTATACTATGACTTTTTTCGTACTATCGACATACTATACTGTGATAATTTTTTCAACATACTATACTATGACTTTTTTATCACTTTTTTCGACATATTATACTATGATCATTTTTTCGACATACTATACTATGACTATTTTAGCACTTTTTTCGACATACTATACTATGATCATTTTTTCGACATAGTATATTATGACTTTTTTATCACTTTTTTCGAAATACTATGCTATGACTTTTTTCGTACTATCGACATACTATAGCCTACTGTGATATTTTTTTCGACATGCTATACTATGACTTTTTATCACTTTTTTCGACATACTATATTATGACTTTTTTCGACATACTATACTATGACTTTTTTAGCACTTTTTTCGACATACTATACTGTGATAACTTTTTCGACATACTATACTGTGACTTTTTATCACTTTTTTTCGACATACTATGACTTTTTTCTTTATCACTTTTTTCGACATACTATACTATGACTTTTTTTCACTTTTTTTGACATACTATAATATGATAATTTTTTCGACATACTATACTATGACTTTTTATCACTTTTTTCGAAATACTTAACTATGACATTTTTATCACTTTTTTCGACATACTATAATGACTTTATTCGACATACTATGCTATGACTTTTTCATCACTTTTTCCGACATACTATACTATGACTTTTTTATCACTTTTTTCGACATACTATACTATGACTTTTTTAATCACTTTTTTCGACATACTATACTATGACTTTTTTATCACTTTATTCGACATACTATAATATGACTTTTTTCGACATACTATACTATGACTTTTTTCGACAAACTACACTATGACTTTATCACTTTTTTCGACATACTATACTATGACTTAATCACTTTTTTCAACATACTATGACTTATTTATCACTTTTTTTTGACATACTACACTATGACTTTATCACTTTTTTCGACATACTATACTATGACATTTTTATCACTTTTAATGACATACTATACTATGAAATTTGTATCACCTTTTTCGACATACTATACTGTGACTTTTTTATCACCTTTTTCGACATACTATAATATCACTTTTTTCTCAACATACTATACTATGACTTTTATCACTTTTTGACATACTATACTATGACTTTTATATCACTTCTTTCGACATACTATACTATGAATTTTATCACTTTTTTCGACATACTGTACTATGACTTTTTTATCACTTTTTTCGACATTCTACAATATTACTTTTTGACTATACTATGACTTTTTTATCACTTTTCAACATACTATACTATGACTTTTTATCACTTTTTTCGACATACTATACTGTGACTTTTTTTATCACTTTTTTCGACATACTATAATATGACTTTTTATCACTATTTTTGACATAGTATATTATGACTTTTTTATCACTTTTTTCGACATACTATACTATGACTTTTTTCGTACTATCGACATACTATACTGTGATAATTTTTTCAACATACTATACTATGACTTTTTTATCACTTTTTTCGACATATTATACTATGATCATTTTTTTGACATACTATACTATGACTATTTGAGCACTTTTTTCGACATACTATACTATGATCATTTTTTCGACATAGTATATTATGACTTTTTTATCACTTTTTTCGAAATACTATGCTATGACTTTTTTCGTACTATCGACATACTATAGCCTACTGTGATATTTTTTTCGACATGCTATACTATGACTTTTTATCACTTTTTTCGACATACTATATTATGACTTTTTTCGACATACTATACTATGACTTTTTTAGCACTTTTTTCGACATACTATACTGTGATAACTTTTTCGACATACTATACTGTGACTTTTTATCACTTTTTTCGACATACTATGACTTTTTTCTTTTTATCACTTTTTTCGACATACTATACTATGACTTTTTTTCACTTTTTTTGACATACTATAATATGATAATTTTTTCGACATACTATACTATGACTTTTTATCACTTTTTTCGAAATACTTAACGATGACATTTTTATCACTTTTTTCGACATACTATAATGACTTTATTCGACATACTATGCTATGACTTTTTCATCACTTTTTCCGACATACTATACTATAACTGTTTTTATCACTTTTTTCGACATGCTATACTATGATAATTTTTTCGACATACTATACTATGACTTTTTTATCACTTTTTTCGACATACTATACTATGACTTTTTTCTTTTTAACACTTTTTTCGACATACTATACTATGACTTTTTTATCACTTTTTTGACATACCGTTACTATACTATGATCATTTTTTCGACATACTATACTATAACTTTTTTATCACTTTTTTCGACATACTATACTATGACTTTTTTATCACTTTTTTCGACATACTATACTATGACTTTTTTATCACTTTTTTCGACATAGTATATTTTGACTTTTTTATCACTTTTTTCGACATACTATACTATGACTTTTTATCACTTTTTTAGACATACTATATTATGACTTTTTTAGACATACTATACTGTGACTTTTTTATCACTTTTTTCGACATACTATATGACTTTTTATCACTATTTTTGACATAGTATATTATGACTTTTTTATCACTTTTTTTCGACATACTATACTATGACTTTTTTCGTACTATCGACATACTATACTGTGATAATTTTTTCAACATGCTATACTATGACTTTTTATCAATTTTTTTGACATATTATACTATGATCATTTTTTCGACATACTATACTATGACTATTTTAGCACTTTTTTCGACATACTATACTATGATCATTTTTTCGACATAGTATATTATGACTTTTTTATCACTTTTTTCGAAATACTATGCTATGACTTTTTTCGTACTATCGACATACTATAGCCTACTGTGATAATTTTTTCGACATTTCGACATATGACTTTTTATCACTTTTTTCGACATACTATATTATGACTTTTTTCGACATACTATACTATGACTTTTTTAGCACTTTTTTCGACATACTATACTGTGATAACTTTTTCGACATACTATACTGTGACTTTTTATCACTTTTTTCGACATACTATGACTTTTTTCTTTTTATCACTTTTTTCGACATACTATACTATGATCATTTTTTCGACATACTATACTATGACTTTTTTATCACTTTTTTCGACATACTATACTATGACATTTTTTTAAACATACTATACTATGACTTTTTTATCACTTTTTTCGACATACTATACTAGGACTTTTTTCGACATACTATACTATGGCATTTTTATCACTTTTTTCGACAGACTATACTATGACTTTTTTATCACTTTTTTTGGGATACTATAGTATGACTTTTTTCGACATACTATACTATGACCTTTTTCATCACTTTTTTTGACATACTATACTATGGCTTTTTTCGACATACTATACTATAACTTTTTTCGACATACTATACTATGACTTTTTTTGACATACTACACTATGACTTTTTATCACTTTTTTCGACATACTATACCATGATAGTTTTTTCGACATACTATGCTATGACTTTTTTATCACTTTTTTCGACATACTATACTATGACTTTTTTCGACACCTATACTATGGCATTTTTATCACTTTTTTCGACATACTATACTATTACTTTTTTCGACATACTATACTATGACTTTTTATCACTTTTTTCGACATACTGTACTATGACTTTTTTTGACATACTAAAATATGACTTTTTTCGACATACTATACTGTGACTTTTTATCACTTTTTTCGACATACTATACTATGACTTTTTTATCACTTTTTTCGACATACTATACTATGGCATTTTTATCACTTTTTTCGACATACTATGCAATGGCTTTATTCGACATACTATACTATAACTTTTTGATCACTTTTTTCGACATACTATACTATAACTTTTTTATCACTTTTTTCGACATACTATACTATGACTTTTTTCGACATACTATACTATGACTTTTTATCACTTTTTTCGACATACTGCACTATGACTTTTTTCATCACTTTTTTCGACATACTATACTATGACTTTTTTATCACTTTTTTTCGACATACTATACTATGACTTTTTTATCACTTTTTTCGACATACTATACTATGACATTTTTTTAAACATACTATACTATGACTTTTTTATCACTTTTTTCGACATACTATACTAGGACTTTTTTCGACATACTATACTATGGCATTTTTATCACTTTTTTCGACATACTATACTATGACTTTTTTATCACTTTTTTCGACATACTATACTATGACATTTTTTTAAACATACTATACTATGACTTTTTTATCACTTTTTTCGACATACTATACTAGGACTTTTTTCGACATACTATACTATGGCATTTTTATCACTTTTTTCGACAGACTATACTATGACTTTTTTATCACTTTTTTTGGGATACTATAGTATGACTTTTTTCGACATACTATACTATGACCTTTTTCATCACTTTTTTTGACATACTATACTATGGCTTTTTTCGACATACTATACTATAACTTTTTTCGACATACTATACTATGACTTTTTTTGACATACTACACTATGACTTTTTATCACTTTTTTCGACATACTATACCATGATAGTTTTTTCGACATACTATGCTATGACTTTTTTATCACTTTTTTCGACATACTATACTATGACTTTTTTCGACATACTATACTATGGCATTTTTATCACTTTTTTCGACATACTATACTATTACTTTTCTATCACTTTTTTTGGCATACTGTAGTATGACTTTTTTCGACATACTATACAATGACTTTTTTCATCACTTTTTTCGACATACTATACTATGACTTTTTATCACTTTTTTTCGACATACTATACTATGACTTTTTTATCACTTTTTTCGACATACTATACTATGACATTTTTTTAAACATACTATACTATGACTTTTTTATCACTTTTTTCGACATACTATACTAGGACTTTTTTCGACATACTATACTATGGCATTTTTATCACTTTTTTCGACATACTATACTATGACTTTTTTATCACTTTTTTCGACATACTATACTATGACATTTTTTTAAACATACTATACTATGACTTTTTTATCACTTTTTTCGACATACTATACTAGGACTTTTTTCGACATACTATACTATGGCATTTTTATCACTTTTTTCGACAGACTATACTATGACTTTTTTATCACTTTTTTTGGGATACTATAGTATGACTTTTTTCGACATACTATACTATGACCTTTTTCATCACTTTTTTTGACATACTATACTATGGCTTTTTTCGACATACTATACTATAACTTTTTTCGACATACTATACTATGACTTTTTTTGACATACTACACTATGACTTTTTATCACTTTTTTCGACATACTATACCATGATAGTTTTTTCGACATACTATGCTATGACTTTTTTATCACTTTTTTCGACATACTATACTATGACTTTTTTCGACATACTATACTATGGCATTTTTATCACTTTTTTCGACATACTATACTATTACTTTTCTATCACTTTTTTTGGCATACTGTAGTATGACTTTTTTCGACATACTATACTATGACTTTTTATCACTTTTTTCGACATACTGTACTATGACTTTTTTTGACATACTAAAATATGACTTTTTTCAACATACTATACTGTGACTTTTTATCACTTTTTTCGACATACTATACTATGACTTTTTTATCACTTTTTTCGACATACTATACTATGGCATTTTTATCACTTTTTTCGACATACTATGCAATGGCTTTATTCGACATACTATACTATAACTTTTTGATCACTTTTTTCGACATACTATACTATAACTTTTTTATCACTTTTTTCGACATACTATACTATGACTTTTTTCGACATACTATACTATGACTTTTTATCACTTTTCAACATACTATACTATGACTTTTTATCACTTTTTTCGACATACTATACTGTGACTTTTTTTATCACTTTTTTCGACATACTATAATATGACTTTTTATCACTATTTTTGACATAGTATATTATGACTTTTTTATCACTTTTTTCGACATACTATACTATGACTTTTTTCGTACTATCGACATACTATACTGTGATAATTTTTTCAACATACTATACTATGACTTTTTTATCACTTTTTTCGACATATTATACTATGATCATTTTTTTGACATACTATACTATGACTATTTGAGCACTTTTTTCGACATACTATACTATGATCATTTTTTCGACATAGTATATTATGACTTTTTTATCACTTTTTTCGAAATACTATGCTATGACTTTTTTCGTACTATCGACATACTATAGCCTACTGTGATATTTTTTTCGACATGCTATACTATGACTTTTTATCACTTTTTTCGACATACTATATTATGACTTTTTTCGACATACTATACTATGACTTTTTTAGCACTTTTTTCGACATACTATACTGTGATAACTTTTTCGACATACTATACTGTGACTTTTTATCACTTTTTTCGACATACTATGACTTTTTTCTTTTTATCACTTTTTTCGACATACTATACTATGACTTTTTTTCACTTTTTTTGACATACTATAATATGATAATTTTTTCGACATACTATACTATGACTTTTTATCACTTTTTTCGAAATACTTAACGATGACATTTTTATCACTTTTTTCGACATACTATAATGACTTTATTCGACATACTATGCTATGACTTTTTCATCACTTTTTCCGACATACTATACTATAACTGTTTTTATCACTTTTTTCGACATTCTACAATATTACTTTTTGACTATACTATGACTTTTTTATCACTTTTCAACATACTATACTATGACTTTTTATCACTTTTTTCGACATACTATACTGTGACTTTTTTTATCACTTTTTTCGACATACTATAATATGACTTTTTATCACTATTTTTGACATAGTATATTATGACTTTTTTATCACTTTTTTCGACATACTATACTATGACTTTTTTCGTACTATCGACATACTATACTGTGATAATTTTTTCAACATACTATACTATGACTTTTTTATCACTTTTTTCGACATATTATACTATGATCATTTTTTTGACATACTATACTATGACTATTTGAGCACTTTTTTCGACATACTATACTATGATCATTTTTTCGACATAGTATATTATGACTTTTTTATCACTTTTTTCGAAATACTATGCTATGACTTTTTTCGTACTATCGACATACTATAGCCTACTGTGATATTTTTTTCGACATGCTATACTATGACTTTTTATCACTTTTTTCGACATACTATATTATGACTTTTTTCGACATACTATACTATGACTTTTTTAGCACTTTTTTCGACATACTATACTGTGATAACTTTTTCGACATACTATACTGTGACTTTTTATCACTTTTTTCGACATACTATGACTTTTTTCTTTTTATCACTTTTTTCGACATACTATACTATGACTTTTTTTCACTTTTTTTGACATACTATAATATGATAATTTTTTCGACATACTATACTATGACTTTTTATCACTTTTTTCGAAATACTTAACGATGACATTTTTATCACTTTTTTCGACATACTATAATGACTTTATTCGACATACTATGCTATGACTTTTTCATCACTTTTTCCGACATACTATACTATAACTGTTTTTATCACTTTTTTCGACATGCTATACTATGATAATTTTTTCGACATACTATACTATGACTTTTTTATCACTTTTTTCGACATACTATACTATGACTTTTTTCTTTTTAACACTTTTTTCGACATACTATACTATGACTTTTTTATCACTTTTTTGACATACCGTTACTATACTATGATCATTTTTTCGACATACTATACTATAACTTTTTTATCACTTTTTTCGACATACTATACTATGACTTTTTTATCACTTTTTTCGACATACTATACTATGACTTTTTTATCACTTTTTTCGACATAGTATATTTTGACTTTTTTATCACTTTTTTCGACATACTATACTATGACTTTTTATCACTTTTTTAGACATACTATATTATGACTTTTTTAGACATACTATACTGTGACTTTTTTATCACTTTTTTCGACATACTATATGACTTTTTATCACTATTTTTGACATAGTATATTATGACTTTTTTATCACTTTTTTTCGACATACTATACTATGACTTTTTTCGTACTATCGACATACTATACTGTGATAATTTTTTCAACATGCTATACTATGACTTTTTATCAATTTTTTTGACATATTATACTATGATCATTTTTTCGACATACTATACTATGACTATTTTAGCACTTTTTTCGACATACTATACTATGATCATTTTTTCGACATAGTATATTATGACTTTTTTATCACTTTTTTCGAAATACTATGCTATGACTTTTTTCGTACTATCGACATACTATAGCCTACTGTGATAATTTTTTCGACATTTCGACATATGACTTTTTATCACTTTTTTCGACATACTATATTATGACTTTTTTCGACATACTATACTATGACTTTTTTAGCACTTTTTTCGACATACTATACTGTGATAACTTTTTCGACATACTATACTGTGACTTTTTATCACTTTTTTCGACATACTATGACTTTTTTCTTTTTATCACTTTTTTCGACATACTATACTATGATCATTTTTTCGACATACTATACTATGACTTTTTTATCACTTTTTTCGACATACTATACTATGACATTTTTTTAAACATACTATACTATGACTTTTTTATCACTTTTTTCGACATACTATACTAGGACTTTTTTCGACATACTATACTATGGCATTTTTATCACTTTTTTCGACAGACTATACTATGACTTTTTTATCACTTTTTTTGGGATACTATAGTATGACTTTTTTCGACATACTATACTATGACCTTTTTCATCACTTTTTTTGACATACTATACTATGGCTTTTTTCGACATACTATACTATAACTTTTTTCGACATACTATACTATGACTTTTTTTGACATACTACACTATGACTTTTTATCACTTTTTTCGACATACTATACCATGATAGTTTTTTCGACATACTATGCTGTGACTTTTTTATCACTTTTTTCGACATACTATACTATGACTTTTTTCGACACCTATACTATGGCATTTTTATCACTTTTTTCGACATACTATACTATTACTTTTCTATCACTTTTTTTGGCATACTGTAGTATGACTTTTTTCGACATACTATACAATGACTTTTTTCATCACTTTTTTCGACATACTATACTATGACTTTTTTCGACATACTATACTATGACTTTTTATCACTTTTTTCGACATACTGTACTATGACTTTTTTTGACATACTAAAATATGACTTTTTTCGACATACTATACTGTGACTTTTTATCACTTTTTTCGACATACTATACTATGACTTTTTTATCACTTTTTTCGACATACTATACTATGGCATTTTTATCACTTTTTTCGACATACTATGCAATGGCTTTATTCGACATACTATACTATAACTTTTTGATCACTTTTTTCGACATACTATACTATAACTTTTTTATCACTTTTTTCGACATACTATACTATGACTTTTTTCGACATACTATACTATGACTTTTTATCACTTTTTTCGACATACTGCACTATGACTTTTTTCATCACTTTTTTCGACATACTATACTATGACTTTTTTATCACTTTTTTTCGACATACTATACTATGACTTTTTTATCACTTTTTTCGACATACTATACTATGACATTTTTTTAAACATACTATACTATGACTTTTTTATCACTTTTTTCGACATACTATACTAGGACTTTTTTCGACATACTATACTATGGCATTTTTATCACTTTTTTCGACATACTATACTATGACTTTTTTATCACTTTTTTCGACATACTATACTATGACATTTTTTTAAACATACTATACTATGACTTTTTTATCACTTTTTTCGACATACTATACTAGGACTTTTTTCGACATACTATACTATGGCATTTTTATCACTTTTTTCGACAGACTATACTATGACTTTTTTATCACTTTTTTTGGGATACTATAGTATGACTTTTTTCGACATACTATACTATGACCTTTTTCATCACTTTTTTTGACATACTATACTATGGCTTTTTTCGACATACTATACTATAACTTTTTTCGACATACTATACTATGACTTTTTTTGACATACTACACTATGACTTTTTATCACTTTTTTCGACATACTATACCATGATAGTTTTTTCGACATACTATGCTATGACTTTTTTATCACTTTTTTCGACATACTATACTATGACTTTTTTCGACATACTATACTATGGCATTTTTATCACTTTTTTCGACATACTATACTATTACTTTTCTATCACTTTTTTTGGCATACTGTAGTATGACTTTTTTCGACATACTATACAATGACTTTTTTCATCACTTTTTTCGACATACTATACTATGACTTTTTATCACTTTTTTTCGACATACTATACTATGACTTTTTTATCACTTTTTTCGACATACTATACTATGACATTTTTTTAAACATACTATACTATGACTTTTTTATCACTTTTTTCGACATACTATACTAGGACTTTTTTCGACATACTATACTATGGCATTTTTATCACTTTTTTCGACATACTATACTATGACTTTTTTATCACTTTTTTCGACATACTATACTATGACATTTTTTTAAACATACTATACTATGACTTTTTTATCACTTTTTTCGACATACTATACTAGGACTTTTTTCGACATACTATACTATGGCATTTTTATCACTTTTTTCGACAGACTATACTATGACTTTTTTATCACTTTTTTTGGGATACTATAGTATGACTTTTTTCGACATACTATACTATGACCTTTTTCATCACTTTTTTTGACATACTATACTATGGCTTTTTTCGACATACTATACTATAACTTTTTTCGACATACTATACTATGACTTTTTTTGACATACTACACTATGACTTTTTATCACTTTTTTCGACATACTATACCATGATAGTTTTTTCGACATACTATGCTATGACTTTTTTATCACTTTTTTCGACATACTATACTATGACTTTTTTCGACATACTATACTATGGCATTTTTATCACTTTTTTCGACATACTATACTATTACTTTTCTATCACTTTTTTTGGCATACTGTAGTATGACTTTTTTCGACATACTATACTATGACTTTTTATCACTTTTTTCGACATACTGTACTATGACTTTTTTTGACATACTAAAATATGACTTTTTTCAACATACTATACTGTGACTTTTTATCACTTTTTTCGACATACTATACTATGACTTTTTTATCACTTTTTTCGACATACTATACTATGGCATTTTTATCACTTTTTTCGACATACTATGCAATGGCTTTATTCGACATACTATACTATAACTTTTTGATCACTTTTTTCGACATACTATACTATAACTTTTTTATCACTTTTTTCGACATACTATACTATGACTTTTTTCGACATACTATACTATGACTTTTTATCACTTTTTTCGACATACTGCACTATGACTTTTTTCATCACTTTTTTCGACATACTATACTATGACTTTTTTATCACTTTTTTTCGACATACTATACTATGACTTTTTTATCACTTTTTTCGACATACTATACTAGGACTTTTTTCGACATACTATACTATGGCATTTTTATCACTTTTTTCGACAGACTATACTATGACTTTTTTATCACTTTTTTTGGGATACTATAGTATGACTTTTTTCGACATACTATACTATGACCTTTTTCATCACTTTTTTTGACATACTATACTATGGCTTTTTTCGACATACTATACTATAACTTTTTTCGACATACTATACTATGACTTTTTTGACATACTACACTATGACTTTTTATCACTTTTTTCGACATACTATACCATGATAGTTTTTTCGACATACTATGCTATGACTTTTTTATCACTTTTTTCGACATACTATACTATGACTTTTTTCGACATACTATACTATGGCATTTTTATCACTTTTTTCGACATACTATACTATTACTTTTCTATCACTTTTTTTGGCATACTGTAGTATGACTTTTTTCGACATACTATACAATGACTTTTTTCATCACTTTTTTCGACATACTATACTATGACTTTTTTCGACATACTATACTATGACTTTTTATCACTTTTTTCGACATACTGTACTATGACTTTTTTTGACATACTAAAATATGACTTTTTTCGACATACTATACTGTGACTTTTTATCACTTTTTTCGACATACTATACTATGACTTTTTTATCACTTTTTTCGACATACTATACTATGGCATTTTTATCACTTTTTTCGACATACTATGCAATGGCTTTATTCGACATACTATACTATAACTTTTTGATCACTTTTTTCGACATACTATACTATAACTTTTTTATCACTTTTTTCGACATACTATACTATGACTTTTTTCGACATACTATACTATGACTTTTTATCACTTTTTTCGACATACTGCACTATGACTTTTTTCATCACTTTTTTCGACATACTATACTATGACTTTTTTCGACATACTATACTATGACTTTTTATCACTTTTTTCGAAATACTGTACTATGACTTTTTTTGACATACTAAAATATGACTTTTTTCGACATACTATACTGTGACTTTTTTATCACTTTTTTCGACATACTATACTATGACATTTTTTTCACTTTTTTTGGGATACTATAGTATGACTTTATTCGACATACTATACTATGACCTTTTTCATCACTTTTTTTGACATACTATACTATGGCTTTTTTCGACATAGTATACTATAACTTTTTTCGACATACTATACTATGACATTTTTATCACTTTTTTCGACATTCTATACTATGACTTTTTTTGACATACTACACTATGACTTTTTATCACTTTTTTTCGACATACTATACCATGATAGTTTTTTCGACATACTATACTATGACATTTTTATCACTTTTTTCGACATTCTATACTATGACTTTTTTGACATACTACACTATGACTTTTTATCACTTTTTTCGACATACTATACCATGATAGTTTTTTCGACATACTATGCTATGGCATTTTTATCACTTTTTTCGACATACTATACTATGACTTTTTTATCACTTTTTTCGACATACTATACTAGGACTTTTTTCGACATACTATATTATGGCATTTTTATCACTTTTTTCGACATACTATACAATGGCTTTATTCGACATACTATACTATAACTTTTTATCACTTTTTTCGACATACTGTACTATGACTTTTTTTGACATACTAAAATATGGCTTTTTCGACATACTATACTGTGACTTTTTTATCACTTTTTTCGACATACTATACTATGACTTTTTTATCACTTTTTTCGACATACTATACTAGGACTTTTTTCGACATACTATACTATGGCTTTTTTATCACCTTTTTCGACATACTATACTATGACATTTTTTATCACTTTTTTCGACATACTATACAATGACTTTTTTTGACATACTACACTATGACTTTTTATCACTTTTTTCGACATACTATACCATGATAGTTTTTTCGACATACTATGCTATGACTTTTTTATCACTTTTTTCGACATACTATACTATGACTTTTTTATCACTTTTTTTGGCATACTATAGTATGACTTTTTTCGACATACTATACAATGACTTTTTTCATCACTTTTTTGGAAATACTATACTATGACTTTTTTATCACTTTTTTCGACATACTATAATATGACTTTTTTCAACATACTATATGTAATAAATAAATGATTACTGAGTGAAGTGAAGAGGAGACATTTTATCCGTCACAAAGCAGATGACATCAAGGAGAGTAATTTGATACTTTATTCAACAATCTGAACAAAGGAGAGACCATGTACACACACAAGACTTATGTATCCATAGTGTCTGAAGTAACATGAAAGTGAACAGTACTTATACAACTTGGTGGTTACACAAAATAGCCTCCACACCTTATATGGACAACTCTGTTACCTGACGCTTTAGTCCTGACCATGACAACCTTATAATAGGTGACCACATGCATGTTGTAAATAACTCTTGTCCTTCACCCATACAAGCTACATTTAAACCTTGAATGCTGGAATGTCAACCTATCACTATACTATGACATTTTTATCATTTTTTTCGACATACTATAATATGACTTTTTTCGACATATATTATACTATGACTTTTTTATCACTTTTTTCGACATACTGTACAATGACTTTTTTGACATACTAAAATATGACTTTTTTCGACGTACTACACTATGACTTTTTTATCACTTTTTTCGACATAGTAAAATATGATAATGTTTTCGACATACTATACTATAACTTTTTATCACTTTTTTCGACATACTGTACTATTACTTTATCACTTTTTTAGAAATACTATACTATGACTTTTTTCGACATATTATACTATGACTTTTTATCACTTTTTTCGACATACTGTACTATTACTTTATCACTTTTTTCGACATACTATACTATGACTTTTTTTGACATACTATACTGTAACTTTTTTCGACATACTATACTATCACTTTTTTATCACTTTTTTCGACATACTATACTATGACTTTTTTATCACTTTATTTGGCATTCTATAGTATGACTTTTTCGACATACTATACTATGACTTTTTTATCACTTTTTTTGGCATACTATAGTATGACTTTTTTCGACATACTATACTATCACTTTTTTATCACTTTTTTCGACATACTATACTATGACTTTTTTATCACTTTATTTGGCATTCTATAATATGACTTTTTTCGACATACTATACTATGACTTTTTTATCACTTTTTTTGGCATACTATAGTATGACTTTTTTCGACATACTATAGAATGACTTTTTTCATCACTTTTTTGGAAATACTATACTGACTTTTTTCGACATACTATACTATGACTTTTTATCACTTTTTTCGACATACTGTACTATGACTTTTTTTGACATACTAAAATATGACTTTTTTCGACCTACTATACTGTGACTTTTTTATCACTTTTTTCGACATACTATACTAGGACTTTTTTCGACATACTATACTATGGCATTTTTATCACTTTTTTCGACGTACTATACTATGACTTTTTTATCACTTTTTTTGGGATACTATAGTATGACTTTTTTCGACATACTATACTATGACCTTTTTCATCACTTTTTTTGACATACTATACTATAACTTCTTTCGACATATTATACTATGACATTTTTATCACTTTTTTCGACATTCTATACTGTGACTTTTTTTGACATACTACACTATGACTTTTTATCACTTTTTTCGACATACTATACCATGATAGTTTTTTCGACATACTATGCTATGGCATTTTTATCACTTTTTTCGACATACTATACTATGACTTTTCTATCACTTTTTTTGGCATACTGTAGTATGACTTTTTTTGACATACTATGACTTTTTTCATCACTTTTTTCGACATACTAAAATATGACTTTTTTCGACATACTATACTGTGACTTTTTTATCACTTTTTTCGACATACTATACTATGACTTTTTTTCGACATACTATACTATGACTTTTTTCATCACTTTTTTCGACATACTATACTATGACTTTTTTCCACATACTATACTATGACTTTTTATCACTTTTTACGACATACTGTACTATGACTTTTTTTGACATACTAAAATATGACTTTTTTCGACATACTATACTATAACTTTTTTATCACTTTTTTCGACATACTATACTATGACATTTTTTATCACTTTTTTCGACATACTATACAATGACTTTTTTTGACATACTACACTATGACTTTTTATCACTTTTTTCGACATACTATACCATGATAGTTTTTTCGACATACTATGCTATGACTTTTTTATCACTTTTTTCGACATACTATACTATGACTTTTTTCGACATACTATACTATGGTATTTTTATCACTTTTTTCGACATACTATACAATGGCTTTATTCGACATACTATACTATAACTTTTTTATCACTTTTTTCGACATACTATACTATAACTTTTTTATCACTTTTTTCGACATACTATACTATGACATTTTTTATCACTTTTTTCGACATACTATACAATGACTTTTTTTGACATACTACACTATGACTTTTTATCACTTTTTTCGACATACTATACCATGATAGTTTTTTCGACATACTATGCTATGACTTTTTTATCACTTTTTTCGACATACTATACTATGACTTTTTTCGACATACTATACTATGGCATTTTTAAAACTTTTTTCGACATACTATACTATGACTTTTTTATCACTTTTTTTGGCATACTATAGTATGACTTTTTTCGACATACTATACAATGACTTTTTTCATCACTTTTTTGGAAATACTATACTATGACTTTTTTATCACTTTTTTCGACATACTATAATATGACTTTTTTCGACATACTATACTATGACATTTTTATCATTTTTTTCGACATACTATAATATGACTTTTTTCGACATATATTATACTATGACTTTTTTATCACTTTTTTCGACATACTGTACAATGACTTTTTTGACATACTAAAATATGACTTTTTTCGACTTACTACACTATAACTTTTTTATCACTTTTTTCGACATACTAAAATATGATAATGTTTTTGACATACTATACTATAACTTTTTATCACTTTTTTCGACATACTGTACTATTACTTTATCACTTTTTTCGACATACTATACTATGACTTTTTTTGACATACTATACTATAACTTTTTTCGACATACTATACTATCACTTTTTTCGACATACTATACTATGACTTTTTTATCACTTTTTTTGGCATACTATAGTATGACTTTTTTCGACATACTATACTATGACTTTTTTATCACTTTATTTGGCATTCTATAGTATGACGTTTTTTCGACATACTATACTATGACTTTTTTCATCACTTTTTTCGACATACTATACTATGACTTTTTTCCACATACTATACTATGACTTTTTATCACTTTTTACGACATACTGTACTATGACTTTTTTCGACATACTATACAATGGCTTTATTCGACATACTATACTATAACTTTTTTATCACTTTTTTCGACATACTATACTATAACTTTTTTATCACTTTTTTCGACATACTATACTATGACATTTTTATCACTTTTTTCGACATACTATACAATGAATTTTTTTGACATACTACACTGACTTTTTATCACTTTTTTCGACATACTATACCATGATAGTTTTTTCGACATACTATGCTATGACTTTTTTATCACTTTTTTCGACATACTATACTATGACTTTTTTCGACATACTATACTATGGCATTTTTAAAACTTTTTTCGACATACTATACTATGACTTTTTTATCACTTTTTTTGGCATACTATAGTATGACTTTTTTCGACATACTATACAATGACTTTTTTCATCACTTTTTTGGAAATACTATACTATGACTTTTTTATCACTTTTTTCGACATACTGCACTATGACTTTTTTGACATAATAAAATATGACTTTTTTCGACATACTATACAGTGACTTTTTTATCACTTTTTTCGACATACTATAATATGACTTTTTTCGACATACTATACTATGACATTTTTATCATTTTTTTCGACATACTATAATATGACTTTTTTCGACATATATTATACTATGACTTTTTTATCACTTTTTTCGACATACTGTACAATGACTTTTTTGACATACTAAAATATGACTTTTTTCGACTTACTACACTATAACTTTTTTATCACTTTTTTCGACATACTAAAATATGATAATGTTTTCGACATACTATACTATAACTTTTTATCACTTTTTTCGACATACTGTACTATTACTTTATCACTTTTTTCGACATACTATACTATGACTTTTTTTGACATACTATACTATAACTTTTTTCGACATACTATACTATCACTTTTTTCGACATACTATACTATGACTTTTTTATCACTTTTTTTGGCATACTATAGTATGACTTTTTTCGACATACTATACTATGACTTTTTTATCACTTTATTTGGCATTCTATAGTATGACGTTTTTTCGACATACTATACTATGACTTTTTTCATCACTTTTTTCGACATACTATACTATGACTTTTTTCCACATACTATACTATGACTTTTTATCACTTTTTACGACATACTGTACTATGACTTTTTTTGACATACTAAAATATGACTTTTTTCGACATACTATACTATGACTTTTTATCACTTTTTTCGACATACTATACAATGACTTTTTTTGACATACTACACTATGACTTTTTATCACTTTTTTCGACATACTATACCATGATAGTTTTTTCGACATACTATGCTATGACTTTTTTATCACTTTTTTCGACATACTATACTATGACTTTTTTCGACATACTATACTATGGTATTTTTATCACTTTTTTCGACATACTATACAATGGCTTTATTCGACATACTATACTATAACTTTTTTATCACTTTTTTCGACATACTATACTATAACTTTTTTATCACTTTTTTCGACATACTATACTATGACATTTTTTATCACTTTTTTCGACATACTATACAATGACTTTTTTTGACATACTACACTATGACTTTTTATCACTTTTTTCGACATACTATACCATGATAGTTTTTTCGACATACTATGCTATGACTTTTTTATCACTTTTTTCGACATACTATACTATGACTTTTTTCGACATACTATACTATGGCATTTTTAAAACTTTTTTCGACATACTATACTATGACTTTTTTATCACTTTTTTTGGCATACTATAGTATGACTTTTTTCGACATACTATACAATGACTTTTTTCATCACTTTTTTGGAAATACTATACTATGACTTTTTTATCACTTTTTTCGACATACTATAATATGACTTTTTTCGACATACTATACTATGACATTTTTATCATTTTTTTCGACATACTATAATATGACTTTTTTCGACATATATTATACTATGACTTTTTTATCACTTTTTTCGACATACTGTACAATGACTTTTTTGACATACTAAAATATGACTTTTTTCGACTTACTACACTATAACTTTTTTATCACTTTTTTCGACATACTAAAATATGATAATGTTTTTGACATACTATACTATAACTTTTTATCACTTTTTTCGACATACTGTACTATTACTTTATCACTTTTTTCGACATACTATACTATGACTTTTTTTGACATACTATACTATAACTTTTTTCGACATACTATACTATCACTTTTTTCGACATACTATACTATGACTTTTTTATCACTTTTTTTGGCATACTATAGTATGACTTTTTTCGACATACTATACTATGACTTTTTTATCACTTTATTTGGCATTCTATAGTATGACGTTTTTTCGACATACTATACTATGACTTTTTTCATCACTTTTTTCGACATACTATACTATGACTTTTTTCCACATACTATACTATGACTTTTTATCACTTTTTACGACATACTGTACTGTGACTTTTTTCGACATACTATACAATGGCTTTATTCGACATACTATACTATAACTTTTTTATCACTTTTTTCGACATACTATACTATAACTTTTTTATCACTTTTTTCGACATACTATACTATGACATTTTTTATCACTTTTTTCGACATACTATACAATGAATTTTTTTGACATACTACACTGACTTTTTATCACTTTTTTCGACATACTATACCATGATAGTTTTTTCGACATACTATGCTATGACTTTTTTATCACTTTTTTCGACATACTATACTATGACTTTTTTCGACATACTATACTATGGCATTTTTAAAACTTTTTTCGACATACTATACTATGACTTTTTTATCACTTTTTTTGGCATACTATAGTATGACTTTTTTCGACATACTATACAATGACTTTTTTCATCACTTTTTTGGAAATACTATACTATGACTTTTTTATCACTTTTTTCGACATACTGCACTATGACTTTTTTGACATAATAAAATATGACTTTTTTCGACATACTATACAGTGACTTTTTTATCACTTTTTTCGACATACTATAATATGACTTTTTTCGACATACTATACTATGACATTTTTATCATTTTTTTCGACATACTATAATATGACTTTTTTCGACATATATTATACTATGACTTTTTTATCACTTTTTTCGACATACTGTACAATGACTTTTTTGACATACTAAAATATGACTTTTTTCGACTTACTACACTATAACTTTTTTATCACTTTTTTCGACATACTAAAATATGATAATGTTTTCGACATACTATACTATAACTTTTTATCACTTTTTTCGACATACTGTACTATTACTTTATCACTTTTTTCGACATACTATACTATGACTTTTTTTGACATACTATACTATAACTTTTTTCGACATACTATACTATCACTTTTTTCGACATACTATACTATGACTTTATCACTTTTTTTGGCATACTATAGTATGACTTTTTTCGACATACTATACTATGACTTTTTTATCACTTTATTTGGCATTCTATAGTATGACGTTTTTTCGACATACTATACTATGACTTTTTTCATCACTTTTTTCGACATACTATACTATGACTTTTTTCCACATACTATACTATGACTTTTTATCACTTTTTACGACATACTGTACTATGACTTTTTTTGACATACTAAAATATGACTTTTTTCGACATACTATACTATGACTTTTTATCTCTTTTTTCGACATACTATACAATGACTTTTTTTGACATACTACACTATGACTTTTTATCACTTTTTTCGACATACTATACCATGATAGTTTTTTCGACATACTATACTATGGCATTTTTATCACTTTTTTCGACATACTATACTATGACTTTTTTATCACTTTTTTTGGCATACTATAGTATGACTTTTTTCGACATACTATACAATGACTTTTTTCATCACTTTTTTGGAAATACTATACTATGACTTTTTATCACTTTTTTCGACATACTATACTATGACTTCTTTCGACCTACTATACTATGGCATTTTCATCACTTTTTTGGAAATACTATACTATGACATTTTTATCATTTTTTTCGACATACTATAATATGACTTTGACATTCTATGCTATGACTTTATCACTTTTTTCGACATACTACACTGTTACGAACCTCCAATGGAAAGTCCAGGGGAGGAGGAGGTTAGTGACAATAATAAAACCATTTCAGGTTGAAGGAACAAAGGAGACCAGTTCATGTGCAAGTGTGGCGTTTAATTACAAGGGTAATTAGCCAAAAGGTACAACAAAAAGGTAACTCTCAAAAAACTGGTACAACAGAGGTCAACTACAAACAAAGGAAACAAACGCTTCAGCATTTACCACTCTCTCTCCACTGAGAGAGTAGCCTCCGGCACAAGGGTCGAATTGGATGCACGCTGCTACTACAGGAACTCCACGAACGCCGCTGCAGTATCACCCAGCTCTGGTAAGCTGTATGTATGGAGACGACCAGTCTGCTCTCCACACGCTTCACACCAGTCTGCTCTCCACACGCTTCACATCAGTCTGCCTGTTCTGTCCTTTTTACCAACTCCCACTCTCCTGCTGATTGCCAACCGGTGTGCACACTAATTGCATGCCAACTGGAGACAGGTGTGCACACACACACACACACAGGACCTGTGGAGGGCAGACACACACATACGGCCTAAGGGCCGTAACATACACTATGACTTTATTTTGACATACTACACTATGACTTTTATCAATTTTTTCGACATACTATACTATGACTTTTTTAATCACTTTTTTCAACATGCTATACTATGAATTTTTTCGACATACTAAAATATTATAATTTTTTCGACATACTATACTATGACCTTTTTCATCACTTTTTTCGACATACTATACTATGACTTCTTTCGACATACTATACTATGACATTTTTATCATTTTTTTCGACATACTATAATATGACTTTTTATCTCTTTTTTCGACATACTATACTATGACTTTTCATACTATGACTTTATCACTTTTTTCGACATACTGTACTATTACTTCACTTTTTTCGACGTACTATGCTATGACTTTTTTATCACTTTTTTCGACATACTTTCTACACTATGACTTTTATCACTTTGACATACTATACTATGACTTTTATCACTTTTTTCAACATACTATACTATGACTTTTTTTCACTTTTTTCAACATACTATACTATAACTTTATCTTTTTTCGACATACTATAATATGACTTTTTTCGACATACTATACTATGACTTTTTTCATACTATGACTTTATCACTTTTTTCGACATACTATGACTTTTTTCGACATACTGTACTATTCACTTTTTTCGACGTACTATGCTATGACTTTTTTCGACATACTAAAAGATGACTGACATACTATAACTTTATCACTTTTTTCAACATACTATACTATGACTTTTGTAACCGTTTTCGACATACTATACTATGACTTTTTTATCACTTTTTTCGACATACTATACTATGACTTTTTTCAACATACTATGACTTTTTTATCACTTTTTTCGACATACTTTCTACACTATGACTTTTATCACTTTGACATACTATACTATGACTTATCACTTTTTTCAACATACTATACTATGACTTTTTTTCACTTTTTTCGACATACTATACTATGACTTTTTTATCACTTTTTTCGACATACTATACTATGACTTTTTTCATACTATGACTTTATCACTTTTTTTGGCATACTATAGTATGACTTTTTTCGACATACCATACTATTACTTTTTTTATCACTTTTTTTGGCATACTATAGTATGACTTTTTTTGACATACTATAACTTTTTTCGACATACTATGATAATTTTTTCGACATACTATAATATGACTTTTTTATCCCTTTTTTTTTCGATATACTATACTATGACTATCACTTTTTCGACATGCTATACTATTAAACTTTTTCCGACATACTATACTATGACTTTGTCACTTTTGACGACATACTATAATATGACTTTTTTCAACAAACTATACGATGATCATTTTTGCGACATACTATACTATGACTTTTTTATCACTTTTTTTCGACATACTATACTATGGCTTTTTATCACTTTTTTTCGACATGCTATACTATGGCTTTTTATCACTTTTTTTCGACATACTGTACTATGGCTTTTTATCACTTTTTTTCGACATACTATACTATGACATTATCACTTTTTTCGACATAATACAATATTACTTTTTTTGACATACTATACTATGAATTTTTTATCACTTTTTTTCGACATACTATAATATGACTTTTTTCGACTTACTATACTATGACTTTTTATCACTTATTTCGACATACTATACTATGACATTTTTAAAAAATGTTTCGACATACTATAATATGCCTTTTTCCAACATACTATACTATGACTTTTTTATCACTTTTCTCGACATACTATACTATGACTTTCATCACTTTTTTCGACATACTATACTATGACTTTTTATCATTTTTCGACATACTATACTATGACTTTCATCACTTTTTTCGACATACTATACTATGACTTTTTTCGACATACTATACTAGTAGCCAAAACACAGCAGCAGTAGAGAGTAGAGGAGAAGAAGATGCAGCAGCAGCAAAAACCCAAATAAAGTAAGTACTTAGCTCAACTCTAGCAGGCAGAAGTAAGTTCCCCCACAAATCAGATGCACTCTGAGTATTGGTCTGATTTCAGCTACTTATGTAACCAGACACAGGTGTGGAGGCCACACCCCTGCCAATCACTCAAAGCACCTGAGAGTCGTTTAACTCCACTCTAAATTCACACTAAACTAGTTTCAGTGTAACAACCAATCCAAGCAACACAAGCAAAGTAGCCAAAACACAGCAGCAGCAGTAGAGAGTAGAGGAGAAGAAGAAGCAGCAGCAGCAAAAACCCAAATAAAGTAAGTACTTAGCTTAACGGCAGGCAGAAGTAACATACTACACTATGACTTTTTATCACTTTTTTGACATACTATGACTTTTTTTGACATACTACACTGACTTTATCACTTTTTTCGACATACAGTACTATGACTTTTTTATCACTTTTTTCGACATACTATGACTTTTTTTATCATTTTTCGACATACTAAAGTATGCAAATTATTTCGACATTCTATACCATAACTTTATCACTTTTGTTCGATATACTATAATATGACTTTTTTCGACTTACTATACTATCACTTTTTTCGACATACTATACTATGACTTTTTATCACTTTTTCACACATACTATACTGACTTTTTTCGACATACTATACTATGACTTTATCACTTTTTTCGACATACTATACTATAACTTTTTTATCACTTTTTTCGACATACTATACTATAACTTTTTTTATCACTTTTTTCAACATACTATACTATGACTTTTTCAACATACTATACTATGACTTTTTATCAGTTTTTTTGACATACTATACTATGACTTTTTTATCACTTTTTTGGCATACTATAGTATGACTTTTTTCGACATACTATACTATGACTTTCATCACTTTTTTCGACATACTATACTATGACTTTTTTCGACATACTATACTATGACATTTCTATCACTTTTTTCGACATACTATAATATGACTTTTTTCGACATACCATTACATTTTTATCACTTTTTTCGACATACTATAATATGACTTTTTTCGACATACTATACTATGACTTTTTTTGACATACTACACTATGACTTTTATCACTTTTTTCGACATACTATGCTCCGACTTCTTTATCACTTTTTTCGACATACTATAATGACTTTTTTCGACATACTATACCATGACCTTTTATCACTTTTTTCGACATACTATACTATGACTTTTTTATCACTTTTTTCGACATACTATAATATGACTTTTTTCGACATACTATACTATGACTTTTTTCGAAAAACTACACTACAAACTACACTTTTTTCGACATGCTGTACTATTATAATTTTCGACATACTATACTATGACTTTTTAATCACTTTTTTCGACATACTATACTATGACTTTTTTATCACTTTTTTCGACATACTATACTATGACTTTTTTATCACTTTATTCGACATACTATACTATGACTTTTTAATTTGTATCACTTTTTTGATATACTATAATATTACTTTTTTATCACCTTTTTCGACATATTATATTATGACTTTTTTATCACTTTATTCGACATAGTATATTATGACTTTTTATCACTTTTTTCGACATAGTATATTATGACTTTTTTATCACTGTTTTCGACATACTATACTATGACTTTTTTCGTACTATCGACATACTATACTGTGATAATTTTTTCGACATACTATACTATGACTTTTTATCACTTTTTTAGACATACTATATTATGACTTTTTTAGACATACTATACTGTGACTTTTTTATCACTTTTTTCGACATACTATAATATGACTTTTTATCACTATTTTTGACATACTATATTATGACTTTTTAATCACTTTTTTCGACATACTATATTATGACTTTTTTCGTACTATCGACATACTATACTGTGATAATTTTTTCAACATACTATACTATGACTTTTTTATCACTTTTTTCGACATATTATACTATGATCATTTTTTCGACATACTATATTATAACTTTTTTATCACTTTTTTTCGACATACTATAATATGACTTTTTTTCACTTTTTTCGACATACTATACTATGACTTTTTTATCACTTTTTTGACATACTATACTATAACTTTTTTATCTTTTTTCGACATACTATACTATGACTTTTTTATCACTTTTTTCGACATACTATACTATGACTTTTTGATCACTTTTTTTCGACATAGTATATTATGACTTTTTTCTCTTTTTTCGACATACTATACTATGATAATTTTTTCGACATACTATGACTTTTTTATCACTTTTTTCAACATACTATACTATGACTTTTTTCTTTTTAACACTTTTTTCGACATACTATACTATGACTTTTTATCACTTTTTTCGACATACTATACTATGACTTTTTTCTTTTTATCACTTTTTTCGACATACTATAATATGACTTTTTTCGACATACTATACTATGACTTTTTTATCACTTTTTTTGACATCCTATACTATGACTTTTTTCGACATACTATACTATTACTTTCTTATAACTTTTTTCCACATACTATAATATGACTTTTTATCACTTTTTTTAGACATACTATACTATGACTTTTTTATCACTTTTTTTCGACATGCTATACTATGATAATGTTTTCGACATACTATACTATGACTTTTTCATCACTTTTTTCGACATAGTATATTATGACTTTTTTATCACTTTTTTCGACATACTATACTATGACTTTTTATCACTTTTTTAGACATACTATATTATGACTTTTTTAGACATACTATACTGTGATAATTTTTTCGACATACTATACTATGACTTTTTTCTTTTTATCACTTTTTTCGACATACTATACAATGGCTTTATTCGACATACTATACTATAACTTTTTGATCACTTTTTTTGACATACTATACTATGGCTTTTTTCGACATATTATACTATGACATTTTTATCACTTTTTTCGACATTCTATACTGTGACTTTTTTTGACATACTACACTATGACTTTTTATCACTTTTTTCGACATACTATACCATGATAGTTTTTTCGACATACTATGCTATGGCATTTTTATCACTTTTTTCGACATACTATACTATGACTTTTCTATCACTTTTTTTGGCATACTGTAGTATGACTTTTTTCGACATACTATACTATGACTTTTTTCATCACTTTTTTCGACATACTATACTAGGACTTTTTTCGTAATACTATACTATGGCATTTTTATCACTTTTTTCGACATACTATACAATGGCTTTATTCGACATACTATACTATAACTTTTTGATCACTTTTTTCGACATACTATACTATAACTTTTTTATCACTTTTTTTGACATACTATACTATGACATTTTTTATCACTTTTTCGACATACTATACAATGACTTTTTTATCACTTTTTTTGGCATACTATAGTATGACCTTTTTCGACATACTATACAATGACTTTTTTCATCACTTTTTTGGAAATACTATACTATGACTTTTTTCGACATACTATACTATGACTTTTTATCACTTTTTTCGACATACTGCACTATGACTTTTTTCATCACTTTTTTCGACATACTATACTATGACTTTTTATCACTTTTTTCGACATACTGTACTATGACTTTTTTTGACATACTAAAATATGTCTTTTTTCGACATACTATACTGTGACTTTTTTATCACTTTTTTCGACATACTATACTAGGACTTTTTTCGACATACTATACTATGGCATTTTTATCACTTTTTTCGACATACTATACTCTGACTTTTTTATCACTTTTTTTGGGATACTATAGTATGACTTTTTTCGACATACTATACTATGACCTTTTTCATCACTTTTTTTGACATACTATACTATGGCTTTTTTCGACATACTATACTATGGCATTTTTATCACTTTTTTCGACATACTATACAATGGCTTTATTCGACATACTATAACTTTTTGATCACTTTTTTCGACATACTATACCATAACTTTTTGATCACTTTTTTCGACATACTATACTATGACATTTTTTATCACTTTTTTCGACATACTATACAATGACTTTTTTTGACATACTACACTATGACTTTTTATCACTTTTTTCGACATACTATACCATGATAGTTTTTTCGACATACTATGCTATGACTTTTTTATCACTTTTTTCGACATACTATACTATGACTTTTTTCGACATACTATACTATGGCATTTTTAAAACTTTTTTCGACATACTATACTATGACTTTTTTATCACTTTTTTGGCATACTATAGTATGACTTTTTTCGACATACTATACAATGACTTTTTTCATCACTTTTTTGGAAATACTATACTATGACTTTTTTATCACTTTTTTCGACATACTGCACTATGACTTTTTTGACATAATAAAATATGACTTTTTTCGACATACTATACAGTGACTTTTTTATCACTTTTTTCGACATACTATAATATGACTGTTTTCGACATACTATACTATGACATTTTTATCATTTTTTTCGACATACTATAATATGACTTTTTTCGACATATATTATACTATGACTTTTTTATCACTTTTTTCGACATACTGTACAATGACTTTTTTGACATACTAAAATAGGACTTTTTTATCACTTTTTTCGACATACTATACTATGACTTTTTTCGACATACTATACTGTGACTTTTTTATCACTTTTTTCGACATACTATACTGTGACTTTTTTATCACTTTTTTCGACATACTATACTAGGACTTTTTTCGACATACTATACTATGGCATTTTTATCACTTTTTTCGACATACTATACAATGGCTTTATTCGACATACTATACTATAACTTTTTATCACTTTTTTCGACATACTATACTGTGACTTTTTTATCACTTTTTTCGACATACTATACTATGACTTTTTTATCACTTTTTTCGACATACTATACTAGGACTTTTTTCGACATACTATATTATGGCATTTTTATCACTTTTTTTGACATACTATACTATGACTTTTTTATCACTTTTTTCGACATACTATACTAGGACTTTTTTCGACAAACTATACTATGGCTTTTTTATCACCTTTTTCGACATACTATACTATGACATTTTTTATCACTTTTTTCGACATACTATACAATGACTTTTTTTGACATACTACACTATGACTTTTTATCACTTTTTTCGACATACTATACCATGACTTTTTTATCACCTTTTTAGGCATACTATAGTATGACTTTTTTCGACATACTATACAATGACTTTTTTCATCACTTTTTTGGAAATACTATACTATGACTTTTTTATCACTTTTTTCGACATACTATAATATCACTTTTTTCAACATACTATACTATGACATTTTTATCATTTTTTTCGACATACTATAATATGACTTTTTTCGACATATATTATACTATGACTTTTTTATCACTTTTTTCGACATACTATACCATGACTTTTTTATCACTTTTTTTGGCATACTATAGTATGACTTTTTTCGACATACTATACAATGACTTTTTTCATCACTTTTTTCGACATACTATACCATGACTTTTTTATCACTTTTTTTGGCATACTATAGTATGACTTTTTTCGACATATATTATACTATGACTTTTTTATCACTTTTTTCGACATACTATACCATGACTTTTTTATCACTATTTTTGACATACTATATTATGACTTTTTAATCACTTTTTTCGACATACTATATTATGACTTTTTTCGTACTATCGACATACTATACTGTGATAATTTTTTCAACCTACTATACTATGACTTTTTTATCACTTTTTTCGACATATTATACTATGATCATTTTTTCGACATACTATATTATAACTTTTTTATCACTTTTTTTCGACATACTATAATATGACTTTTTTTCACTTTTTTCGACATACTATACTATGACTTTTTTATCACTTTTTTGACATACTATACTATAACTTTTTTATCTTTTTTCGACATACTATACTATGACTTTTTTATCACTTTTTTCGACATACTATACTATGACTTTTTGATCACTTTTTTTCGACATAGTATATTATGACTTTTTTCTCTTTTTTTGACATCCTATACTATGACTTTTTTCGACATACTATACTATTACTTTTTTATAACTTTTTTCCACATACTATAATATGACTTTTTATCACTTTTTTAGACATACTATACTATGACTTTTTTTATCACTCTTTTCCACATACTATACTATGATCATTTTTTCGACATACTATAATATGACTTTTTATCACTTTTTTCGACATACTATACTATGACTTTTTTATCACTTTTTTCGACATACTATACTATGATAATTTTTTCGACATACTATGACTTTTTTATCACTTTTTTCAACATACTATACTATGACTTTTTTCTTTTTAACACTTTTTTCGACATACTATACTATGACTTTTTATCACTTTTTTCGACATACTATACTATGACTTTTTTCTTTTTATCACTTTTTTCGACATACTATAATATGACTTTTTTCGACATACTATACTATGACTTTTTCATCACTTTTTTCGACATAGTATATTATGACTTTTTTATCACTTTTTTCGACATACTATACTATGACTTTTTATCACTTTTTTAGACATACTATATTATGACTTTTTTAGACATACTATACTGTGATAATTTTTTCGACATACTATACTATGACTTTTTTCTTTTTATCACTTTTTTCGACATACTATACAATGGCTTTATTTGACATACTATACTATAACTTTTTGATCACTTTTTTTGACATACTATACTATGGCTTTTTTCGACATATTATACTATGACATTTTTATCACTTTTTTCGACATTCTATACTGTGACTTTTTTTGACATACTACACTATGACTTTTTATCACTTTTTTCGACATACTATACCATGATAGTTTTTTCGACATACTATGCTATGGCATTTTTATCACTTTTTTCGACATACTATACTATGACTTTTCTATCACTTTTTTTGGCATACTGTAGTATGACTTTTTTCGACATACTATACTATGACTTTTTTCATCACTTTTTTCGACATACTATACTAGGACTTTTTTCGTAATACTATACTATGGCATTTTTATCACTTTTTTCGACATACTATACAATGGCTTTATTCGACATACTATACTATAACTTTTTGATCACTTTTTTCGACATACTATACTATAACTTTTTTATCACTTTTTTTGACATACTATACTATGACATTTTTTATCACTTTTTCGACATACTATACAATGACTTTTTTATCACTTTTTTTGGCATACTATAGTATGACCTTTTTCGACATACTATACAATGACTTTTTTCATCACTTTTTTGGAAATACTATACTATGACTTTTTTCGACATACTATACTATGACTTTTTATCACTTTTTTCGACATACTGCACTATGACTTTTTTCATCACTTTTTTCGACATACTATACTATGACTTTTTATCACTTTTTTCGACATACTGTACTATGACTTTTTTTGACATACTAAAATATGTCTTTTTTCGACATACTATACTGTGACTTTTTTATCACTTTTTTCGACATACTATACTAGGACTTTTTTCGACATACTATACTATGGCATTTTTATCACTTTTTTCGACATACTATACTCTGACTTTTTTATCACTTTTTTTGGGATACTATAGTATGACTTTTTTCGACATACTATACTATGACCTTTTTCATCACTTTTTTTGACATACTATACTATGGCTTTTTTCGACATATTATACTATGACATTTTTATCACTTTTTTTGACATTCTATACTGTGACTTTTTTTGACATACTACACTATGACTTTTTATCACTTTTTTCGACATACTATACCATGATAGTTTTTTCGACATACTATGCTATGGCATTTTTATCACTTTTTTCGACATACTATACTATGACTTTTCTATCACTTTTTTTGGCATACTGTAGTATGACTTTTTTCGACATACTATACTATGACTTTTTTCATCACTTTTTTCGACATACTATACTAGGACTTTTTTCGACATACTATACTATGGCATTTTTATCACTTTTTTCGACATACTATACAATGGCTTTATTCGACATACTATACTATAACTTTTTGATCACTTTTTTCGACATACTATACCATAACTTTTTGATCACTTTTTTCGACATACTATACTATGACATTTTTTATCACTTTTTTCGACATACTATACAATGACTTTTTTTGACATACTACACTATGACTTTTTATCACTTTTTTCGACATACTATACCATGATAGTTTTTTCGACATACTATGCTATGACTTTTTTATCACTTTTTTCGACATACTATACTATGACTTTTTTATCACTTTTTTGGCATACTATAGTATGACTTTTTTCGACATACTATACAATGACTTTTTTCATCACTTTTTTGGAAATACTATACTATGACTTTTTTATCACTTTTTTCGACATACTGCACTATGACTTTTTTGACATAATAAAATATGACTTTTTTCGACATACTATACAGTGACTTTTTTATCACTTTTTTCGACATACTATAATATGACTGTTTTCGACATACTATACTATGACATTTTTATCATTTTTTTCGACATACTATAATATGACTTTTTTCGACATATATTATACTATGACTTTTTTATCACTTTTTTCGACATACTGTACAATGACTTTTTTGACATACTAAAATAGGACTTTTTATCACTTTTTTCGACATACTATACTATGACTTTTTTCGACATACTATACTGTGACTTTTTTATCACTTTTTTCGACATACTATACTGTGACTTTTTTATCACTTTTTTCGACATACTATACTAGGACTTTTTTCGACATACTATACTATGGCATTTTTATCACTTTTTTCGACATACTATACAATGGCTTTATTCGACATACTATACTATAACTTTTTATCACTTTTTTCGACATACTATACTGTGACTTTTTTATCACTTTTTTCGACATACTATACTATGACTTTTTTATCACTTTTTTCGACATACTATACTAGGACTTTTTTCGACATACTATATTATGGCATTTTTATCACTTTTTTCGACATACTATACTATGACTTTTTTATCACTTTTTTCGACATACTATACTAGGACTTTTTTCGACAAACTATACTATGGCTTTTTTATCACCTTTTTCGACATACTATACTATGACATTTTTTATCACTTTTTCGACATACTATACAATGACTTTTTTATCACTTTTTTTGGCATACTATAGTATGACCTTTTTCGACATACTATACAATGACTTTTTTCATCACTTTTTTGGAAATACTATACTATGACTTTTTTCGACATACTATACTATGACTTTTTATCACTTTTTTCGACATACTGCACTATGACTTTTTTCATCACTTTTTTCGACATACTATACTATGACTTTTTATCACTTTTTTCGACATACTGTACTATGACTTTTTTTGACATACTAAAATATGTCTTTTTTCGACATACTATACTGTGACTTTTTTATCACTTTTTTCGACATACTATACTAGGACTTTTTTCGACATACTATACTATGGCATTTTTATCACTTTTTTCGACATACTATACTCTGACTTTTTTATCACTTTTTTTGGGATACTATAGTATGACTTTTTTCGACATACTATACTATGACCTTTTTCATCACTTTTTTTGACATACTATACTATGGCTTTTTTCGACATATTATACTATGACATTTTTATCACTTTTTTCGACATTCTATACTGTGACTTTTTTTGACATACTACACTATGACTTTTTATCACTTTTTTCGACATACTATACCATGATAGTTTTTTCGACATACTATGCTATGGCATTTTTATCACTTTTTTCGACATACTATACTATGACTTTTCTATCACTTTTTTTGGCATACTGTAGTATGACTTTTTTCGACATACTATACTATGACTTTTTTCATCACTTTTTTCGACATACTATACTAGGACTTTTTTCGACATACTATACTATGGCATTTTTATCACTTTTTTCGACATACTATACAATGGCTTTATTCGACATACTATACTATAACTTTTTGATCACTTTTTTCGACATACTATACCATAACTTTTTGATCACTTTTTTCGACATACTATACTATGACATTTTTTATCACTTTTTTCGACATACTATACAATGACTTTTTTTGACATACTACACTATGACTTTTTATCACTTTTTTCGACATACTATACCATGATAGTTTTTTCGACATACTATGCTATGACTTTTTTATCACTTTTTTCGACATACTATACTATGACTTTTTTATCACTTTTTTGGCATACTATAGTATGACTTTTTTCGACATACTATACAATGACTTTTTTCATCACTTTTTTGGAAATACTATACTATGACTTTTTTATCACTTTTTTCGACATACTGCACTATGACTTTTTTGACATAATAAAATATGACTTTTTTCGACATACTATACAGTGACTTTTTTATCACTTTTTTCGACATACTATAATATGACTGTTTTCGACATACTATACTATGACATTTTTATCATTTTTTTCGACATACTATAATATGACTTTTTTCGACATATATTATACTATGACTTTTTTATCACTTTTTTCGACATACTGTACAATGACTTTTTTGACATACTAAAATAGGACTTTTTATCACTTTTTTCGACATACTATACTATGACTTTTTTCGACATACTATACTGTGACTTTTTTATCACTTTTTTCGACATACTATACTGTGACTTTTTTATCACTTTTTTCGACATACTATACTAGGACTTTTTTCGACATACTATACTATGGCATTTTTATCATTTTTTTCGACATACTATAATATGACTTTTTTCGACATATATTATACTATGACTTTTTTATCACTTTTTTCGACATACTGTACAATGACTTTTTTGACATACTAAAATAGGACTTTTTATCACTTTTTTCGACATACTATACTATGACTTTTTTCGACATACTATACTGTGACTTTTTTATCACTTTTTTCGACATACTATACTGTGACTTTTTTATCACTTTTTTCGACATACTATACTAGGACTTTTTTCGACATACTATACTATGGCATTTTTATCACTTTTTTCGACATACTATACTGTGACTTTTTTATCACTTTTTTCGACATACTATACTATGACTTTTTTATCACTTTTTTCGACATACTATACTAGGACTTTTTTCGACATACTATATTATGGCATTTTTATCACTTTTTTCGACATACTATACTATGACTTTTTTATCACTTTTTTCGACATACTATACTAGGACTTTTTTCGACAAACTATACTATGGCTTTTTTATCACCTTTTTCGACATACTATACTATGACATTTTTTATCACTTTTTTCGACATACTATACAATGACTTTTTTCGACATACTATACAATGACTTTTTTCATCACTTTTTTGGAAATACTATACTATGACTTTTTTATCACTTTTTTCGACATACTATAATATCACTTTTTTCAACATACTATACTATGACATTTTTATCATTTTTTTCGACATACTATAATATGACTTTTTTCGACATATATTATACTATGACTTTTTTATCACTTTTTTCGACATACTATACCATGACTTTTTTATCACTTTTTTTGGCATACTATAGTATGACTTTTTTCGACATACTATACAATGACTTTTTTCATCACTTTTTTGGAAATACTATACTATGACTTTTTTATCACTTTTTTCGACATACTATAATATCACTTTTTTCAACATACTATACTATGACATTTTTATCATTTTTTTCGACATACTATAATATGACTTTTTTCGACATATATTATACTATGACTTTTTTATCACTTTTTTCGACATACTGAACAATGACTTTTTTGACATACTAAAATATGACTTTTTTCGACGTACTACACTATGACTTTTTTATCACTTTTTTCGACATAGTAAAATATAATAATGTTTTCGACATACTATACTATAACTTTTTATCACTTTTTTCGACATACTGTACTATTACTTTATCACTTTTTTAGAAATACTATACTATGACTTTTTTCGACATATTATACTATGACTTTTTATCACTTTTTTCAACATACTGTACTATTACTTTATCACTTTTTTCGACATACTATACTATGACTTTTTTTGACATACTATACTATAACTTTTTTCGACATACTATACTATCACTTTTTTATCACTTTTTTCGACATACTATACTATGACTTTTTTATCACTTTATTTGGCATTCTATAGTATGACTTTTTTCGACATACTATACTATGACTTTTTTATCACTTTTTTTGGCATACTATAGTATGACTTTTTTCGACATACTATACAATGACTTTTTTCATCACTTTTTTGGAAATACTATACTATGACTTTTTTCGACATACTATACTATGACTTTTTATCACTTTTTTCGACATACTGCACTGACTTTTTTCATCACTTTTTTCGACATACTAAAATATGACTTTTTTCGACATACTATACTGTGACTTTTTTATCACTTTTTTCGACATACTATACTAGGACTTTTTTCGACATACTATACTATGGCATTTTTATCACTTTTTTCGACATACTATACTATGACTTTTTTATCACTTTTTTCGACATACTATACTATGGCTTTTTTCGACATATTATACTATGACATTTTTATCACTTTTTTCGACATTCTATACTGTGACTTTTTTTGACATACTACACTATGACTTTTTATCACTTTTTTCGACATACTATACCATGATAGTTTTTTCGACATACTATGCTATGGCATTTTTATCACTTTTTTCGACATACTATACTATGACTTTTCTATCACTTTTTTTGGCATACTGTAGTATGTCTTTTTTCGACATACTATACTATGACTTTTTTCATCACTTTTTTCGACATACTATACTAGGACTTTTTTCGACATACTATACTATGGCATTTTTATCACTTTTTTCGACATACTATACAATGGCTTTATTCGACATACTATACTATAACTTTTTGATCACTTTTTTCGACTTACTATACTATAACTTTTTTATCACTTTTTTTGACATACTATACTATGACATTTTTTATCACTTTTTTCGACATACTATACAATGACTTTTTTTGACATACTACACTATGACTTTTTTATCACTTTTTTCGACATTCTATACTGTGACTTTTTTTGACATACTACACTATGACTTTTTATCACTTTTTTCGACATACTATACCATGATAGTTTTTTCGACATACTATGCTATGGCATTTTTATCACTTTTTTCGACATACTATACTATGACTTTTCTATCACTTTTTTTGGCATACTGTAGTATGTCTTTTTTCGACATACTATACTATGACTTTTTTCATCACTTTTTTCGACATACTATACTAGGACTTTTTTCGACATACTATACTATGGCATTTTTATCACTTTTTTCGACATACTATACAATGGCTTTATTCGACATACTATACTATAACTTTTTGATCACTTTTTTCGACTTACTATACTATAACTTTTTTATCACTTTTTTTGACATACTATACTATGACATTTTTTATCACTTTTTTCGACATACTATGCTATGACTTTTTTATCACTTTTTTCGACATACTATACTATAACTTTTTTCGACATACTATACTATGGCATTTTTAAAACTTTTTTCGACATACTATACTATGACTTTTTTATCACTTTTTTTGGCATACTATAGTTTGACTTTTTTCGACATACTATACAATGACTTTTTTCATCACTTTTTTGGAAATACTATACTATGACTTTTTTATCACTTTTTTCGACATACTTCACTATGACTTTTTTGACATAATAAAATATGACTTTTTTT
The DNA here is from genome assembly GCA_023631565.1 of Gymnocephalus cernua. Classification (NCBI taxonomy): domain Eukaryota; kingdom Metazoa; phylum Chordata; class Actinopteri; order Perciformes; family Percidae; genus Gymnocephalus; species Gymnocephalus cernua. The sequence goes on along the minus strand of CM042433.1, from coordinate 34,526,063 downwards.
GACATACTATACAGTGACTTTTTTATCACTTTTTTCGACATACTATAATATGACTGTTTTCGACATACTATACTATGACATTTTTATCATTTTTTTCGACATACTATACTATGACTTTTTTCGACATACTATACTATGACTTTTTTATCACTTTTTTCGACATACTATACTGTGACTTTTTTATCACTTTTTTCGACATACTATACTAGGACTTTTTTCGTCATACTATACTATGGCATTTTTATCACTTTTTTCGACATACTATACAATGGCTTTATTCGACATACTATACTATAACTTTTTATCACTTTTTTCGACATACTATACTGTGACTTTTTTATCACTTTTTTCGACATACTATACTATGACTTTTTTATCACTTTTTTCGACATACTATACTAGGACTTTTTTCGACATACTATATTATGGCATTTTTATCACTTTTTTCGACATATGTTATACTATGACTTTTTTATCACTTTTTTCGACATACTGTACAATGACTTTTTTGACATACTAAAATATGACTTTTTTCGACGTACTACACTATGACTTTTTTATCACTTTTTTCGACATACTATACTAGGACTTTTTTCGACATGCTATACTATGGCATTTTTATCACTTTTTTCGACATACTATACTATGACTTTTTTATCACTTTTTTTGGGATACTATAGTATGACTTTTTTCGACATACTATACTATGACCTTTTTCATCATTTTTTTCGACATACTATAATATGACTTTTTTCGACATATATTATACTATGACTTTTTTATCACTTTTTTCGACATACTGTACAATGACTTTTTTGACATACTAAAATAGGACTTTTTTCGACGTACTACACTATGACTTTTTTATCACTTTTTTCGACATACTATGCTATGACTTTTTTCGACATACTATACTGTGACTTTTTTATCACTTTTTTCGACATACTATACTAGGACTTTTTTCGACATACTATACTATGGCATTTTTATCACTTTTTTCGACATACTATACAATGGCTTTATTCGACATACTATACTATAACTTTTTATCACTTTTTTCGACATACTATACTGTGACTTTTTTATCACTTTTTTCGACATACTATACTATGACTTTTTTATCACTTTTTTCGACATACTATACTAGGACTTTTTTCGACATACTATATTATGGCATTTTTATCACTTTTTTCGACATACTATACTATGACTTTTTTATCACTTTTTTCGACATACTATACAATGACTTTTTTTGACATACTACACTATGACTTTTTATCACTTTTTTCGACATACTATACCATGATAGTTTTTTCGACATACTATGCTATGACTTTTTTTATCACTTTTTTCGACATACTATACTATGACTTTTTTTGACATACTATACTATGGCATTTTTATCACTTTTTTCGACATACTATACTATGACTTTTTTATCACTTTTTTTGGCATACTATAGTATGACCTTTTTCGACATACTGCACTATGACTTTTTTCATCACTTTTTTCGACATACTATACTTTGACTTTTTATCACTTTTTTCGACATACTGTACTATGACTTTTTTTGACATACTAAAATATGTATTTTTTCGACATACTATACTGTGACTTTTTTATCACTTTTTTCGACATACTATACTAGGACTTTTTTCGACATACTATACTATGGCATTTTTATCACTTTTTTCGACATACTATACTCTGACTTTTTTATCACTTTTTTTGGGATACTATAGTATGACTTTTTTCGACATACTATACTATGACCTTTTTCATCACTTTTTTTGACATACTATACTATGGCTTTTTTTGACATATTATACTATGACATTTTTATCACTTTTTTCGACATTCTATACTGTGACTTTTTTTGACATACTACACTATGACTTTTTATCACTTTTTTCGACATACTATACCATGATAGTTTTTTCGACATACTATGCTATGGCATTTTTATCACTTTTTTCGACATACTATACTATGACTTTTCTATCACTTTTTTTGGCATACTGTAGTATGACTTTTTTCGACATACTATACTATGACTTTTTTCATCACTTTTTCCGACATACTATACTAGGACTTTTTTCGACATACTATACTATGGCATTTTTATCACTTTTTTCGACATACTATACAATGGCTTTATTCGACATACTATACTATAACTTTTTGATCACTTTTTTCGACATACTATACTATAACTTTTTTATCACTTTTTTCAACATACTATACTATGACATTTTTTATCACTTTTTTCGACATACTATACAATGACTTTTTTTGACATACTACACTATGACTTTTTATCACTTTTTTCGACATACTATACCATGATAGTTTTTTCGACATACTATGCTATGACTTTTTTATCACTTTTTTCAACATACTATACTATGACTTTTTTCGACATACTATACTATGGCATTTTTAAAACTTTTTTCGACATACTATACTATGACTTTTTTATCACTTTTTTGGCATACTATAGTATGACTTTTTTCGACATACTATACAATGACTTTTTTCATCACTTTTTTGGAAATACTATACTATGACTTTTTTATCACTTTTTTCGACATACTGCACTATGACTTTTTTGACATAATAAAATATGACTTTTTTCGACATACTATACAGTGACTTTTTTATCACTTTTTTCGACATACTATAATATGACTGTTTTCGACATACTATACTATGACATTTTTATCATTTTTTTCGACATACTATAATATGACTTTTTTCGACATATATTATACTATGACTTTTTTATCACTTTTCGACATACTGTACAATGACTTTTTTGACATACTAAAATAGGACTTTTTTATCACTTTTTTCGACATACTATACTATGACTTTTTTCGACATACTATACTGTGACTTTTTTATCACTTTTTTCGACATACTATACTGTGACTTTTTTATCACTTTTTTCGACATACTATACTAGGACTTTTTTCGACATACTATACTATGGCATTTTTATCACTTTTTTCGACATACTATACAATGGCTTTATTCGACATACTATACTATAACTTTTTATCACTTTTTTCGACATACTATACTGTGACTTTTTTATCACTTTTTTCGACATACTATACTATGACTTTTTTATCACTTTTTTTCGACATACTATACTATGACTTTTTTCGACATACTATACTATGGCATTTTTATCACTTTTTTCGACATACTATACTTTAACTTTTTTATCACTTTTTTCGACATACTATACTATGACTTTTTTATCACTTTTTTCGACATACTATACTAGGACTTTTTTCGACATACTATACTATGGCTTTTTTATCACCTTTTTCGACATACTATACTATGACATTTTTTATCACTTTTTTCGACATACTATACAATGACTTTTTTTGACATACTACACTATGACTTTTTATCACTTTTTTCGGCATACTATACCATGACTTTTTTATCACTTTTTTTGGCATACTATAGTATGACTTTTTTCGACATACTATACAATGACTTTTTTCATCACTTTTTTGGAAATACTATACTATGACTTTTTTATCACTTTTTTCGACATACTATAATATCACTTTTTTCAACATACTATACTATGACATTTTTATCATTTTTTTCGACATACTATAATATGACTTTTTTCGACATATACTATGCTATGACTTTTTTATCACTTTTTTCGACATACTATACTATGACTTTTTTCGACATACTATACTATGGCATTTTTTATCACTTTTTTTGACATACTATACAATGACTTTTTTTGACATACTACACTATGACTTTTTATCACTTTTTTCGACATACTATACTATGACATTTTTTATCACTTTTTTTGACATACTATACAATGACTTTTTTTGACATACTACACTATGACTTTTTATCACTTTTTTCGACATACTATACCATGATAGTTTTTTCGACATACTATGCTATGACTTTTTTATCACTTGTTTTGGCATACTATAGTATGACTTTTTTCGACATACTATACAATGACTTTTTTCATCACTTTTTTGGAAATACTATACTATGACTTTTTTATCACTTTTTTCGACATACTGCACTATGACTTTTTTGACATAATAAAACATGACTTTTTTCGACATACTATACAGTGACTTTTTTATCACTTTTTTCGACATACTATAATATGACTGTTTTCGACATACTATACTATGACATTTTTATCATTTTTTTCGACATACTATAATATGACTTTTTTCGACATATATTATAGTATGACTTTTTTATCACTTTTTTCGACATACTGTACAATGAGTTTTTTGACATACTAAAATATGACTTTTTTATCACTTTTTTCGACATACTATACTATGACTTTTTTCGACATTATATACTGTGACTTTTTTATCACTTTTTTCGACATACTATACTATGACTTTTTTATCACTTTTTTCGACATACTATACTATGACTTTTTTCGACATACTATACAATGACTTTTTTCATTACTTTTTTGGAAATACTATACTATGACTTTTTTCGACATACTATACTATGACTTTTTATCACTTTTTTCGACATACTGCACTATGACTTTTTTCATCACTTTTTTCGACATACTATACTATGACTTTTTTCGACATACTATACTATGACTTTTTATCACTGTTTTCGACATACTGTACTATGACTTTTTTTGACATACTAAAATATGTCTTTTTTCGACATACTATACTGTGACTTTTTTATCACTTTTTTCGACATACTATACTAGGACTTTTTTCGACATACTATACTATGGCATTTTTATCACTTTTTTCGACATACTATACTATGACTTTTTTATCACTTTTTTTGGGATACTATAGTATGACTTTTTTCGACATACTATACTATGACCTTTTTCATCACTTTTTTTGACATACTATACTATGGCTTTTTTCGACATATTATACTATGACTTTTTATCACTTTTTTCGACATACTATACCATGATAGTTTTTTCGACATACTATGCTATGGCATTTTTATCACTTTTTTCGACATACTATACTATGACTTTTCTATCACTTTTTTTGGCATACTGTAGTATGACTTTTTTCGACATACTATACTATGACTTTTTTCATCACTTTTTTCGACATACTATACTAGGACTTTTTTCGACATACTATACTATGGCATTTTTATCACTTTTTTCGACATACTATACAATGGCTTTATTCGACATACTATACTATAACTTTTTGATCACTTTTTTCGACATACTATACTATAACTTTTTTATCACTTTTTTCGACATACTATACTAGGACTTTTTTCGACATACTATACTATGGCATTTTTATCACTTTTTTCGACATACTATACAATGGCTTTATTCGACATACTATACTATAACTTTTTGATCACTTTTTTCGACATACTATACTATAACTTTTTTATCACTTTTTTTTCGACATACTATACTATGACATTTTTTATCACTTTTTTCGACATACTATACAATGACTTTTTTTGACATACTACACTATGACTTTTTATCACTTTTTTCGACATACTATACCATGATAGTTTTTTCGACATACTATACTATAACTTTTTATCACTTTTTTCGACATACTGTACTATTACTTTATCACTTTTTTAGAAATACTATACTATGACTTTTTTCGACATATTATACTATGACTTTTTATCACTTTTTTCGACATACTATACTATGACTTTTTTTGACATACTATACTATAACTTTTTTCGACATACTATACTATCACTTTTTTATCACTTTTTTCGACATACTATACTATGACTTTTTTATCACTTTATTTGGCATTCTATAGTATGACTTTTTTCGACATACTATACTATGACTTTTTTATCACTTTTTTTGGCCTACTATAGTATGACTTTTTTCAACATACTATACAATGACTTTTTTCATCACTTTTTTGGAAATACTACACTATGACTTTTTTCGACATACTATACTATGACTTTTTATCACTTTTTTCGACGTACTGCACTATGACTTTTTTCATCACTTTTTTCGACATACTATACTATGACTTTTTTCGACATACTATACTATGACTTTTTATCACTTTTTTCGACATACTGTACTATGACTTTTTTTGACATACTAAAATATGACTTTTTTCGACATACTATACTGTGACTCTTTTATCACTTTTTTTGACATACTATACTAGGACTTTTTTCGACATACTATACTATGGCATTTTTATCACTTTTTTCGACATACTATACTATGACTTTTTTATCACTTTTTTTGGGATACTATAGTATGACTTTTTTCGACATACTATAATATGACCTTTTTCATCACTTTTTTTGACATACTATACTATGGCTTTTTTCGACATATTATACTATGACATTTTTATCACTTTTTTCGACATTCTATACTGTGACTTTTTTTGACATACTACACTATGACTTTTTATCACTTTTTTCGACATACTATACCATGATAGTTTTTTCGACATACTATGCTATGGCATTTTTATCACTTTTTTCGACATACTATACTATGACTTTTCTATCACTTTTTTTGGCATACTGTAGTATGACTTTTTTCGACATACTATACTATGACTTTTTTCATCACTTTTTTCGACATACTATACTAGGACTTTTTTCGACATACTATACTATGGCATTTTTATCACTTTTTTCGGCATACTACACAATGGCTTTATTCGACATACTATACTATAACTTTTTGATCACTTTTTTCGACATACTATACTATAACTTTTTATCACTTTTTTCGACATACTATACTATGACATTTTTTATCACTTTTTTCGACATACTATACAATGACTTTTTTTGACATACTACACTATGACTTTTTATCACTTTTTTCGACATACTATACCATGATAGTTTTTTCGACATACTATACTATGACTTTTTTTATCACTTTTTTCAACATACTATACTATGACTTTTTCAACATACTATACTATGACTTTTTATCAGTTTTTTCGACATATTATACTATGACTTTTTTATCACTTTTTTGGCATACTATAGTATGACTTTTTTCGACATACTATACTATGAATTTCATCACTTTTTTCGACATACTATACTATGACTTTTTTCGACATACTATACTATGACATTTTTATCACTTTTTTTGACATACTATAATATGACTTTTTTCGACATACTATACTATGACTTTTTTTGACATACTACACTATGACTTTTATCACTTTTTTCGACATACTATGCTCCGACTTTTTTATCACTTTTTTCGACATACTATAATGACTTTTTTCGACATACTATACCATGACCTTTTATCACTTTTTTCGACATACTATACTATGACTTTTTATTACTTTTTCACACATACTATACTATGACTTTTTTCGACATACTATACTATGACTTTATCACTTTTTTTGACATACTAAAATATGATAATTTTTTCGACATACTATACTATAACTTTTTTATCACTTTTTTCGACATACTATACTATGACTTTTTTCGACAAACTACACTACAAACTACACTTTTTTCGACATGCTGTACTATTATAATTTTCGACATACTATACTATGACTTTTTTATCACTTTTTTCGACATACTATACTATGACTTTTTTAATCACTTTTTTCGACATACTATACTATGACTTTTTTATCACTTTATTCGACATACTATAATATGACTTTTTTTGACATACTACACTATGACTTTATCACTTTTTTCGACATACTATACTATGACATTTTTATCACTTTTAATGACATACTATACTATGAAATTTGTATCACCTTTTTCGACATACTATACTGTGACTTTTTTATCACCTTTTTCGACATACTATAATATCACTTTTTTCTCAACATACTATACTATGACTTTTATCACTTTTTGACATACTATACTATGACTTTTATATCACTTCTTTCGACATACTATACTATGAATTTTATCACTTTTTTCGACATACTGTACTATGACTTTTTTATCACTTTTTTCGACATTCTACAATATTACTTTTTGACTATACTATGACTTTTTTATCACTTTTCAACATACTATACTATGACTTTTTATCACTTTTTTCGACATACTATACTGTGACTTTTTTTATCACTTTTTTCGACATACTATAATATGACTTTTTATCACTATTTTTGACATAGTATATTATGACTTTTTTATCACTTTTTTCGACATATTATACTATGATCATTTTTTCGACATACTATACTATGACTATTTTAGCACTTTTTTCGACATACTATACTATGATCATTTTTTCGACATAGTATATTATGACTTTTTTATCACTTTTTTCGAAATACTATGCTATGATTTTTTCGTACTATCGACATACTATAGCCTACTGTGATATTTTTTTCGACATGCTATACTATGACTTTTTATCACTTTTTTCGACATACTATATTATGACTTTTTTCGACATACTATACTGTGACTTTTTATCACTTTTTTCGACATACTATGACTTTTTTCTTTTTATCACTTTTTTCGACATACTATACTATGACTTTTTTTCACTTTTTTTGACATACTATAATATGATAATTTTTTCGACATACTATACTATGACATTTTTATCACTTTTTTCGACATACTATAATGACTTTATTCGACATACTATGCTATGACTTTTTCATCACTTTTTCCGACATACTATACTATAACTGTTTTTATCACTTTTTTCGACATGCTATACTATGATAATTTTTTCGACATACTATACTATGACTTTTTTATCACTTTTTTCGACATACTATACTATGACTTTTTTCTTTTTAACACTTTTTTCGACATACTATACTATGACTTTTTTATCACTTTTTTGACATACCGTTACTATACTATGATCATTTTTTCGACATACTATACTATAACTTTTTTATCACTTTTTTCGACATACTATACTATGACTTTTTTATCACTTTTTTCGACATACTATACTATGACTTTTTTATCACTTTTTTCGACATAGTATATTTTGACTTTTTTATCACTTTTTTCGACATACTATACTATGACTTTTTATCACTTTTTTAGACATACTATATTATGACTTTTTTAGACATACTATACTGTGACTTTTTTATCACTTTTTTCGACATACTATATGACTTTTTATCACTATTTTTGACATAGTATATTATGACTTTTTTATCACTTTTTTTCGACATACTATACTATGACTTTTTTCGTACTATCGACATACTATACTGTGATAATTTTTTCAACATGCTATACTATGACTTTTTATCACTTTTTTCGACATATTATACTATGATCATTTTTTCGACATACTATACTATGACTATTTTAGCACTTTTTTCGACATACTATACTATGATCATTTTTTCGACATAGTATATTATGACTTTTTTATCACTTTTTTCGAAATACTATGCTATGACTTTTTTCGACATACTATACTATGACTTTTTTAGCACTTTTTTCGACATACTATACTGTGATAACTTTTTCGACATACTATACTGTGACTTTTTATCACTTTTTTCGACATACTATGACTTTTTTCTTTTTATCACTTTTTTCGACATACTATACTATGATCATTTTTTCGACATACTATACTATGACTTTTTATCACTTTTTTCGACATACTATAATGACTTTATTCGACATACTATGCTATGACTTTTTCATCACTTTTTTCGACATCCTATACTATGACGTTTTTATCACTTTTTCCGACATACTATACTATAACTGTTTTTATCACTTTTTTTGACATACTATACTATGACTTTTTATCACTTTTTTCGACATACTATACTATGACTTTTTTCTTTTTATCACTTTTTTCAACATACTATAATATGACTTTTTTCGACATACTATACTATGACTTTTATATCACTTTTTTTGACATCCTATACTATGACTTTTTTCGACATACTATACTATTACTTATAACTTTTTTCCACATACTATACTATGACTTTTTATCACTTTTTTCGACATACTGTACTATGACTTTTTTTGACATACTAAAATATGACTTTTTTCGACATACTATACTGTGACTCTTTTATCACTTTTTTTGACATACTATACTAGGACTTTTTTCGACATACTATACTATGGCATTTTTATCACTTTTTTCGACATACTATACTATGACTTTTTTATCACTTTTTTTGGGATACTATAGTATGACTTTTTTCGACATACTATAATATGACCTTTTTCATCACTTTTTTTGACATACTATACTATGGCTTTTTTCGACATATTATACTATGACATTTTTATCACTTTTTTCGACATTCTATACTGTGACTTTTTTTGACATACTACACTATGACTTTTTATCACTTTTTTCGACATACTATACCATGATAGTTTTTTCGACATACTATGCTATGGCATTTTTATCACTTTTTTCGACATACTATACTATGACTTTTCTATCACTTTTTTTGGCATACTGTAGTATGACTTTTTTCGACATACTATACTATGACTTTTTTCATCACTTTTTTCGACATACTATACTAGGACTTTTTTCGACATACTATACTATGGCATTTTTATCACTTTTTTCGGCATACTACACAATGGCTTTATTCGACATACTATACTATAACTTTTTGATCACTTTTTTCGACATACTATACTATAACTTTTTATCACTTTTTTCGACATACTATACTATGACATTTTTTATCACTTTTTTCGACATACTATACAATGACTTTTTTTGACATACTACACTATGACTTTTTATCACTTTTTTCGACATACTATACCATGATAGTTTTTTCGACATACTATACTATGACTTTTTTTATCACTTTTTTCAACATACTATACTATGACTTTTTCAACATACTATACTATGACTTTTTATCAGTTTTTTCGACATACTATACTATGACTTTTTTATCACTTTTTTGGCATACTATAGTATGACTTTTTTCGACATACTATACTATGAATTTCATCACTTTTTTCGACATACTATACTATGACTTTTTTCGACATACTATACTATGACATTTTTATCACTTTTTTTGACATACTATAATATGACTTTTTTCGACATACTATACTATGACTTTTTTTGACATACTACACTATGACTTTTATCACTTTTTTCGACATACTATGCTCCGACTTTTTTATCACTTTTTTCGACATACTATAATGACTTTTTTCGACATACTATACCATGACCTTTTATCACTTTTTTCGACATACTATACTATGACTTTTTATTACTTTTTCACACATACTATACTATGACTTTTTCGACATACTATACTATGACTTTATCACTTTTTTTGACATACTAAAATATGATAATTTTTTCGACATACTATACTATAACTTTTTTATCACTTTTTTCGACATACTATACTATGACTTTTTTCGACAAACTACACTACAAACTACACTTTTTTCGACATGCTGTACTATTATAATTTTCGACATACTATACTATGACTTTTTTATCACTTTTTTCGACATACTATACTATGACTTTTTTAATCACTTTTTTCGACATACTATACTATGACTTTTTTATCACTTTATTCGACATACTATAATATGACTTTTTTTGACATACTACACTATGACTTTATCACTTTTTTCGACATACTATACTATGACATTTTTATCACTTTTAATGACATACTATACTATGAAATTTGTATCACCTTTTTCGACATACTATACTGTGACTTTTTTATCACCTTTTTCGACATACTATAATATCACTTTTTTCTCAACATACTATACTATGACTTTTATCACTTTTTGACATACTATACTATGACTTTTATATCACTTCTTTCGACATACTATACTATGAATTTTATCACTTTTTTCGACATACTGTACTATGACTTTTTTATCACTTTTTTCGACATTCTACAATATTACTTTTTGACTATACTATGACTTTTTTATCACTTTTCAACATACTATACTATGACTTTTTATCACTTTTTTCGACATACTATACTGTGACTTTTTTTATCACTTTTTTCGACATACTATAATATGACTTTTTATCACTATTTTTGACATAGTATATTATGACTTTTTTATCACTTTTTTCGACATATTATACTATGATCATTTTTTCGACATACTATACTATGACTATTTTAGCACTTTTTTCGACATACTATACTATGATCATTTTTTCGACATAGTATATTATGACTTTTTTATCACTTTTTTCGAAATACTATGCTATGATTTTTTCGTACTATCGACATACTATAGCCTACTGTGATATTTTTTTCGACATGCTATACTATGACTTTTTATCACTTTTTTCGACATACTATATTATGACTTTTTTCGACATACTATACTGTGACTTTTTATCACTTTTTTCGACATACTATGACTTTTTTCTTTTTATCACTTTTTTCGACATACTATACTATGACTTTTTTTCACTTTTTTTGACATACTATAATATGATAATTTTTTCGACATACTATACTATGACATTTTTATCACTTTTTTCGACATACTATAATGACTTTATTCGACATACTATGCTATGACTTTTTCATCACTTTTTCCGACATACTATACTATAACTGTTTTTATCACTTTTTTCGACATGCTATACTATGATAATTTTTTCGACATACTATACTATGACTTTTTTATCACTTTTTTCGACATACTATACTATGACTTTTTTCTTTTTAACACTTTTTTCGACATACTATACTATGACTTTTTTATCACTTTTTTGACATACCGTTACTATACTATGATCATTTTTTCGACATACTATACTATAACTTTTTTATCACTTTTTTCGACATAGTATATTTTGACTTTTTTATCACTTTTTTCGACATACTATACTATGACTTTTTTATCACTTTTTTCGACATAGTATATTTTGACTTTTTTATCACTTTTTTCGACATACTATACTATGACTTTTTATCACTTTTTTAGACATACTATATTATGACTTTTTTAGACATACTATACTGTGACTTTTTTATCACTTTTTTCGACATACTATATGACTTTTTATCACTATTTTTGACATAGTATATTATGACTTTTTTATCACTTTTTTTCGACATACTATACTATGACTTTTTTATCACTTTTTTTCGACATACTATACTGTGATAATTTTTTCAACATGCTATACTATGACTTTTTATCACTTTTTTCGACATATTATACTATGATCATTTTTTCGACATACTATACTATGACTATTTTAGCACTTTTTTCGACATACTATACTATGATCATTTTTTCGACATAGTATATTATGACTTTTTTATCACTTTTTTCGAAATACTATGCTATGACTTTTTTCGACATACTATACTATGACTTTTTTAGCACTTTTTTCGACATACTATACTGTGATAACTTTTTCGACATACTATACTGTGACTTTTTATCACTTTTTTCGACATACTATGACTTTTTTCTTTTTATCACTTTTTTCGACATACTATACTATGATCATTTTTTCGACATACTATACTATGACTTTTTATCACTTTTTTCGACATACTATAATGACTTTATTCGACATACTATGCTATGACTTTTTCATCACTTTTTTCGACATCCTATACTATGACGTTTTTATCACTTTTTCCGACATACTATACTATAACTGTTTTTATCACTTTTTTTGACATACTATACTATGACTTTTTATCACTTTTTTCGACATACTATACTATGACTTTTTTCTTTTTATCACTTTTTTCAACATACTATAATATGACTTTTTTCGACATACTATACTATGACTTTTATATCACTTTTTTTGACATCCTATACTATGACTTTTTTCGACATACTATACTATTACTTTCTTATAACTTTTTTCCACATACTATACTATGACTTTTTATCACTTTTTTCGACATACTATACTATGACTATTTTAGCACTTTTTTCGACATACTATACTATGATCATTTTTTCGACATAGTATATTATGACTTTTTTATCACTTTTTTCGAAATACTATGCTATGACTTTTTTCGTACTATCGACATACTATAGCCTACTGTGATAATTTTTTCGACATGCTATACTATGACTTTTTATCACTTTTTTCGACATACTATATTATGACCTTTTTCGACATACTATACTATGACTTTTTTAGCACTTTTTTCGACATACTATACTGTGATAACTTTTTCGACATACTATACTATGACTTTTTTATCACTTTTTTCGACATACTATGACTTTTTTCTTTTTATCACTTTTTTCGACATACTATAGTATGACTTTTTTTTCACTTTTTTCGACATACTATACTATGATCATTTTTTCGACATACTATACTATGACTTTTTATCACTTTTTTCGACATACTATAATGACTTTATTCGACATACTATGCTATGACTTTTTCATCACTTTTTTCGACATCCTATACTATGACTTTTTTATCACTTTTTCCGACATACTATACTATAACTGTTTTTATCACTTTTTTCGACATACTATACTGTTATAATTTTTTTGACATACTATACTATGACTTTTTATCACTTTTTTCGACATACTATACTATGACTTTTTTCTTTTTATCACTTTTTACAACATACTATAATATGACTTTTTTCGACATACTATACTATGACTTTTATATCACTTTTTTTGACATCCTATACTATGACTTTTTTCGACATACTATACTATTACTTTCTTATAACTTTTTTCCACATACTATAATATGACTTTTTATCACTTTTTTAGACATACTATACTATGACTTTTTTATCACTTTTTTCGACATGCTATACTATGATAATTTTTTCGACATACTATGACTTTTTTTATCACTTTTTTCGACATACTATACTATGACTTTTTTCTTTTTAACACTTTTTTCGACATACTATACTATGACTTTTTTATCACTTTTTTCGACATAGTATATTATGACTTTTTTATCACTTTTTTCGACATAGTATATTATGACTTTGTTATCACTTTTTTCGACATACTATACTATGACTTTTTTCGTACTATCGACATACTATACTGTGATAATTTTTTCGACATACTATACTATGACTTTTTATCACTTTTTTAGACATACTATATTATGACTTTTTTAGACATACTATACTGTGACTTTTTTATCACTTTTTTCGACATACTATAATATGACTTTTTATCACTATTTTTGACATAGTATATTATGACTTTTTTATCACTTTTTTCGACATACTATACTATGACTTTTTTCGTACTATCGACATACTATACTGTGATAATCTTTTCAACATACTATACTATGACTTTTTTATCACTTTTTTCGACATACTATACTATGACTATTTTAGCACTTTTTTCGACATACTATACTATGATCATTTTTTTGACATACTATATTATAACTTTTTTATCACTTTTTTCGACATACTATACCTGTGATAATTTTTTTGACATACTATACTATGACCTTTTATCACTTTTATAGACATACTATAATATGACTTTTTTCGACATACTAGCCTATACTATGACTTTTTTCTTTTTATCACTTTTTTCGACATACTATGACTTTTTTATCACTTTTTTCGACATAGTATATTATGACCTTTTTATCACTTTTTTCGACATAGTATATTATGACTTTTATATCACTTTTTTCGACATACTATACTATGACTTTTTTCGACATACTATACTATGACTTTTTTATCACTTTTTTCGACATAGTATATTATGAATTTTTTATAACTTTTTTCGAAATACTATGCTATGACTTTTTTCGTACTATCGACATACTATAGCCTACTGTGATAATTTTTTCGCATGCTATACTATGACTTTTTATCACTTTTTTCGACATACTATATTATGACTTTTTTTGACATACTATACTATGACTTTTTTAACACTTTTTTCGACATACTATACTGTGATAACTTTTCCGACATACTATACTATGACTTTTTATCACTTTTTTCGACATACTATACTATGACTTTTTTCTTTTTATCACTTTTTTCGACATACTATACTATGACTTTTTTCACTTTTTTCGACATACTATACTATGATCATTTTTTCGACATACTATACTATGACTTTTTTATCACATTTTTGACATACTATAATATGACTTTTTTTCACTTTTTTCGACATACTATACTATGATCATTTTTTTGACATACTATACTATGACTTTTTATCACTTTTTTCGACATACTATACTATGACCTTTTTCTTTTTATCACTTTTTTCGACATACTATACTATGACCTTTTTCTTTTTATCACTTTTTTCGACATACTATAATATGACTTTTTTCGACATACTATACTATGACTTTTTGATCACTTTTTTCGACATAGTATATTATGACTTTTTTTTCTCTTTTTTTGACATCCTATACTATGACTTTTTTCGACATTCTATACTATTACTTTTTTATAACTTTTTTCCACATACTATAATATTACTTTTTATCACTTTTTTAGACATACTATACTATGACTTTTTTATCACTTTTTTCGACATATTATACTATGACTTTTTTATCACTTTTTTTGACATACTATACTATGACTTTTTTCTTTTTAACACTTTTTTAGACATACTATATTATCACTTTTTTTCGACATACTATAATATGACTTTTTATCACTATTTTTGACATAGTATATTATGACTTTTTTATTACTTTTTTCGACATACTATACTATGACTTTTTTCGTACTATCGACATACTATACTGTGAATTTTTTCAACATACTATACTATGACTTTTTTATCACTTTTTTCGACATATTATACTATGATCATTTTTTCGACATACTATACGATGACTATTTTAGCACTTTTTTCGACATACTATGCTATGATCATTTTTTCGACATACTATATTATAACATTTTTATCACTTTTTTTCGACATACTATAATATGACTTTTTTATCACTTTTTTCGACATCCTATACTATGACCTTTTATCACTTTTTTCGACTTACTATAATATGACTTTTTTAAGCACTTTTTTCGACATACTATACTGTGATAACTTTTTCGACATATATACTGTGACTTTTTATCACTTTCTTCGACATACTATGACTTTTTTCTTTTTATCACTTTTTTCGACATACTATACTATGACTTTTTTTTCACTTTTTTCGACATACTATGCTATGACTTTTTTCGTACTATCGACATACTATAGCCTACTGTGATAATTTTTTCGCATGCTATACTATGACTTTTTATCACTTTTTTCGACATACTATATTATGACTTTTTTTGACATACTATACTATGACTTTTTTAACACTTTTTTCGACATACTATACTGTGATAACTTTTCCGACATACTATACTATGACTTTTTATCACTTTTTTCGACATACTATACTATGACTTTTTTCTTTTTATCACTTTTTTCGACATACTATACTATGACTTTTTTCACTTTTTTCGACATACTATACTATGATCATTTTTTCGACATACTATACTATGACTTTTTTATCACATTTTTGACATACTATAATATGACTTTTTTTCACTTTTTTCGACATACTATACTATGATCATTTTTTTGACATACTATACTATGACTTTTTATCACTTTTTTCGACATACTATACTATGACCTTTTTCTTTTTATCACTTTTTTCGACATACTATACTATGACCTTTTTCTTTTTATCACTTTTTTCGACATACTATAATATGACTTTTTTCGACATACTATACTATGACTTTTTGATCACTTTTTTCGACATAGTATATTATGACTTTTTTTTCTCTTTTTTTGACATCCTATACTATGACTTTTTTCGACATTCTATACTATTACTTTTTTATAACTTTTTTCCACATACTATAATATTACTTTTTATCACTTTTTTAGACATACTATACTATGACTTTTTTATCACTTTTTTCGACATATTATACTATGACTTTTTTATCACTTTTTTTGACATACTATACTATGACTTTTTTCTTTTTAACACTTTTTTAGACATACTATATTATCACTTTTTTTCGACATACTATAATATGACTTTTTATCACTATTTTTGACATAGTATATTATGACTTTTTTATTACTTTTTTCGACATACTATACTATGACTTTTTTCGTACTATCGACATACTATACTGTGATAATTTTTTCAACATACTATACTATGACTTTTTTATCACTTTTTTCGACATATTATACTATGATCATTTTTTCGACATACTATACGATGACTATTTTAGCACTTTTTTCGACATACTATGCTATGATCATTTTTTCGACATACTATATTATAACATTTTTATCACTTTTTTTCGACATACTATAATATGACTTTTTTATCACTTTTTTCGACATCCTATACTATGACCTTTTATCACTTTTTTCGACTTACTATAATATGACTTTTTTAAGCACTTTTTTCGACATACTATACTGTGATAACTTTTTCGACATATATACTGTGACTTTTTATCACTTTCTTCGACATACTATGACTTTTTTCTTTTTATCACTTTTTTCGACATACTATACTATGACTTTTTTTTCACTTTTTTCGACATACTATACTATGATCATTTTTTCGACATACTATACTATGACTTTTTATCACTTTTTCGAAATACTTAACTATGACATTTTTATCACTTTTTTCGACATACTATAATGACTTTATTCGACATACTATGCTAGGACTTTTTCATCACTTTTTTCGACATCCTATACTATGACTTTTTTATCACTTTTTCCGACATACTATACTATAACTGTTTTTATCACTTTTTTCGACATACTATACTGTTATAATTTTTTTGACATACTATACTATGACTTTTTATCACTTTTTTCGACATACTATACTATGACCTTTTATCCCTTTTATAGACATACTATAATATGACTTTTTTCGACATACTAGCCTATACTATGACTTTTTTCTTTTTATCACTTTTTTCGACATACTATGACTTTTTTATCACTTTTTTCGACATAGTATATTATGACCTTTTTATCACTTTTTTCGACATAGTATATTATGACTTTTATATCACTTTTTTCGACATATTATACTATGACTTTTTTCGACATACTATACTATGACTTTTTTATCACTTTTTTCGACATAGTATATTATGAATTTTTTATAACTTTTTTCGAAATACTATGCTATGACTTTTTTCGTACTATCGACATACTATAGCCTACTGTGATAATTTTTTCGCATGCTATACTATGACTTTTTATCACTTTTTTCGACATACTATATTATGACTTTTTTTGACATACTATACTATGACTTTTTTAACACTTTTTTCGACATACTATACTGTGATAACTTTTCCGACATACTATACTATGACTTTTTATCACTTTTTTCGACATACTATAATATGACTTTTTTTCACTTTTTTCGACATACTATACTATGATCATTTTTTTGACATACTATACTATGACTTTTTATCACTTTTTTCGACATACTATACTATGACCTTTTTCTTTTTATCACTTTTTTCGACATACTATACTATGACCTTTTTCTTTTTGATCACTTTTTTCGACATACTATAGTATGACTTTTTTTCACTTTTTTCGACATACTATACTATGATCATTTTTTCGACATACTATACTATGACTTTTTATCACTTTTTCGACATACTATAATGACTTTATTCGACATACTATGCTATGACTTTTTCATCACTTTTTTCGACATCCTATACTATGACTTTTTTATCACTTTTTCCGACATACTATACTATAACTGTTTTTATCACTTTTTTCGACATACTATACTGTTATAATTTTTTTGACATACTATACTATGACTTTTTATCACTTTTTTCGACATACTATACTATGACTTTTTTCTTTTTATCACTTTTTTCAACATACTATAATATGACTTTTTTCGACATACTATACTATGACTTTTATATCACTTTTTTTGACATCCTATACTATGACTTTTTTCGACATACTATACTATTACTTTCTTATAACTTTTTTCCACATACTATAATATGACTTTTTATCACTTTTTTAGACATACTATACTGACTTTTTTATCACTATTTTCGACATGCTATACTATGATAATTTTTTCGACATACTATGACTTTTTTTATCACTTTTTTCGACATACTATACTATGATCATTTTTTCGACATACTATAATGTGACTTTTTATCACTTTTTTCGACATATTATACTATGACTTTTTTATCACTTTTTTCGACATACTATACTATGACTTTTTTCTTTTTAACACTTTTTTAGACATACTATATTATGACTTTTTTCGACATACTATACTGTGACTTTTTTATCACTTTTTTTCGACATACTATAATATGACTTTTTATCACTATTTTTGACATAGTATATTATGACTTTTTTATTACTTTTTTCGACATACTATACTATGACTTTTTTCGTACTATCGACATACTATACTGTGATAATTTTTTCAACATACTATACTATGACTTTTTTATCACTTTTTTCGACATATTATACTATGATCATTTTTTCGACATACTATACGATGACTATTTTAGCACTTTTTTCGACATACTATACTATGATCATTTTTTCGACATACTATATTATAACTTTTTTATCACTTTTTTTCGACATACTATAATATGACTTTTTTATCACTTTTTTCGACATACTATACTGTGATAATTTTTTCGACATACTATACTTTGACCTTTTATCACTTTTTTCGACTTACTATAATATGACTTTTTTTAGCACTTTTTTCGACATACTATACTGTGATAATTTTTTCGACATACTATACTTTGACCTTTTATCACTTTTTTCGACATACTATACTATGACTTTTTTTTCACTTTTTTCGACATACTATACTATGATCATTTTTTCGACATACTATACTATGACTTTTTTATCACTTTTTTGACATACTATAATATGACTTTTTTTCACTTTTTTCGACATACTATACTATGATAATTTTTTCGACATACTATACTATGACTTTTTATCACTTTTTTCGAAATACTTAACTATGACATTGTTATCACTTTTTTCGACATACTATAATGACTTTATTCGACATACTATGCTATGACTTTTTCATCACTTTTTTCGACATCCTATACTATGACTTTTTTATCACTTTTTCCGACATACTATACTATAACTGTTTTTATCACTTTTTTCGACATACTATACTATGACTTTTTTCTTTTTATCACTTTTTTCGACATACTATAATATGACTTTTTTCGACATACTATACTATGACTTTTTTATCACTTTTTTTGACATCCTATACTATGACTTTTTTCGACATACTATACTATTACTTTCTTATAACTTTTTTCCACATACTATAATATGACTTTTTATCACTTTTTTAGACATACTATACTATGACTTTTTTATCACTTTTTTTCGACATGCTATACTATGATAATGTTTTCGACATACTATACTATGACTTTTTCATAACTTTTTTTGACATACTATACTATGACTTTTTTCTTTTTAACACTTTTTTCGACATACTATACTATGACTTTTTTATCACTTTTTTCGACATACTATACTATGACTTTTTTCTTTTTAACACTTTTTTCGACATACTATACTATGACTTTTTTATCACTTTTTTGACATACCGGTACTATACTGTGATAATTTTTTCAACATGCTATACTATG
This sequence comes from Gymnocephalus cernua, assembly GCA_023631565.1. Classification (NCBI taxonomy): domain Eukaryota; kingdom Metazoa; phylum Chordata; class Actinopteri; order Perciformes; family Percidae; genus Gymnocephalus; species Gymnocephalus cernua. The sequence continues at coordinate 34,504,320 of CM042433.1, read as the reverse complement.
ACTTTTTATCACTTTTTTCGACATATTATACTATGATCATTTTTTCGACATACTATACTATGACTATTTTAGCACTTTTTTCGACATACTATACTATGATCATTTTTTCGACATAGTATATTATGACTTTTTTATCACTTTTTTCGAAATACTATGCTATGACTTTTTTCGTACTATCGACATACTATAGCCTACTGTGATAATTTTTTCGACATGCTATACTATGACTTTTTATCACTTTTTTCGACATACTATATTATGACTTTTTTCGACATACTATACTATGACTTTTTTATCACTTTTTTCGACATATTATACTATGACTTTTTTATCACTTTTTTTGACATACTATACTATGACTTTTTTTCGACATACTATAATATGACTTTTTATCACTATTTTTGACATAGTATATTATGACTTTTTTATTACTTTTTTCGACATACTATACTATGACTTTTTTCGTACTATTGACATACTATACTGTGATAATTTTTTCAACATACTATACTATGACTTTTTTATCACTTTTTTCGACATATTATACTATGATCATTTTTTCGACATACTATACGATGACTATTTTAGCACTTTTTTCGACATACTATGCTATGATCATTTTTTCGACATACTATATTATAACTTTTTTATCACTTTTTTTCGACATACTATAATATGACTTTTTTATCACTTTTTTCGACATCCTATACTATGACCTTTTATCACTTTTTTCGACTTACTATAATATGACTTTTTTAAGCACTTTTTTCGACATACTATACTGTGATAACTTTTTCGACATATATACTGTGACTTTTTATCACTTTCTTCGACATACTATGACTTTTTTCTTTTTATCACTTTTTTCGACATACTATACTATGACTTTTTTTCACTTTTTTCGACATACTATACTATGATCATTTTTTCGACATACTATACTATGACTTTTTATCACTTTTTCGAAATACTTAACTATGACATTTTTATCACTTTTTTCGACATACTATAATGACTTTATTCGACATACTATGCTAGGACTTTTTCATCACTTTTTTCGACATCCTATACTATGACTTTTTTATCACTTTTTCCGACATACTATACTATAACTGTTTTTATCACTTTTTTCGACATACTATACTGTTATAATTTTTTTGACATACTATACTATGACTTTTTATCACTTTTTTCGACATACTATACTATGACCTTTTATCCCTTTTATAGACATACTATAATATGACTTTTTTCGACATACTAGCCTATACTATGACTTTTTTCTTTTTATCACTTTTTTCGACATACTATGACTTTTTTATCACTTTTTTCGACATAGTATATTATGACCTTTTTATCACTTTTTTCGACATAGTATATTATGACTTTTATATCACTTTTTTCGACATATTATACTATGACTTTTTTCGACATACTATACTATGACTTTTTTATCACTTTTTTCGACATAGTATATTATGAATTTTTTATAACTTTTTTCGAAATACTATGCTATGACTTTTTTCGTACTATCGACATACTATAGCCTACTGTGATAATTTTTTTGCATGCTATACTATGACTTTTTATCACTTTTTTCGACATACTATATTATGACTTTTTTTGACATACTATACTATGACTTTTTTAACACTTTTTTCGACATACTATACTGTGATAACTTTTCCGACATACTATACTATGACTTTTTATCACTTTTTTCGACATACTATAATATGACTTTTTTTCACTTTTTTCGACATACTATACTATGATCATTTTTTTGACATACTATACTATGACTTTTTATCACTTTTTTCGACATACTATACTATGACCTTTTTCTTTTTATCACTTTTTTCGACATACTATACTATGACCTTTTTCTTTTTGATCACTTTTTTCGACATACTATAGTATGACTTTTTTTCACTTTTTTCGACATACTATACTATGATCATTTTTTCGACATACTATACTATGACTTTTTATCACTTTTTTCGACATACTATAATGACTTTATTCGACATACTATGCTATGACTTTTTCATCACTTTTTTCGACATCCTATACTATGACTTTTTTATCACTTTTTCCGACATATTATACTATAACTGTTTTTATCACTTTTTTCGACATACTATACTGTTATAATTTTTTTGACATACTATACTATGACTTTTTATCACTTTTTTCGACATACTATACTATGACTTTTTTCTTTTTATCACTTTTTTCAACATACTATAATATGACTTTTTTCGACATACTATACTATGACTTTTATATCACTTTTTTTGACATCCTATACTATGACTTTTTTCGACATACTATACTATTACTTTCTTATAACTTTTTTCCACATACTATAATATGACTTTTTATCACTTTTTTAGACATACTATACTGACTTTTTTATCACTATTTTCGACATGCTATACTATGATAATTTTTTCGACATACTATGACTTTTTTTATCACTTTTTTCGACATACTATACTATGATCATTTTTTCGACATACTATAATGTGACTTTTTATCACTTTTTTCGACATATTATACTATGACTTTTTTATCACTTTTTTCGACATACTATACTATGACTTTTTTCTTTTTAACACTTTTTTAGACATACTATATTATGACTTTTTTCGACATACTATACTGTGACTTTTTTATCACTTTTTTTCGACATACTATAATATGACTTTTTATCACTATTTTTGACATAGTATATTATGACTTTTTTATTACTTTTTTCGACATACTATACTATGACTTTTTTCGTACTATCGACATACTATACTGTGATAATTTTTTCAACATACTATACTATGACTTTTTTATCACTTTTTTCGACATATTATACTATGATCATTTTTTCGACATACTATACGATGACTATTTTAGCACTTTTTTCGACATACTATACTATGATCATTTTTTCGACATACTATATTATAACTTTTTTATCACTTTTTTTCGACATACTATAATATGACTTTTTTATCACTTTTTTCGACATACTATACTATGATCATTTTTTCGACATACTATACTATGACTTTTTTATCACTTTTTTGACATACTATAATATGACTTTTTTTCACTTTTTTCGACATACTATACTATGATAATTTTTTCGACATACTATACTATGACTTTTTATCACTTTTTTCGAAATACTTAACTATGACATTGTTATCACTTTTTTCGACATACTATAATGACTTTATTCGACATACTATGCTATGACTTTTTCATCACTTTTTTCGACATCCTATACTATGACTTTTTTATCACTTTTTCCGACATACTATACTATAACTGTTTTTATCACTTTTTTCGACATACTATACTATGACTTTTTTCTTTTTATCACTTTTTTCGACATACTATAATATGACTTTTTTCGACATACTATACTATGACTTTTTTATCACTTTTTTTGACATCCTATACTATGACTTTTTTCGACATACTATACTATTACTTTCTTATAACTTTTTTCCACATACTATAATATGACTTTTTATCACTTTTTTAGACATACTATACTATGACTTTTTTATCACTTTTTTTCGACATGCTATACTATGATAATGTTTTCGACATACTATACTATGACTTTTTCATAACTTTTTTTGACATACTATACTATGACTTTTTTCTTTTTAACACTTTTTTCGACATACTATACTATGACTTTTTTATCACTTTTTTCGACATACTATACTATGACTTTTTTCTTTTTAACACTTTTTTCGACATACTATACTATGACTTTTTTATCACTTTTTTGACATACCGGTACTATACTGTGATAATTTTTTCAACATGCTATACTATGACTTTTTATCACTTTTTTCGACATATTATACTATGATCATTTTTTCGACATACTATACTATGACTATTTTAGCACTTTTTTCGACATACTATACTATGATCATTTTTTCGACATAGTATATTATGACTTTTTTATCACTTTTTTCGAAATACTATGCTATGACTTTTTTCGTACTATCGACATACTATAGCCTACTGTGATAATTTTTTCGACATGCTATACTATGACTTTTTATCACTTTTTTCGACATACTATATTATGACTTTTTTCGACATACTATACTATGACTTTTTTAGCACTTTTTTCGACATACTATACTGTGATAACTTTTTCGACATACTATACTGTGACTTTTTATCACTTTTTTCGACATACTATGACTTTTTTCTTTTTATCACTTTTTTCGACATACTATAGTATGACTTTTTTTCACTTTTTTCGACATACTATACTATGATCATTTTTTCGACATACTATACTATGACTTTTTATCACTTTTTTCGACATACTATAATGACTTTATTCGACATACTATGCTATGACTTTTTCATCACTTTTTTCGACATCCTATACTATGACTTTTTTATCACTTTTTCCGACATACTATACTATAACTGTTTTTATCACTTTTTTCGACATACTATACTGTTATAATTTTTTTGACATACTATACTATGACTTTTTATCACTTTTTTCGACATACTATACTATGACTTTTTTCTTTTTATCACTTTTTTCAACATACTATAATATGACTTTTTTCGAAATACTATACTATGACTTTTATATCACTTTTTTTGACATCCTATACTATGACTTTTTTCGACATACTATACTATTACTTTCTTATAACTTTTTTCCACATACTATAATATGACTTTTTATCACTTTTTTAGACATACTATACTGACTTTTTTATCACTATTTTCGACATGCTATACTATGATAATTTTTTCGACATACTATGACTTTTTTTATCACTTTTTTCGACATACTATACTATGACTTTTGTCTTTTTAACACTTTTTTCGACATACTATACTATGACTTTTTTATCACTTTTTTCGACATAGTATATTATGACTTTTTTATCACTTTTTTCGACATAGTATATTATGACTTTGTTATCACTTTTTTCGACATACTATACTATGACTTTTTTCGTACTATCGACATACTATACTGTGATAATTTTTTCGACATACTATACTATGACTTTTTATCACTTTTTTAGACATACTATATTATGACTTTTTTAGACATACTATACTGTGACTTTTTTATCACTTTTTTCGACATACTATAATATGACTTTTTATCACTATTTTTGACATAGTATATTATGACTTTTTTATCACTTTTTTCGACATACTGTACTATGACTTTTTTCGTACTATCGACATATTATACTGTGATAATCTTTTCAACATACTATACTATGACTTTTTTATCACTTTTTTCGACATATTATACTATGATCATTTTTTCGACATACTATACTATGACTATTTTAGCACTTTTTTCGACCTACTATACTATGATCATTTTTTCGACATACTATATTATAACTTTTTTATCACTTTTTTTCGACATACTATAATATGACTTTTTTATCACTTTTTTCGACATGCTATACTATGATAATTTTTTCAACATACTATGACTTTTTTTATCACTTTTTTCGACATACTATACTATGACTTTTTTCTTTTTAACACTTTTTTCGACATACTATACTATGACTTTTTTATCACTTTTTTCGACATACTATACTATAACTTTTTTATCACTTTTTTCGACATACTATACTATGACTTTTTTATCACTTTTTTCGACATACTATACTATGACTTTTTTATCACTTTTTTCGACATAGTATATTATGACTTTTTTATCACTTTTTTCGACATACTATACTATGACTTTTTATCACTTTTTTAGACATACTATATTATGACTTTTTTAGACATACTATACTATGACTTTTTTCGTACTATCGACATACTATACTGTGATAATTTTTTCAACATGCTATACTATGACTTTTTATCACTTTTTTCGACATATTATACTATGATCATTTTTTCGACATACTATACTATGACTATTTTAGCACTTTTTTCGACATACTATACTTTGATCATTTTTTCGACATAGTATATTATGACTTTTTTATCACTTTTTTCGAAATACTATGCTATGACTTTTTTCGTACTATCGACATACTATAGCCTACTGTGATAATTTTTTCGACATGCTATACTATGACTTTTTATCACTTTTTTCGACATACTATACTATGACTTTTTTAGCACTTTTTTCGACATACTATACTGTGATAACTTTTTCGACATACTATACTGTGACTTTTTATCACTTTTTTCGACATACTATGACTTTTTTCTTTTTATCACTTTTTTCGACATACTATAGTATGACTTTTTTTCACTTTTTTCGACATACTATACTATGATCATTTTTTCGACATACTATACTATGACTTTTTATCACTTTTTTCGACATACTATAATGACTTTATTCGACATACTATGCTATGACTTTTTCATCACTTTTTTCGACATCCTATACTATGACTTTTTTATCACTTTTTCCGACATACTATACTATAACTGTTTTTATCACTTTTTTCGACATACTATACTGTTATAATTTTTTTGACATACTATACTATGACTTTTTATCACTTTTTTCGACATACTATACTATGGCTGTGTCTCAAACCGCCTACTTGCACACTTCACGCACTTAGTTTTAAGTATATAGTGTAGATAACGAAAAAGTCAGTGCACTGAAAGTACCCGGATGACCCCCTAAAAAAAGTCAAAAAGTTCAGTGTAGAACGATGGACACTACGCACACTAAACCTGCGCCATCTTGACTACAAAGCGGAAAGGGGAGGGACCGGGGACGTCGACCGGCAGCTGATTGGACGAACGCGTCACGTGCGTATTAGCTCTCGCAGATTTTACATCCGAGCTTAATGGCGGCCAGATGGCGGCTCGTTTGGAATACGATCTCGAATTTTACGAAAATAGTTCACGAAACATGTTTCTGAAGACATTTTAAGCGAGAAATAGGCCATGCAGTTGCTGAATCTGTCTTCATTTCAGATCAACTAAGGTCAGTTTAAAAGATCTTCATCAGATTTTGAGAGGCGGCGAGCCGAGCCGACCGCTCGTCATTTCCGGTAAGTGCTTTATCATAAGTGTTCCATTTGGGACGATACTAACCATCGACAGTGGGCACTACAGCAGTAAGTGGTCAGTGTACATTAGCAGTGGACTGACCGAAGTAGGCGGTTTGAGACACAGCCTATGACTTTTTTCTTTTTATCACTTTTTTCAACATACTATAATATGACTTTTTTCGACATACTATACTATGACTTTTATATCACTTTTTTTGACATCCTATACTATGACTTTTTTCGACATACTATACTATTACTTTCTTATAACTTTTTTCCACATACTATAATATGACTTTTTATCACTTTTTTAGACATATTATACTATGACTTTTTTATCACTTTTTTCGACATGCTATACTATAATTTTTTCGACATACTATGACTTTTTTTATCACTTTTTTCGACATACTATACTATGACTTTTTTCTTTTTAACACTTTTTTCGACATACTATACTATGACTTTTTTATCACTTTTTTCGACATAGTATATTATGACTTTTTTATCACTTTTTTCGACATAGTATATTATGACTTTGTTATCACTTTTTTCGACATACTATACTATGACTTTTTTCGTACTATCGACATACTATACTGTGATAATTTTTTCGACATACTATACTATGACTTTTTATCACTTTTTTAGACATACTATATTATGACTTTTTTAGACATACTATACTGTGACTTTTTTATCACTTTTTTCGACATACTATATGACTTTTTATCACTATTTTTGACATAGTATATTATGACTTTTTTATCACTTTTTTCGACATACTATACTATGACTTTTTTCGTACTATCGACATACTATACTGTTATAATCTTTTCAACATACTATACTATGACTTTTTTATCACTTTTTTCGACATATTATACTATGATCATTTTTTCGACATACTATACTATGACTATTTTAGCACTTTTTTCGACATACTATACTATGATCATTTTTTCGACATACTATATTATAACTTTTTTATCACTTTTTTTCGACATACTATAATATGACTTTTATCACTTTTTTCGACATACTATACCTGTGATAATTGTTTTGACATACTATACTATGACCTTTTATCACTTTTATAGACATACTATAATATGACTTTTTTCGACATACTAGCCTATACTATGACTTTTTTCTTTTTATCACTTTTTTCGACATACTATGACTTTTTTATCACTTTTTTCGACATAGTATATTATGACCTTTTTATCACTTTTTTCGACATAGTATATTATGACTTTTATATCACTTTTTTCGACATACTATACTATAACTTTTTTCGACATACTATACTATGACTTCTTTATCACTTTTTTCGACATAGTATATTATGAATTTTTTATAACTTTTTTCGAAATACTATGCTATGACTTTTTTCGTACTATCGACATACTATAGCCTACTGTGATAATTTTTTCGCATGCTATACTATGACTTTTTATCACTTTTTTCGACATACTATATTATGACTTTTTTTGACATACTATACTATGACTTTTTTAACACTTTTTTCGACATACTATACTGTGATAACTTTTCCGACATACTATACTATGACTTTTTATCACTTTTTTCGACATACTATACTATGACTTTTTTCTTTTTATCACTTTTTTCGACATACTATACTATGACTTTTTTCACTTTTTTCGACATACTATACTATGATCATTTTTTCGACATACTATACTATGACTTTTTTATCACATTTTTGACATACTATAATATGACTTTTTTTCACTTTTTTCGACATACTATACTATGATCATTTTTTTGACATACTATACTATGACTTTTTATCATTTTGTTCGACATACTATACTATGACCTTTTTCTTTTTATCACTTTTTTCGACATACTATACTATGACCTTTTCTTTTTATCACTTTTTTCGACATACTATAATATGACTTTTTTCGACATACTATACTATGACTTTTTGATCACTTTTTTCGACATAGTATATTATGACTTTTTTTTTCTTTTTTTGACATCCTATACTATGACTTTTTTCGACATTCTATACTATTACTTTTTTATAACTTTTTTCCACATACTATAATATGACTTTTTATCACTTTTTTAGACATACTATACTATGACTTTTTTATCACTTTTTTCGACATACTATACTATGATCATTTTTTCGACATACTATAATGTGACTTTTTATCACTTTTTTCGACATATTATACTATGACTTTTTTATCACTTTTTTCGACATACTATACTATGACTTTTTTCTTTTTAACACTTTTTTAGACATACTATATTATGACTTTTTTAGACATACTATACTATGACTTTTTTCGTACTATCGACATACTATACTGTGATAATTTTTTCAACATACTATACTATGACTTTTTTATCACTTTTTTCGACATATTATACTATGATCATTTTTTCGACATACTATACGATGACTATTTTAGCACTTTTTTCGACATACTATACTATGATCATTTTTTCGACATACTATATTATAACTTTTTTATCACTTTTTTTCGACATACTATATTATAACTTTTTTATCACTTTTTTTCGACATGACAATATGACTTTTTTATCACTTTTTTCGACATACTATACTGTGATAACTTTTTCGACATATATACTGTGACTTTTTATCACTTTCTTCGACATACTATGACTTTTTTCTTTTTATCACTTTTTTCGACATACTATACTATGATAATTTTTTCGACATACTATACTATGACTTTTTTATCACTTTTTTGACATACTATAATATGACTTTTTTTCACTTTTTTCGACATACTATACTATGATAATTTTTTCGACATACTGTACTATGACTTTTTATCACTTTTTTCGAAATACTTAACTATGACATTTTTATCACTTTTTTCGACATACTATAATGACTTTATTCGACATACTATGACTTTTTCATCACTTTTTTCGACATCCTATACTATGACGTTTTTATCACTTTTTCCGACATACTAAACTATAACTGTTTTTATCACTTTTTTCGACATACTATACTGTTATAATTTTTTTGACATACTATACTATGACTTTTTATCACTTTTTTCGACATACTATACTATGACCTTTTATCACTTTTATAGACATACTATAATATGACTTTTTTCGACATACTAGCCTATACTATGACTTTTTTCTTTTTATCACTTTTTTCGACATACTATGACTTTTTTATCACTTTTTTTGACATAGTATATTATGACCTTTTTATCACTTTTTTCGACATAGTATATTATGACTTTTATATCACTTTTTTCGACATACTATACTATGACTTTTTTCGACATACTATACTATGACTTTTTTATCACTTTTTTCGACATAGTATATTATGAATTTTTTATAACTTTTTTCGAAATACTATGCTATGACTTTTTTCGTACTATCGACATACTATAGCCTACTGTGATAATTTTTTCACATGCTATACTATGACTTTTTATCACTTTTTTCGACATACTATATTATGACTTTTTTTGACATACTATACTATGACTTTTTTAACACTTTTTTCGACATACTATACTGTGATAACTTTTCCGACATACTATACTATGACTTTTTATCACTTTTTTCGACATACTATACTATGATCATTTTTTCGACATACTATACTATGACTTTTTTATCACATTTTTGACATACTATAATATGACTTTTTTTCACTGTTTTCGACATACTATACTATGATCATTTTTTTGACATACTATACTATGACTTTTTATCACTTTTTTCGACATACTATACTATGACCTTTTTCTTTTTATCACTTTTTTCGACATACTATACTATGACCTTTTTCTTTTTATCACTTTTTTCGACATACTATAATATGACTTTTTTCGACATACTATACTATGACTTTTTGATCACTTTTTTCGACATGGTATATTATGACTTTTTTTTCTCTTTTTTTGACATCCTATACTATGACTTTTTTCGACATTCTATACTATTACTTTTTTTATAACTTTTTTCCACATACTATAATATGACTTTTTATCACTTTTTTAGACATACTATACTATGACTTTTTTATCACTTTTTTCCACATACTATACTATGATCATTTTTTCGACATACTATAATGTGACTTTTTATCACTTTTTTCGACATATTATACTATGACTTTTTTATCACTTTTTTCGACATACTATACTATGACTTTTTTCTTTTTAACACTTTTTTAGAAATACTATATTATGACTTTTTTCGACATACTATACTGTGACTTTTTTATCACTTTTTTTCGACATACTATAATATGACTTTTTATCACTATTTTTGACATAGTATATTATGACTTTTTTATTACTTTTTTCGACATACTATACTATGACTTTTTTCGTACTATCGACATACTATACTGTGATAATTTTTTCAACATACTATACTATGACTTTTTTATCACTTTTTTCGACATATTATACTATGATCATTTTTTCGACATACTATACGATGACTATTTTAGCACTTTTTTCGACATACTATACTATGATCATTTTTTCGACATACTATATTATAACTTTTTTATCACTTTTTTTCGACATACTATAATATGACTTTTTTATCACTTTTTTCGACATACTGTGATAATTTTTTCGACATACTATACTATGACCTTTTATCACTTTTTTCGACTTACTATAATATGACTTTTTTTAGCACTTTTTTCGACATACTATACTGTGATAACTTTTTCGACATATATACTGTGACTTTTTATCACTTTCTTCGACATACTATGACTTTTTTCTTTTTATCACTTTTTTCGACATACTATACTATGACTTTTTTTTCACTTTTTTCGACATACTATACTATGACTTTTTTATCACTTTTTTGACATACTATAATATGACTTTTTTTCACTTTTTTCGACATACTATACTATGACTTTTTTATTTTTATCACTTTGTTTGACATACTATAATATGACTTTTTTATCACCTTTTTCGACATACTATAATGTGACTTTTTTCGACATACTATACTATGACTTTTTTCTTTTTATCACTTTTTTCGACATACTATACTATGACATTTTTATCACTTTTTTGGACTTACTATAATATGACTTTTTTATCACTTTTTTCGACATAGTATATTATGACCTTTTTATCACTTTTTTCGACATAGTATATTATGACTTTTATATCACTTTTTTCGACATACTATACTATGACTTTTTTCGACATACTATACTATGACTTTTTTATCACTTTTTTCGACATAGTATATTATGACTTTTTTATCACTTTTTTCGAAATACTATGCTATGACTTTTTTCGTACTATCGACATACTATAGCCTACTGTGATAATTTTTTCGACATGCTATACTATGACTTTTTATCACTTTTTTCGACATACTATATTATGACTTTTTTCGACATACTATACTATGACTTTTTTAGCACTTTTTGACATACTATACTATGATCATTTTTTCGACATACTATACTATGACTTTTTATCACTTTTTTCGAAATACTTAACTATGACATTTTTATCACTTTATTCGACATACTATGCTATGACTTTTTCATCACTTTTTTCGACATCCTATACTATAACTGTTTTTATCACTTTTTTCGACATACTATACTGTTATAATTTTTTTGACATACTATACTATGACTTTTTATCACTTTTTTCGACATACTATACTATGACTTTTTTCTTTTTATCACTTTTTTCGACATACTATAATATGACCTTTTTCGACATACTATACTATGACTTTTTTATCACTTTTTTTGACATCCTATACTATGACTTTTTTCGACATACTATACTATTACTTTCTTATAACTTTTTTCGACATACTATAATATGACTTTTTATCACTTTTTTCGACATACTATACTATGACTTTTTTATCACTTTTTTCGACATACTATACTATGACTTCTTTCTTTTTAACACTTTTTTCGACATACTATACTATGACTTTTTTATCACTTTTTTCGACATAGTATATCATGACTTTTTTATCACTTTTTTCGACATAGTATATTATGACTTTTTTATCATTTTTTTCGACATACTATACTATGACTTTTTTCGTACTATCGACATACTATACTGTGATAATTTTTTCGACATACTATACTATGACTTTTTATCACTTTTTTCGACATACTATACTATGATCATTTTTTCGACATACTATAATGTGACTTTTTATCACTTTTTTCGACATATTATACTATGACTTTTTTATCACTTTTTTCGACATACTATACTATGACTTTTTTCTTTTTAACACTTTTTTAGACATACTATATTATGACTTTTTTAGACATACTGTACTGTGACTTTTTTATCACTTTTTTCGACATACTATAATATGACTTTTTATCACTATTTTTGACATAGTATATTATGACTTTTTTATCACTTTTTTCGACATACTATACTATGACTTTTTTCGTACTATCGACATACTATACTGTGATAATTTTTTCAACATACTATACTATGACTTTTTTATCACTTTTTTCGACATATTATACTATGATCATTTTTTCGACATCCTATACTATAACTGTTTTTATCACTTTTTTCGACATACTATACTGTTATAATTTTTTTGGCATACTATACTATGACTTTTTATCACTTTTTTCGACATACTATACTATGACTTTTTTCTTTTTATCACTTTTTTCGACATACTATAATATGACCTTTTTCGACATACTATACTATGACTTTTTTATCACTTTTTTTGACATCCTATACTATGACTTTTTTCGACATACTATACTATTACTTTCTTATAACTTTTTTCGACATACTATACTATGACTTTTTTAGCACTTTTTTCGACATACTATACTATGATCATTTTTTCGACATACTATACTATGACTTTTTATCACTTTTTTCGAAATACTTAACTATGACATTTTTATCACTTTATTCGACATACTATGCTATGACTTTTTCATCACTTTTTTCGACATCCTATACTATAACTGTTTTTATCACTTTTTTCGACATACTATACTGTTATAATTTTTTTGACATACTATACTATGACTTTTTATCACTTTTTTCGACATACTATACTATGACTTTTTTCTTTTTATCACTTTTTTCGACATACTATATGACCTTTTTCGACATACTATACTATGACTTTTTTATCACTTTTTTTGACATCCTATACTATGACTTTTTTCGACATACTATACTATTACTTTCTTATAACTTTTTTCGACATACTATAATATGACTTTTTATCACTTTTTTCGACATACTATACTATGACTTTTTATCACTTTTTTCGACATACTATACTATGACTTTTTTATCACTTTTTTCGACATAGTATATTATGACTTTTTTATCATTTTTTTTCGACATACTATACTATGACTTTTTTCGTACTATCGACATACTATACTATGATCATTTTTTCGACATACTATAATGTGACTTTTTATCACTTTTTTCGACATATTATACTATGACTTTTTTATCACTTTTTTCGACATACTATACTATGACTTTTTTCTTTTTAACACTTTTTTAGACATACTATATTATGACTTTTTTAGACATACTATACTGTGACTTTTTTATCACTTTTTTCGACATACTATACTATGACTTTTTTCGTACTATCGACATACTATACTGTGATAATTTTTTCAACATACTATACTATGACTTTTTTATCACTTTTTTCGACATATTATACTATGATCATTTTTTCGACATCCTATACTATAACTGTTTTTATCACTTTTTTCGACATACTATACTGTTATAATTTTTTTGACATACTATACTATGACTTTTTATCACTTTTTTCGACATACTATACTATGACTTTTTTCTTTTTATCACTTTTTTCGACATACTATAATATGACCTTTTTCGACATACTATACTATGACTTTTTTATCACTTTTTTTGACATCCTATACTATGACTTTTTTCGACATACTATACTATTACTTTCTTATAACTTTTTTCGACATACTATACTATGACTTTTTTAGCACTTTTTTCGACATACTATACTATGATCATTTTTTCGACATACTATACTATGACTTTTTATCACTTTTTTCGAAATACTTAACTATGACATTTTTATCACTTTATTCGACATACTATGCTATGACTTTTTCATCACTTTTTTCGACATCCTATACTATAACTGTTTTTATCACTTTTTTCGACATACTATACTGTTATAATTTTTTTGACATACTATACTATGACTTTTTATCACTTTTTTCGACATACTATACTATGACTTTTTTCTTTTTATCACTTTTTTCGACATACTATAATATGACCTTTTTCGACATACTATACTATGACTTTTTTATCACTTTTTTTGACATCCTATACTATGACTTTTTTCGACATACTATACTATTACTTTCTTATAACTTTTTTCGACATACTATAATATGACTTTTTATCACTTTTTTCGACATACTATACTATGACTTTTTTATCACTTTTTTCGACATACTATACTATGACTTTTTTATCACTTTTTTCGACATAGTATATCATGACTTTTTTATCACTTTTTTCGACATAGTATATTATGACTTTTTTATCATTTTTTTCGACATAGTATATTATGACTTTTTTATCATTTTTTTCGACATACTATACTATGACTTTTTCGTACTATCGACATACTATACTGTGATAATTTTTTCGACATACTATACTATGACTTTTTATCACTTTTTTCGACATACTATACTATGATCATTTTTTCGACATACTATAATGTGACTTTTTATCACTTTTTTCGACATATTATACAATGACTTTTTTATCACTTTTTTCGACATACTATACTATGACTTTTTTCTTTTTAACACTTTTTTAGACATACTATATTATGACTTTTTTAGACATACTATACTGTGACTTTTTTATCACTTTTTTCGACATACTATAATATGACTTTTTAACACTTTTTTCGACATACTATACTATGACTTTTTTCGTACTATCGACATACTATACTGTGATAATTTTTTCAACATACTATACTATGACTTTTTATCACTTTTTTCGACATACTATACTATGATCATTTTTTCGACATACTATAATGTGACTTTTTATCACTTTTTTCGACATATTATACTATGACTTTTTTATCACTTTTTTCGACATACTATACTATGACTTTTTTCTTTTTAACACTTTTTTAGACATACTATATTATGACTTTTTTAGACATACTATACTGTGACTTTTTTATCACTTTTTTTGACATACTATACTATGACTTTTTTCGTACTATCGACATACTATACTGTGATATTTTTTTCAACATACTATACTATGACTTTTTTATCACTTTTTTCGACATATTATACTATGATCATTTTTTCGACATCCTATACTATAACTGTTTTTATCACTTTTTTCGACATACTATAGTGTTATAATTTTTTTGACATACTATACTATGACTTTTTTATCACTTTTTTCGACATACTATACTATGATCATTTTTTCGACATACTATACTATGACTATTTTAGCACTTTTTTCGACATACTATACTATGATCATTTTTTCGACATACTATATTATAACTTTTTTATCACTTTTTTTTCGACATACTATAATATGACTTTTTTATCACTTTTTTCGACATACTATACTGTGATAATTTTTTCGACATACTATACTATGACCTTTTATCACTTTTTTAGACATACTATACTATGACTTTTTTATTTTTATCACTTTGTTTGACATACTATAATATGACTTTTTTATCACCTTTTTCGACATACTATAATATGACTTTTTTCGACATACTAGCCTATACTATGACTTTTTTCTTTTTATCACTTTTTTCGACATACTATACTATATACATTTTTATCACTTTTTTCGACTTACTATAATATGACTTTTTTATCACTTTTTTCGACATAGTATATTATGACTTTTATATCACTTTTTTCGACATACTATACTATGACTTTTTATCACTTTTTTCGACATACTATACTATGATCATTTTTTCGACATACTATAATGTGACTTTTTATCCCTTTTTTCGACATATTATACTATGACTTTTTTATCACTTTTTTCGACATACTATACTATGACTTTTTTCTTTTTAACACTTTTTTAGACATACTATATTATGACTTTTTTAGACATACTATACTGTGACTTTTTTATCACTTTTTTCGACATACTATAATATGACTTTTTATCACTTTTTTCGACATACTATACTATGACTTTTTTCGTACTATCGACATACTATACTGTGATAATTTTTTCAACATACTATACTATGACTTTTTTATCACTTTTTTCGACATATTATACTATGATCATTTTTTCGACATCCTATACTATAACAGTTTTTATCACTTTTTTCGACATACTATAGTGTTATAATTTTTTTGACATACTATACTATGACTTTTTATCACTTTTTTCGACATACTATACTATGACTTTTTTCTTTTTATCACTTTTTTCGACATACTATAATATGACCTTTTTCGACATACTATACTATGACTTTTTTATCACTTTTTTTGACATCCTATACTATGACTTTTTTCGACATACTATACTATTACTTTCTTATAACTTTTTTCGACATACTATAATATGACTTTTTATCACTTTTTTCGACATACTATACTATGACTTTTTTATCACTTTTTTCGACATACTATACTATGACTTTTTTCTTTTTAACACTTTTTTCGACATACTATACTATGACTTTTTTATCACTTTTTTCGACATAGTATATCATGACTTTTTTATCACTTTTTTCGACATAGTATATTATGACTTTTTTATCATTTTTTTCGACATACTATACTATGACTTTTTTCGTACTATCGACATACTATACTGTGATAATTTTTTCGACATACTATACTATGACTTTTTATCACTTTTTTCGACATACTATACTATGATCATTTTTTCGACATACTATAATGTGACTTTTTATCACTTTTTTCGACATATTATACTATGACTTTTTTATCACTTTTTTCGACATACTATACTATGACTTTTTTCTTTTTAACACTTTTTTAGACATACTATATTATGACTTTTTTAGACATACTATACTGTGACTTTTTTATCACTTTTTTCGACATACTATAATATGACTTTTTATCACTATTTTTGACATAGTATATTATGACTTTTTTATCACTTTTTTCGACATACTATACTATGACTTTTTTCGTACTATCGACATACTATACTGTGATAATTTTTTCAACATACTATACTATGACTTTTTTATCACTTTTTTCGACATATTATAGTATGATCATTTTTTCGACATACTATACTATGACTATTTTAGCACTTTTTTCGACATACTATACTATGATCATTTTTTCGACATACTATATTATAACTTTTTTATCACTTTTTTTTCGACATACTATAATATGACTTTTTTATCACTTTTTTCGACATACTATACTGTGATAATTTTTTCGACATACTATACTATGACCTTTTATCACTTTTTTAGACATACTATACTATGACTTTTTTATTTTTATCACTTTGTTTGACATACTATAATATGACTTTTTTATCACCTTTTTCGACATACTATAATATGACTTTTTTCGACATACTAGCCTATACTATGACTTTTTTCTTTTTATCACTTTTTTCGACATACTATACTATATACATTTTTATCACTTTTTTCGACTTACTATAATATGACTTTTTTATCACTTTTTTCGACATAGTATATTATGACTTTTATATCACTTTTTTCGACATACTATACTATGACTTTTTTATCACTTTTTTCGACATAGTATATTATGACTTTTTTATCACTTTTTTCGAAATACTATGCTATGACTTTTTTCGTACAATCGACATACTATAGCCTACTGTGATAATTTTTTCGCATGCTATACTATGACTTTTTATCACTTTTTTCGACATACTATATTATGACTTTTTTCGACATACTATACTATGACTTTTTTAACACTTTTTTCGACATACTATACTGTGGTAACGTTTTCGACATACTATACCATGACTTTTTATCACTTTTTTCGACATACTATACTATGACTTTTTTCTTTTTATCACTTTTTTCGACATACTATACTATGACTTTTTTTCACTTTTTTCGACATACTATAATATGATCATTTTTTCGACATACTATACTATGACTTTTTTATCACTTTTTTGACATACTATAATATGACTTTTTTTCACTTTTTTCGACATACTATACTATGATCATTTTTTCGACATACTATACTATGACTTTTTATCACTTTTTTCGAAATACTTAACTATGACATTTTTATCACTTTTTTCGACATACTATAATGACTTTATTCGACATACTATGCTATGACTTTTTTATCACTTTTTTCGACATACTATAATATGACTTTTTTCGACATACTATACTATGACTTTTTGATCACTTTTTTTGACATAGTATATTACGACTTTTTTCTCTTTTTTTGACATCCTATACTATGACTTTTTTCGACATACTATTACTTTCTTATAACTTTTTTCCACATACTATACTATGATCATTTTATCACTTTTTTCGACATACTATACTATGACTTTTTTATCACTTTTTTTGATATACTATACTATGATAATTTTTTCGACATACTACACTATGACTTTTTTATCACTTTTTTGACATACCGGTACTATACTATGATCATTTTTTCGACATACTATACTATAACTTTTTTATCACTTTTTTAGACATACTATACTATGATTTTTTTATCACTTTTTTAGACGTACTATACTATGATAATTTTTTCGACATACTATAATATGTCTTTTTATCACTTTTTTCGACATACTATATATACTATGACTTTTTTCTTTTTAACACTTTTTTCGACATACTATACTATGACTTTTTTATCACTTTTTTGACATACCGGTACTATACTATGATAATTTTTTCGACATACTATAATATGACATTTTTCTAACTTTTTTCTACACACTATACTATAACTTTTTTATCACTTTTTTTCGACATACTATAATGACTTTTTTATCACTTTTTTCGACTAGTATATTATGACTTTTTTCGACATACTATACTATGATAATTTTTTCGACATACTATATTATGACCTTTTATCACTTTTTTAGACATACTATACTATGACTTTTTTATTTTTATCACTTTGTTTGACATACTATAATATTACTTTTTTATCACTTTTTTCGACATAGTATATTATGACTTATTTCTCACTTTTTTCGACATACTATAATATGACTTTTTATCACTTTTTTCGACATACTATACTATGACTTTTTTCTTTTTATCACTTTTTTCGACATACTATACTATGACTTTTTATCACTTTTTTCGACATACTATATACTATGACATTTTTTTCACTTTTTTCGACATACTATAATATGACTTTTTTCGACATACTGTACGATGACTTTTTTGACATACTAAAATATGACTTTTTTCGACATACTATACTATAACTTTTTATCACTTTTTTCGACATACTGTACTATTACTTCATCACTTTGTTCGACATACTATACTACAACTTTTTTGAACATACTATACTATGACATTGTTATCACTTTTTTCGACATACTATACTATAACTTTTTTCGACATACTATACTATGACATTGTTATCACTTTTTTCGACAAACAATACTATGACTTTATCACTTTTTTCAACATACTATACTAAGACTTATCACTTTTTTCGACATACTATATTATGACTTTTTATCACTTTTTTAGACATACTATATTATGACTTTTTTCGACATACTATACTATGACTTTTTTAGCACTTTTTTCGACATACTATACTGTGATAACTTTTACGACATACTATACTATGACTTTTTATCACTTTTTTCGACATACTATAATATGACTTTTTATCACTTTTTTCGACATACTATACTATGACTTTTTTATCACTTTTTTCGACATAGTATATTATGACTTTTTTCTCACTTTTTTCGACATTCTATTCTATGATCATTTTTTCGACATACTATAATATGACTTTTTTATCACTTTTTTCGACATACTATACTATGATAATTTTTTCGACATACTATACTATGACTTTTTTATCACTTTTTTCGACATACTATACTATGATCATTTTTTTGACATACTATATTATAACTTTTTTATCACTTTTTTCGACATACTATACTGTGATAATTTTTTCGACATGCTATACTATAACTTTTTGTCACTTTTTTAGACATACTATACTATGACTTTTTTATTTTTATCACTTTTTTGATATGCTATAATATTACTTTTTTATCACCTTTTTCGACGTAGTATATTATGACTTTTTTATCACTTTTTTCACTTTTTTCGACATAGTATATTATGACTTTTTTATCACTTTTTTCTACATACTATACTATGACTTTTTTCGTACTATCGACATACTATACTGTGATAATTTTTTCGAAATACTATATTATGACCTTTTATCACTTTTTTAGACATACTATACTATGACTTTTTTATTTTTATCACTTTGTTTGACATACTATAATATTACTTTTTTATCACTTTTTTCGACATAGTATATTATGACTTATTTCTCACTTTTTTCGACATACTATAATATGACTTTTTATCACTTTTTTCGACATACTATACTATGACTTTTTTCTTTTTATCACTTTTTTCGACATACTATAATATTACTTTTTTATCACTTTTTTCGACATACTATAATAAGACTTTTTATCACTTTTTTTCGACATACTATACTATGACTTTTTTCTTTTTATCACTTTTTTCGACATACTATACTATGACTTTTTTCGACATACTATACTATGACTTTTTTATCACTTTTTTCGACATAGTATATTATGACTTTTTTATCACTTTTTTCGAAATACTATGCTATGACTTTTTTTGTACTATCGACATACTATAGCCTACTGTGATAATTTTTTCGACATGCTATACTATGACTTTTTATCACTTTTTTAGACATACTATATTATGACTTTTTTCGACATACTATACCATAGGTCACTAACAGGCGGATCGCGGTCCGGATCCGGACCTAGAAGCCGTCCCATACGGACCCGGACCAAAACAAAAGATTATGAATTAAAACCTGACGGGGCGCTTCTATTTTAATATGCACAGCTTTTGTAGTCTTTACGGTACTCGTTTTGTGAATGAGGAAACTCACCGACCAATTGCATGTGAGTTAAGCGATCCCACGTGATACCACTCAGCCAATGAAGTCTTTGCATTCCTGGCGGTAAACATTGGGACTCTACAGTGCAGACAGATGAGTTTTAGAGGCAAGTTACCAAGGAAAAGAAAGTCTGATTAAAAAGATAGCGATACATGTAGAAAACAAAGGGAGCGAAAACAGACGAATGAGACGGAGAAAGGGAACGAAACAGACGAGTGAGAAACAGAAGAATGAGACGGAGAAAGTTGAGGAAAATATGAGTGAGATGGAGAAAGGGAGCGAAACAGACGAGTGAGGCAGAAAAAGGGTAACAGAGAAAATAAGGAACAAATGGCACTCTCCAAAAAAAGAAAAGTGGACAGTGAAAACAGAGCATTTAATGGCAAGACAGGCTAAAGCTCAATTCTCTCACTGAGCAAAAACATGGGAGAGTGCTACTCTAAAACTGTTCAATTGTTAAGATCTGTTGAGATTTATTATTTGTAAAATTGGTTGAGACTCTTGAGTCAAGATGTGAAACAGAAAAGGGGAAATTCAAACTTTTCCTCCCTTTATATTATTTTTCTGAAGTTAACCACTTTTTTTGAAAATGCACAATTTTCACATTTTATTTATTTTCTCTTATTTTGACATGCAGCCCTAGTTTTATTTAGTTAATGAGAGCACATTGTACATATCTACAGTCATACATGTATGTTCAGTAGGGCTGCCCTCTTAGTCGATTAGTCGACTAATCGGTCGTTTTGGTCTTAGTCGACTAAGATTTCTTTAGTCGATAAGTCATTTTTTATGCTTATTCATGCTTAATTACTCATTTCCAAGCAACTTGTGAGAACATTTCTTGTGAATACAAGATTTAAAGTGATGCTTTTGCAGGATTAATTTCGGAGAAACTCAGTTTTACAGATGGTTAATTAACTACATTTATATTGCGCTTTTCTAGTCTTAACCACCTCTCAAAGAGCTCAGCTCTGTCGATTACATCAACTAATCGATTAGTCGACAAAATCATATAAGTGTTAGTCGACTAAGAATTTCTTTAGTCGAGGACAGCCCTAATGTTCAGTTCTATGTTACGTGATAATAAATATTGTCAACAAGTTTTTGAATTGTACTGAATTAATTTGATTTGACGGTCAGTTATTGATTACATTCAGATGTTGATACAACTACTAGGCTACTTAAATATATACAACACTAAATTGTTAGACATTATGATCTTCTGGACCTTTGCTTCAAAACATTTTCTCTTACTGGACCTTTTTTAAATTTTGTTGAATACCCCTGTACTATACTATGACTTTTTTAGCACTTTTTTCGACATACTATACTGTGATAACTTTTTCGACATACTATACTATGTCTTTTTATCACTTTTTTCGACATACTATACTATGACTTTTTTCTTTTTATCACTTTTTTCGACATACTATACTATGATCAATTTTTCGACATACTATACTATGACTTTTTTATCACTTTTTTCGACATACTATACTATGATAATTTTTTCGACATACTATACTATGACTTTTTTATCACTTTTTTCGACATACTATATTATAACTTTTTTATCACTTTTTTCGACATACTATACTGTGATAAGTTTTTCGACATACTATACTATAACTTTTTATCACTTTTTTAGACATACTATACTATGACTTTTTTCGACATACTATACTATGACTTTTTGATCACTTTTTTCGACATATTGTACTATTATAATTTTTTCGACATACTATACTATGACTTTTTTCTTTTTATCACTTTTTTCGACATATTGTACTATTATAATTTTTTCGACATACTATACTATGACTTTTTTCTTTTTATCACTTTTTTCGACATACTATAATATGACTTTTTTCGACATACTATACTATGACTTTTTGATCACTTTTTTCGACATAGTATATTATGACTTTTTTCTCTTTTTTTGACATCCTATACTATGACTTTTTTCGACATACTATACTATTACTTTTTTATAACTTTTTTCCACATACTATAATATGACTTTTTATCACTTTTTTCGACATACTATACTATGACTTTTTTATCACTTTTTTCGACATACTATACTATGATCATTTTTTCGACATACTATAATGTGACTTTTTATCACTTTTTTCGACATACTATACTATGACTTTTTTATCACTTTTTTCAACATACTATACTAAGACTTATCACTTTTTTCGACATACTATATTATGACTTTTTTCGACATACTATACTATGACATTTTTATCACTTTTTTGACATACTATACTGTGATAATTTTTTCGACATACTATACTATGACTTTGTATCACTTTTATCGACATACTATACTATGACATTTTTATCACTTTTTTCGACATACTATAATATGAATTTTTTATCACTTTTTGACATACTATACTATGACTTTTGTCGACATACTATACTATAACTTTTTTCGACATACTATACTATAACTTTTTTATCACTTTTTTCGACATACTATACTTTGACTTTTTTATCACTTTTTTGACATACTATACTATGACTTTTTTATCACTTTTTTCGACATACTATACTATGACATTTTTATCACTTTTTTCGACATACTATAATATGACTTTTTTTCGACATACTGTACTATGACTTTTTTGACATACTAAAAGAGGACTTTTTTCGACATACCATACTATGACTATTTTATCACTTTTTTCGACATACTAAAATATGACTTTTATCATTTTTTTCGACATACTATACTATTACATTTTTATCACTTTTTTCGACATACTATAATATGACTTTTTTCGACATACTGTACTATGACTTTTTTGACATACTAAAATATGACTTTTTTCGACATACTATACTATGACTTTTTTATCACTTTTTTCGACATACTAAAATATGATAATTTTTTCGACATACTATACTATCACTTTTTATCACTTTTTTCGACATACTGTACTATTACTTCTTCACTTTTTTCGACATACTATACTATCACTTTTTATCACTTTTTTCGACATACTGTACTATTACTTCTTCACTTTTTTCGACATACTATACTATGACTTTTTTCGACATACTATACTATAACTTTTTTCGACATACTATACTTTGACATTATCACTTTTTTCGACATACAATACTATGACTTTATCACTTTTTTCAACATACTATACTATGACTTATCACTTTTTTCGACATACTATACTATGACTTTTTATTACTTTTTTCTACATACTATACTATGACTTTTTTTGACATACTATAACTTTTTTATCACTTTTTTCGACATACTATAATATTACTTTTTTCGACATACTATACTATGATAATTCTTTCGACATACTATACTACGACTTTTTCATCATTTATTTCGACATACTAAAATATGACATTTTTATCACTTTTTTAGACATACTATACTATGACTTTTTTATCACTTTTTTCGACATACTATACTATAACTTTTTTCATTTTATCGCTTTTTTTAACATACTATAATATGACTTTTTTATCACTTTTTTCGACATACTATAATATGACTTTTTTATCACTTTTTTAGACATACTATACTATGACTTTTTTATCACTTTTTTCGACATACTATACTATGACTTTTTTCGACATACTATAATATAACTTTTTATCACTTTTTTCGACATACTGTACTATTACTTCATCACTTTTTTCGACATACTATACTATGACTTTTTTGACATACTAAAATACGAGTTTTTTATCATTTTTTTCGACATACTATACTGTGATAATTTTTTCGACATACTATGACTTTTTATCACTTTTTTGGACATACTATACTATGACATTTTTATCACTTTTTTCGACATACTATGCTATGACTTTTTTATCACTTTTTTCGACATATACTATGACTTTTTTATCACTTTTTTCGACATACTGTACTATTACTTTTTTCGACATACTATACTATAACTTTTTTCGACATACTATACTATTACATTTTTATCACTTTTTTCGACATACTATAATACGACTTTTTTCGACATACTGTACTATGACTTTTTTGACATACTAAAATATGACTTTTTTCGACATACTATACTATGACTTTTTTATCACTTTTTTCGACATACTAAAATATGATAATTTTTTCGACATACTATACTATAACTTTTTATCACTTTTTTCGACATACTGTACTATTCATCACTTTTTTCGACATACTATGACTTTTTTCGACATACTATACTATAACTTTTTTCGACATACTATACTTTGACATTGTTATCACTTTTTTCGACAAACAATACTATGACTTTATCACTTTTTTCAACATACTATACTATGACTTATCACTTTTTTCGACATACTATACTATGACTTTTTATTACTTTTTTCTACATACTATACTATGACTTTTTTCGACATACTATAACTTTTTTATCACTTTTTTCGACATACTATAATATGACTTTTTTATCACTTTTTTAGACATACTATACTATGATTTTTTATCACTTTTTTAGATATACTATACTATGATAATTTTTTCGACATACTATAATATGTCTTTTTATCACTTTTTTCGACATACTATACTATGACTTTTTTCTTTTTAACACTTTTTTCGACATACTATGACTTTTTTATCACTTTTTTCGACTAGTATATTATGACTTTTTTCTCACTTTTTTCGACATTCTATTCTATGATCATTTTTTCGACATACTATAATATGCCTTTTTTATCACTTTTTTCGACATACTATACTATGATAATTTTTTCGACATACTATACTATGACTTTTTTATCACTTTTTTCGACATACTATATTATAACTTTTTTATCACTTTTTTCGACATACTATACTATGACTTTTTTCTTTTTATCACTTTTTTCGACATACTATAATATGACTTTTTTCGACATACTATACTATAACTTTTTATCACTTTTTTCGACATACTGTACTATTCATCACTTTTTTCGACATACTATGACTTTTTTCGACATACTATACTATAACTTTTTTCGACATACTATACTATAACTTTTTTCGACATACTATACTTTGACATTGTTATCACTTTTTTCGACATACAATACTATGACTTTATCACTTTTTTCAACATACTATACTATGACTTATCACTTTTTTCGACAT
The DNA here is from genome assembly GCA_023631565.1 of Gymnocephalus cernua. NCBI lineage: Eukaryota > Metazoa > Chordata > Actinopteri > Perciformes > Percidae > Gymnocephalus > Gymnocephalus cernua. The sequence goes on along the minus strand of CM042433.1, from coordinate 34,476,827 downwards.
ACTATACTATGACTTTTTATTACTTTTTTCTACATACTATACTATGACTTTTTTTGACATACTATAACTTTTTTATCACTTTTTTCGACATACTATAATATGACTTTTTTATCACTTTTTTAGACATACTATACTATGATTTTTTTATCACTTTTTTAGATATACTATACTATGATAATTTTTTCGACATACTATAATATGTCTTTTTATCACTTTTTTCGACATACTATACTATGAGTTTTTTCTTTTTAACACTTTTTTCGACTTACTATAATGACTTTTTTATCACTTTTTTCGACTAGTATATTATGACTTTTTTCTCACTTTTTTCGACATTCTATTCTATGATCATTTTTTCGACATACTATAATATGCCTTTTTTATCACTTTTTTCGACATACTATACTATGATAATTTTTTCGACATACTATACTATGACTTTTTTATCACTTTTTTCGACATACTATATTATAACTTTTTTATCACTTTTTTCGACATACTATACTATGACTTTTTTCTTTTTATCACTTTTTTCGACATACTATAATATGACTTTTTTCGACATACTATACTATGACTTTTTGATCACTTTTTTCGACATAGTATATTATGACTTTTTTCTCTCTTTTTTTGACATCCTATACTATGACTTTTTTCGACATACTATACTATTACTTTTTTATAACTTTTTTCCACATACTATAATATGACTTTTTATCACTTTTTTCGACATACTATACTATGACTTTTTTATCACTTTTTTCGACATACTATACTATGACTTTTTTCTTTTTAACATTTTTTTCGACATACTATACTATGACTTTTTTTATCACTTTTTTCGACATACTATACTATGATAATTTTTTCGACATACTATACTATGACTTTTTTATCACTTTTTTGACATACTATAATATGACTTTCTAATCAGTTTTTTAGACATACTATACTCTGACTTTTTTATCACTTTTTTCGACATACTATACTGTGAAAATTCTTTCGACATACTATACTATAACTTTTTATCACTTTTTTAGACATACTATACTATGACTTTTTTATTTTTATCACTTTTTTGATATGCTATAATATTACTTTTTTATCACCTTTTTCGACATACTGTACTATTATAATTGTTTCGACATACTATACTATGACTTTTTTATCACTTTTTTCGACATACTGTACTATGACTTTTTTATCACTTTTTTCGACATATTGTACTATTACAATTTTTTCGACATACTATACTATGACTTTTTTCTTTTTATCACTTTTTTCGACATACTATAATATGACTTTTTTATCACTTTTTTCGACATACTGTACTATTATAATTGTTTCGACATACTATACTATGACTTTTTTATCACGTTTTTCGACATACTATACTATGACTTTTTTATCACTTTTTTTCGACATATTGTACTATTATATTTTCAACATAGTATAATATGACTTTTTTATCACTTTTTTCGACATACTATAATATGACTTTCTAATCAGTTTTTTAGACATACTATACTATGACTTTTTTATCACTTTTTTCGACATACTATACTGTGATAATTTTTTCGACATACTATACTATAACTTTTCATCACTTTTTTAGACATACTATACTATGACTTTTTTATTTTTATCACTTTTTTGATATGCTATAATATTACTTTATCACCTTTTTCGACATACTGTACTATTATAATTGTTTCGACATACTATACTATGACTTTTTTATCACTTTTTTCGACATACTATACTATGACTTTTTTATCACTTTTTTCGACATATTGTACTATTATAATTTTTTCGACATACTATACTATGACTTTTTTATCACTTTTTTGACATACTGTACTATTATAATTTTTTCGACATACTATGCTATGACTTTTTTATCACTTTTTTCGACATAGTATATTATGACTTTTTTATCACTTTTTTCGACATAGTATATTATGACTTTTTTATCACTTTTTTCGACATACTATACTATGACTTTTTTCGTACTATCGACATACTATACTGTGATAATTTTTTCGACATACTATACTATGACTTTTTATCACTTTTTTCGACATATTATACTATGATCATTTTTTCGACATACTATATTATAACTTTTTTATCACTTTTTTTCGACATACTATAATAAGACTTTTTTATCACTTTTTTCGACATGCTATACTGTGATAATTTTTTCAACATACTATACTATGACCTTTTATCACTTTTTTAGACATACTATACTATGACTTTTTTATTTTTATCACTTTGTTTGACATACTATAATATTACTTTTTTATCACTTTTTTTCGACATAGTATATTATGACTTATTTCTCACTTTTTTCAACATACTATAATATGACTTTTTATCACTTTTTTCGACATACTATACTATGACTTTTTTCTTTTTATCACTTTTTTCGACATACTACACTATGACGTTTTTATCACTTTTTTCGACTTACTATAATATGACTTTTTTATCACTTTTTTCGACATAGTATATTATGACCTTTTCATCACTTTTTTCGACATAGTATATTATGACTTTTATATCACTTTTTTCGACATACTATACTATGACTTTTTTCGATATACTATACTATGACTTTTTTATCACTTTTTTCGACATAGTATATTATGACTTTTTTATCACTTTTTTCGACATACTATACTATAACTTTTTATCACTTTTTTCGACATACTGTACTATTATTTCATCACTTTGTTCGACATACTATACTACAACTTTATTGAACATACTATACTATGACATTGTTATCACTTTTTTTCGACATACTATACTATGACTTTATCACTTTTTTCAACATACTATACTAAGACTTATCACTTTTTTCGACATACTATATTATGACTTTTTACTACTTTTTTCTACATACTATACTATGACTTTTTATCACTTTTTTCGACATACTATACTATGACTTTTTTATCACTTTTTTTGACATACCATAATATGACTTTTTTCGACATGCTATACTATGATCATTTTTTCGACATACTATACTATGACTTTTTTATCACTTTTTTTGACATACTATAATATGACATTTTTATCACTTTTTTCAACATACTATAATATGACTTTTTTCGACATACTATGCTATGACTTTTTTTATCACTTTTTTCGACATCCTATACTATGACTTTTTTATCACTTTTTTGACATACCGGTACTATACTATGATCATTTTTTCGACATACTATAATATGACTTTTTTATCACTTTTTTCGACATACTATACTATGACTTTTTTATCACTTTTTTCGACATATTGTACTATTATAATTTTTTCGACATACTATACTATGACTTTTTTATCACTTTTTTGACATACTGTACTATTATAATTTTTTCGACATACTATGCTATGACTTTTTTATCACTTTTTTCGACATAGTATATTATGACTTTTTTATCACTTTTTTCGACATAGTATATTATGACTTTTTTATCACTTTTTTCGACATACTATACTATGACTTTTTTCGTACTATCGACATACTATACTGTGATAATTTTTTCGACATACTATACTATGACTTTTTATCACTTTTTTCGACATATTATACTATGATCATTTTTTCGACATACTATATTATAACTTTTTTATCACTTTTTTTCGACATACTATAATAAGACTTTTTTATCACTTTTTTCGACATACTATACTGTGATAATTTTTTCAACATACTATACTATGACCTTTTATCACTTTTTTAGACATACTATACTATGACTTTTTTATTTTTATCACTTTGTTTGACATACTATAATATTACTTTTTTATCACTTTTTTTCGACATAGTATATTATGACTTATTTCTCACTTTTTTCAACATACTATAATATGACTTTTTATCACTTTTTTCGACATACTATACTATGACTTTTTTCTTTTTATCACTTTTTTCGACATACTACACTATGACGTTTTTATCACTTTTTTCGACTTACTATAATATGACTTTTTTATCACTTTTTTCGACATACTATACTATGATTTTTTTATCACTTTTTTAGACATACTATACTATGATTTTTTATCACTTTTTTAGACATACTATACTATGATAATTTTTTCGACATACTATAATATCTCTTTTTATCACTTTTTTCGACATACTATACTATGACTTTTTTATCACTTTTTTCGACATTCTATTCTATGATAATTTTTTCGACATACTATAATATGCCTTTTTTATCACTTTTTTCGACATACTATACTATGATAAGTTTTTCGACATACTATACTATAACTTTTTTATCACTTTTTTCGACATACTATACTATGACTTTTTTATCACTTTTTTGACATACTATACTATGACTTTTTTATCACTTTTTTTGACATACTATACTATGACATTTTTATCACTTTTTTCGACATACTATAATATGACTTTTTTTCGACATACTGTACTATGACTTTTTTGACATACTAAAAGAGGACTTTTTTCGACATACTATACTATGACTATTTTATCACTTTTTTCGACATACTAAAATATGACTTTTTTATCATTTTTTTCGACATACTATACTATTACATTTTTATCACTTTTTTCGACATACTATAATATGACTTTTTTCGACATACTGTACTATGACTTTTTTGACATACTAAAATATGACTTTTTTCGACATACTATACTATGACTTTTTCATCACTTTTTTCGACATACTAAAATATGATAATTTTTTCGACATACTATACTATCACTTTTTATCACTTTTTTCGACATACTGTACTATTACTTCTTCACTTTTTTCGACATACTATACTATGACTTTTTTCGACATACTATACTATAACTTTTTTCGACATACTATACTTTGACATTATCACTTTTTTCGACATACAATACTATGACTTTATCACTTTTTTCAACATACTATACTATGACTTATCACTTTTTTCAACATACTATACTATGACTTTTTATTACTTTTTTCTACATACTATACTATGACTTTTTTTGACATACTATAACTTTTTTATCACTTTTTTCGACATACTATAATATTACTTTTTTCGACATACTATACTATGATAATTCTTTCGACATACTATACTACGACTTTTTCATCATTTATTTCGACATACTAAAATATGACATTTTTATCACTTTTTTAGACATACTATACTATGACTTTTTTATCACTTTTTTCGACATACTATACTATAACTTTTTTCATTTTATCGCTTTTTTTAACATACTATAATATGACTTTTTTATCACTTTTTTCGACATACTATAATATGACTTTTTTATCACTTTTTTCGACATACTATACTATGACTTTTTTCGACATACTATAATATAACTTTTTATCACTTTTTTCGACATACTGTACTATTACTTCATCACTTTTTTCGACATACTATACTATGACTTTTTTGACATACTAAAATATGACTTTTTTATCATTTTTTTCAACATACTATACTGTGATAATTTTTTCGACATACTATGACTTTTTATCACTTTTTTGGACATACTATACTATGACATTTTTATCACTTTTTTCGACATACTATACTATAACTTTTTTCGACATACTAAACTATTACATTTTTATCACTTTTTTCGACATACTATAATATGACTTTTTTGACATACTAAAATATGACTTTTTTCGACATACTATACTATGACTTTTTTATCACTTTTTTCGACATACTAAAATATGATAATTTTTTCGACATACTATACTATAACTTTTTATCACTTTTTTCGACATACTGTACTATTCATCACTTTTTTCGACATACTATGACTTTTTTCGACATACTATACTATAACTTTTTTCGACATACTATACTTTGACATTGTTATCACTTTTTTCGACATACAATACTATGACTTTATCACTTTTTTCAACATACTATACTATGACTTTTTTCGACATACTATGCTATGACTTTTTTTATCACTTTTTTCGACATCCTATACTATGACTTTTTTATCACTTTTTTGACATACCGGTACTATACTATGATCATTTTTTCGACATACTATAATATGACTTTTTTATCACTTTTTTCGACATACTATACTATAACTTTTTTATCACTTTTTTAGACATACTATACTATGATTTTTTTATCACTTTTTTAGACATACTATACTATGATAATTTTTTCGACATACTATAATATCTCTTTTTATCACTTTTTTCGACATACTATACTATGACTTTTTTATCACTTTTTTCGACATTCTATTCTATGATAATTTTTTCGACATACTATAATATGCCTTTTTTATCACTTTTTTCGACATACTATACTATGATAAGTTTTTCGACATACTATACTATAACTTTTTTATCACTTTTTTCGACATACTATACTATGACTTTTTTATCACTTTTTTGACATACTATACTATGACTTTTTTATCACTTTTTTTGACATACTATACTATGACATTTTTATCACTTTTTTCGACATACTATAATATGACTTTTTTTCGACATACTGTACTATGACTTTTTTGACATACTAAAAGAGGACTTTTTTCGACATACTATACTATGACTATTTTATCACTTTTTTCGACATACTAAAATATGACTTTTTTATCATTTTTTTCGACATACTATACTATTACATTTTTATCACTTTTTTCGACATACTATAATATGACTTTTTTCGACATACTGTACTATGACTTTTTTGACATACTAAAATATGACTTTTTTCGACATACTATACTATGACTTTTTTATCACTTTTTTCGACATACTAAAATATGATAATTTTTTCGACATACTATACTATCACTTTTTATCACTTTTTTCGACATACTGTACTATTACTTCTTCACTTTTTTCGACATACTATACTATAACTTTTTTCGACATACTATACTTTGACATTATCACTTTTTTCGACATACAATACTATGACTTTATCACTTTTTTCAACATACTATACTATGACTTATCACTTTTTTCAACATACTATACTATGACTTTTTATTACTTTTTTCTACATACTATACTATGACTTTTTTTGACATACTATAACTTTTTTATCACTTTTTTCGACATACTATAATATTACTTTTTTCGACATACTATACTATGATAATTCTTTCGACATACTATACTACGACTTTTTCATCATTTATTTCGACATACTAAAATATGACATTTTTATCACTTTTTTAGACATACTATACTATGACTTTTTTATCACTTTTTTCGACATACTATACTATAACTTTTTTCATTTTATCGCTTTTTTTAACATACTATAATATGACTTTTTTATCACTTTTTTCGACATACTATAATATGACTTTTTTATCACTTTTTTCGACATACTATACTATGACTTTTTTCGACATACTATAATATAACTTTTTATCACTTTTTTCGACATACTGTACTATTACTTCATCACTTTTTTCGACATACTATACTATGACTTTTTTGACATACTAAAATATGACTTTTTTATCATTTTTTTCGACATACTATACTGTGATAATTTTTTCGACATACTATGACTTTTTATCACTTTTTTGGACATACTATACTATGACATTTTTATCACTTTTTTCGACATACTATACTATAACTTTTTTCGACATACTAAACTATTACATTTTTATCACTTTTTTCGACATACTATAATATGACTTTTTTCGACATACTGTACTATGACTTTTTTGATACTAAAATATGACTTTTTTCGACATACTATACTATGACTTTTTTATCACTTTTTTCGACATACTAAAATATGATAATTTTTTCGACATACTATACTATAACTTTTTATCACTTTTTTCGACATACTGTACTATTCATCACTTTTTTCGACATACTATGACTTTTTTCGACATACTATACTATAACTTTTTTCGACATACTATACTTTGACATTGTTATCACTTTTTTCGACATACAATACTATGACTTTATCACTTTTTTCAACATACTATACTATGACTTATCACTTTTTTAGACATACTATACTATGACTTTTTATTACTTTTTTCTACATACTATACTATGACTTTTTTCGACATACTATAACTTTTTTATCACTTTTTTCGACATACTATAATATGACTTTTTTATCACTTTTTTAGACATACTATACTATGATTTTTTATCACTTTTTTAGATATACTATACTATGATAATTTTTTCGACATACTATAATATGTCTTTTTATCACTTTTTTCGACATACTATACTATGACTTTTTTCTTTTTAACACTTTTTTCGACATACTATAATGACTTTTTTATCACTTTTTTCGACTAGTATATTATGACTTTTTTCTCACTTTTTTCGACATTCTATTCTATGATCATTTTTTCGACATACTATAATATGCCTTTTTTATCACTTTTTTCGACATACTATACTATGATAATTTTTTCGACATACTATACTATGACTTTTTGATCACTTTTTTCGACATAGTATATTATGACTTTTTTCTCTCTTTTTTTGACATCCTATACTATGACTTTTTTCGACATACTATACTATTACTTTTTTATAACTTTTTTCCACATACTATAATATGACTTTTTATCACTTTTTTAGACATACTATACTCTGACTTTTTTATCACTTTTTTCGACATACTATACTATGATCATTTTTTCGACATACTATAATATGACTTTTTATCACTTTTTTCGACATACTATACTATGACTTTTTTATCACTTTTTTCGACATACTATACTATGATAATTTTTTCGACATACTATGACTTTTTTATCACTTTTTTCGACATACTATACTATGACTTTTTTATCACTTTTTTGACATACTATAATATGACTTTCTAATCAGTTTTTTAGACATACTATACTCTGACTTTTTTTGACATACTATACTATGACTTTTTATCACTTTTTTCGACATACTATACTATAAAAATTTTTTCACTTTTTTCGACATACTATGTCTTTATCACTTTTTTCGACATACTATAATATGACTTTTTTCGACATACTATACTATGACTTTTTTATCACTTTTTTCGACATACTATACTAGGACTTTTTTCGACATACTGTACTATTACTTTTTTTATCACTTTTTTCGACATACTATACTATTGCATTTGTATCACTTTTTAAGACATACTATACTATGACTTTTTTATCACTTTTTTGGATACTATAGTATGACTTTTTTATCACTTTTTTGACATGATAATTTTTTCGACATACTATACTACAACTTTTTTCGACATACTATAATTAGACTTTTTTCGACATTCTATGCTATGACTTTTTTATCACTTTTTTCGACATCCTATACTATGACTTTTTTATCACTTTTTTTTCGACATACTGTATTATTACTTTATCACTTTTTTTGAAATACTATATTATGACTTTTGTCGACATACTATACTATAACCTTTTTCGACATATTATACTATAACTTTATCACTTTTTTCGACATACTATACTATGACTTTTTTATCACTTTTTTTGGCATACTATAGTATGACTTTTTTCGACATACTATACTATGACTTTTTATCACTTTTTTCGACATACTATACTATAACATTTTTTTCACTTTTTTCGACACACTATAATATGACTTTTTTCGACATACTGTACTATGACTTTTTTGACATACTAAAATATGACTTTTTTCGACATACTATACTATGACTTTTTTATCACTTTTTTGACATACTAAAATATGATAATTTTTTCGACATACTATACTATAACTTTTTATCACTTTTTTCGACATACTGTACTATTACTTCATCACTTTTTTCGACATACTATACTACAACTTTTTTCGATATACTGCACTATGACTTTTTTTGACATAATAAAATATGACTTTTTTCGACATACTATGCAGTGACTTTTTGATCACTTTTTTGACATACTATAATATGACTTTTTTCGACATACTATACTATGACATTTTTATCATTTTTTTCGACATACTATACTATTGCATTTGTATCACTTTTTAAGACATACTATACTATGACTTTTTTATCACTTTTTTGGATACTATAGTATAACTTTTTTATCACTTTTTTGACATGATAATTTTTTCGACATACTATACTACAACTTTTTTCGACATACTATAATATGACTTTTTTCGACATTCTATGCTATGACTTTTTTATCACTTTTTTCGACATCCTATACAATGACTTTTTTATCACTTTTTTTGGCATACTATAGTATGACTTTTTTCGACATACTATACTATGACTTTTTATCACTTTTTTCGACACACTATAATATGACTTTTTTCGACATACTGTACTATGACTTTTTTGACATACTAAAATATGACTTTTTTCGACATACTATACTATGACTTTTTTATCACTTTTTTGACATACTAAAATATGATAATTTTTTCGACATACTATACTATAACTTTTTATCACTTTTTTCGACATACTGTACTATTACTTCATCACTTTTTTCGACATACTATACTACAACTTTTTTCGACATACTGCACTATGACTTTTTTTGACATAATAAAATATGACTTTTTTCGACATACTATGCAGTGACTTTTTGATCACTTTTTTGACATACTATAATATGACTTTTTTCGACATACTATACTATGACATTTTTATCATTTTTTTCGACATACTATACTATTGCATTTGTATCACTTTTTAAGACATACTATACTATGACTTTTTTATCACTTTTTTGGATACTATAGTATGACTTTTTTATCACTTTTTTGACATGATAATTTTTTCGACATACTATACTACAACTTTTTTCGACATACTATAATATGACTTTTTTCGACATTCTATGCTATGACTTTTTTATCACTTTTTTCGACATCCTATACTATGACTTTTTTATCACTTTTTTTCGACATAATGTATTATTACTTTATCACTTTTTTTGACATACTATATTATGACTTTTGTCGACATACTATACTATAACCTTTTTCGACATACTATACTATAACTTTATCACTTTTTTCGACATACTATACTATGACTTTTTTATCACTTTTTTTGGCATACTATAGTATGACTTTTTTCGACATACTATACTATGACTTTTTATCACTTTTTTCGACATACTATACTATAACATTTTTTTCACTTTTTTCGACACACTATAATATGACTTTTTTCGACATACTGTACTATGACTTTTTTGACATACTAAAATATGACTTTTTTCGACATACTATACTATGACTTTTTTATCACTTTTTTGACATACTAAAATATGATAATTTTTTCGACATACTATACTACAACTTTTTATCACTTTTTTCGACATACTGTACTATTACTTCATCACTTTTTTCGACATACTATACTACAACTTTTTTCGACATACTGCACTATGACTTTTTTTGACATAATAAAATATGACTTTTTTCGACATACTATGCGGTGACTTTTTGATCACTTTTTTGACATACTATAATATGACTTTTTTCGACATACTATACTATAACTTTTTTTATCACTTTTTTCGACATACTATACTTTAACTTTTTTATCACTTTTTTCGACATACTATACTATGACTTTTTTATCACTTTTTTGGATACCATAGTATGACTTTTTTCGACATACTATAATATGACTTTTTTCGACATTCTATGCTATGACTTTTTTATCACTTTTTTCGACATCCTATACTATGACTTTTTTATCACTTTTTTCGATACATACTGTACAATGACTTTTTTGACATACTAAAATATGACTTTTTTCGACATACTATACTATGACTTTTTTATCACTTTTTTCGACATTCTGAAATATGATAATTTTTTCGACATACTATACTATAACTTTTTATCACTTTTTTCGACATACTATACTATGACATTTTTATCACTTTTTTCGACATACTGTACTATTACTTTATCACTTTTTTGACATACTATATTATAACTTTTGTCGACATACTATACTATAACTTTTTTCGACATACTATACTATAACATTTTTTTCACTTTTTTGACATACTAAAATATGACTTTTTTCGACATACTATACTATGACTTTTTTCGACATACTATACTATGACTTTTTATCACTTTTTTTGACATACTATACTATGACTTTTTTATAACTTTTTTCGACATACTATAATATGACTTTTTTCGACATACTGTACGATGACTTTTTTGACATACTAAAATATGACTTTTTTATAACTTTTTTCGACATAATATACTATAACTTTTTATCACTTTTTTCGACATACTGTACTATTACTTCATCACTTTTTTCGACATACTATACTGCAACTTTTTTCGACATACTATACTATGACTTTTTTATCACTTTTTTCGACATACTATACTATCACTTTTTTATCAATTTTTTCGACATACTATACTATCACTTTTTTATCAATTTTTTCGACATACTATACTAGGACTTTTTTCGACATACTACACTATGACTTTTTATCACTTTTTTCGACATACTATGCCATGATAGTTTTTTCGACATACTATGCTATGACTTTTTTATCACTTTTTTCGACATACTATACAATGGCTTCATTCGACATACTATACTATAACTTTTTGATCACTTTTTTCGACATACTATACTATAACTTTTTTATCACTTTTTTCGACATACTATACTATGACATTTTTTATCACTTTTTTTGACATACTACACTATGACTTTTTATCACTTTTTTCGACATACTATACCATGATAGTTTTTTCGACATACTATACTATGACTTTTTTCGACATACTATACTATGGCATTTTTATCACTTTTTTCGACATACTATACTATGACTTTTTTATCACTTTTTTTGGCATACTATAGTATGACTTTTTTCGACATACTATACAATGACTTTTTTCATCACTTTTTTGGAAATACTATACTATGACTTTTTATCACTTTTTTCGACATACTGCACTATGACTTTTTTGACATAATAAAATATGACTTTTTTCGACATACTATACTATGACATTTTTATAATTTTTTTCGACAAACTATAATATGACTTTTTTCGACATATATTATACTATGACTTTTTTATCACTTTTTTCGACATACTGTACAATGACTTTTTTGACATACTAAAATATGACTTTTTTCGACGTACTACACTGACTTTTTTATCACTTTTTTCGACATACTAAAATATGATAATGTTTTCGACATACTATAACTTTTTATCACTTTCTTCGACATACTGTACTATTACTTTATCACTTTTTTAGAAATACTATACTATGACTTTTTTCGACATACTATACTATGACTTTTTATCACTTTTTTCGACATACTATACTATGACTTTTTTTGACATACTATACTATAACTTTTTTTCGACATACTATACTATCACTTTTTTTATCACTTTTTTCGACATACTATACTATGACTTTTTTATCACTTTATTTGGCATTCTATAGTATGACTTTTTTCGACATACTATACTATGACTTTTTTTCCACATACTATACTATGACTTTTTATCACTTTTTTCGACATATTATACTATGACTTTTTTATCACTTTTTTGACATACTGTACAATGACTTTTTTGACATACTAAAATATGACTTTTTCGACATACTATACTATGACTTTTTTATCACTTTTTTCGACATACTATACTATGACATTTTTATCACTTTTTTCGACATATTATACTATGACTTTTTTATCACTTTTTTGACATACTATACAATGACTTTTTTACATACTAAAATATGACTTTTTTCGACATACTATACTATGACTTTTTTATCACTTTTTTCGACATACTATACTATGACATTTTTATCACTTTTTTAGACATACTCTGTCTTTATCACTTTTTTCGACATACTATAATATGACTTTTTTCGACATACTATACTATGACTTTTTTCGACATACTATACTATGACTTTTTTCGACATACTATACTAGGACTTTTTTCGACATACTATACTATGACATACTATAATATGTAATTCTTTCGACATACTATACTATATAACTTTTTATCACTTTTTTCGACATACTGTACTATTACTTCATCACTTTTTTCGACATACTATACTACAACTTTTTTCGACATACTGTACTATTACTTTATCACTTTTTTTGACATACTATATTATGACTTTTGTCGACATACTATACTATAACCTTTTTCGACATACTATACTATAACTTTTTTATCACTTTTTTCGACATACTATACTATGACTTTTTTTGACATACTATACTATGACTTTTTATCACTTTTTTCGACATACTATACTATAAAATCTTTTTCACTTTTTTCGACATACTATGTCTTTATCACTTTTTTCGACATACTATAATATGACTTTTTTCGACATACTATACTATGACTTTTTTATCACTTTTTTCGACATACTATACTAGGACTTTTTTCGACATACTGTACTATTACTTTTTTATCACTTTTTTCGACATACTATACTATGACATTTTTATCACTTTTTTCGACATACTATAATATGACTTTTTTCGACATACTATACTATGACTTTTTTATCACTTTTTTCGACATACTATACTAGCACTTTTTTCGACATACTATACTATGACATACTATAATATGTAATTTTTTCGACATACTATACTATATAACTTTTTATCACTTTTTTCGACATACTGTACTATTACTTCATCACTTTTTTCGACATACTATACTACAACTTTTTTCGACATACTGTACTATTACTTTATCACTTTTTTGACATACTATAGTATGACATTTTAATCATTTTTTTCGACATACTATACTATAACTTTTTATCACTTTTTTCGACATACTGTACTATAACTTTTTTTGACATAATATACTATGACATTTTTATCACTTTTTTCGACATACTATACTATAACTTTTTTTATCACTTTTTTTGACATACTATACTATGACTTTTTTCGACATACTATACTATGGCATTTTTATCATTTTTTTCGACATACTATACTTTAACTTTTTTATCACTTTTTTCGACATACTATACTATGACATTTTTATCACTTTTTTCGACATACTATGTCTTTATCACTTTTTTCGACATACTATAATATGACTTTTTTCGACATACTATACTATGACTTTTTTATCACTTTTTTCGACATACTATACTATGACTTTTTTATCACTTTTTTGGATACCATAGTATGACTTTTTTCGACATACTATACTATGACCTTTTTAATCACTTTTTTCGACATACGATACTATGACTTCTTTCGACATACTATACTATGACTTTTTATCACTTTTTTCGACATACTAAAATATGACTTTTTTCGACATACTATAATATGACTTTTTCGACATTCTATGCTATGACTTTTTTATCACTTTTTTCGACATCCTATACTATGACTTTTTTATCACTTTTTTCGATACATACTGTACAATGACTTTTTTGACATACTAAAATATGACTTTTTTCGACATACTATACTATAACTTTTTTATCACTTTTTTCGACATACTTTACTATGACTTTTTTATCACTTTTTTCGACATACTATACTGTGACTTTTTTATCACTTTTTTCGACATACTATACTATCACTTTTTTATCAATTTTTTCGACATACTATACTAGGACTTTTTTCGACATACTATACTATGACATACTATAATATGTAATTTTTTCGACATACTATACTATATAACTTTTTATCACTTTTTTCGACATACTGTACTATTACTTCATCACTTTTTTCGACATACTATACTACAACTTTTTTCGACATACTGTACTATTACTTTATCACTTTTTTTGACATACTATATTATGACTTTTGTCGACATACTATACTATAACCTTTTTCGACATACTATACTATAACTTTTTTATCACTTTTTTCGACATACTATACTATGACTTTTTTTGACATACTATACTATGACTTTTTATCACTTTTTTCGACATACTATACTATAAAAATTTTTTCACTTTTTTCGACATACTATGTCTTTATCACTTTTTTCGACATACTATAATATGACTTTTTTCGACATACTATAATATGACTTTTTTCGACATACTATACTATGACTTTTTTATCACTTTTTTCGACATACTATACTAGGACTTTTTTCGACATACTGTACTATTACTTTTTTTATCACTTTTTTCGACATACTATACTAGGACTTTTTTCGACATACTATACTATTGCATTTGTATCACTTTTTAAGACATACTATACTATGACTTTTTTATCACTTTTTTGGATACTATAGTATGACTTTTTTATCACTTTTTTGACATGATAATTTTTTCGACATACTATACTACAACTTTTTTCGACATACTATAATATGACTTTTTTCGACATTCTATGCTATGACTTTTTTATCACTTTTTTCGACATCCTATACTATGACTTTTTATCACTTTTTTTTCGACATACTGTATTATTACTTTATCACTATTTTTGAAATACTATATTATGACTTTTGTCGACATACTATACTATAACCTTTTTCGACATATTATACTATAACTTTATCACTTTTTTCGACATACTATACTATGACTTTTTTATCACTTTTTTTGGCATACTATAGTATGACTTTTTTCGACATACTATACTATGACTTTTTATCACTTTTTTCGACATACTATACTATAACATTTTTTTCACTTTTTTCGACACACTATAATATGACTTTTTTCGACATACTGTACTATGACTTTTTTGACATACTAAAATATGACTTTTTTCGACATACTATACTGTGACTTTTTTATCACTTTTTTGACATACTAAAATATGATAATTTTTTCGACATACTATACTATAACTTTTTATCACTTTTTTCGACATACTGTACTATTACTTCATCACTTTTTTCGACATACTATACTACAACTTTTTTCGATATACTGCACTATGACTTTTTTTGACATAATAAAATATGACTTTTTTCGACATACTATGCAGTGACTTTTTGATCACTTTTTTGACATACTATAATATGACTTTTTTCGACATACTATACTATGACATTTTTATCATTTTTTTCGACATACTATACTATTGCATTTGTATCACTTTTTAAGACATACTATACTATGACTTTTTTATCCCTTTTTTGGATACTATAGTATGACTTTTTTATCACTTTTTTGACATGATAATTTTTTCGACATACTATACTACAACTTTTTTCGACATACTATAATATGACTTTTTTCGACATTCTATGCTATGACTTTTTTATCACTTTTTTCGACATCCTATACTATGACTTTTTTATCACTTTTTTTCGACATACTGTATTATTACTTTATCACTTTTTTTGACATACTATATTATGACTTTTGTCGACATACTATACTATAACCTTTTTCGACATACTATACTATAACTTTATCACTTTTTTCGACATACTATACTATGACTTTTTTATCACTTTTTTTGGCATACTATAGTATGACTTTTTTCGACATACTATACTATGACTTTTTATCACTTTTTTCGACACACTATAATATGACTTTTTTCGACATACTGTACTATGACTTTTTTGACATACTAAAATATGACTTTTTTCGACATACTATACTATGACTTTTTTATCACTTTTTTGACATACTAAAATATGATAATTTTTTCGACATACTATACTATAACTTTTTATCACTTTTTTCGACATACTGTACTATTACTTCATCACTTTTTTCGACATACTATACTACAACTTTTTTCGACATAATAAAATATGACTTTTTTCGACATACTATGCAGTGACTTTTTGATCACTTTTTTGACATACTATAATATGACTTTTTTCGACATACTATACTATAACTTTTTTTATCACTTTTTTCGACATACTATACTATGACTTTTTTCGACATACTATACTATGGCATTTTTATCACTTTTTTCGACATACTATACTTTAACCTTTTTCGACATATTATACTATAACTTTATCACTTTTTTCGACATACTATACTATGACTTTTTTATCACTTTTTTTGGCATACTATAGTATGACTTTTTTCGACATACTATACTATGACTTTTTATCACTTTTTTCGACATACTATACTATAACATTTTTTTCACTTTTTTCGACACACTATAATATGACTTTTTTCGACATACTGTACTATGACTTTTTTGACATACTAAAATATGACTTTTTTCGACATACTATACTATGACTTTTTTATCACTTTTTTGACATACTAAAATATGATAATTTTTTCGACATACTATACTATAACTTTTTATCACTTTTTTCGACATACTGTACTATTACTTCATCACTTTTTTCGACATACTATACTACAACTTTTTTCGATATACTGCACTATGACTTTTTTTGACATAATAAAATATGACTTTTTTCGACATACTATGCAGTGACTTTTTGATCACTTTTTTGACATACTATAACCCTTGTGTTGTCCTTAGGGGTCAGGTTGACCCGTGGCGGTATCGCTCTCACCGACCCGGGCGTAATCCCCCCCCCCCCCCCCCCGTGGCGGTGTTTCTGTCACGGAGCCGGCGGGGAGACGCGGTCCCGTCTCTTAGGGGTCTTTCTGACCCTGTGTCCGTGTGACCCTGTGTCCGTCCGACCACGGGTCATTCCGACCACGGGTCATTCCGACCCACGGGTCATTCCGACCACGGGTCATTCCGACCACGGGTCATTCCGACCCACGGGTCATTCCGACCACGGGTCATTCCGACCACGGGTCATTCCGACCCACGGGTCATTCCGACCCACGGGTCATTCCGACCACGGGTCATTCCGACCACGGGTCATTCCGACCCACGGGTCATTCCGACCACGGGTCATTCCGACCACGGGTCATTCCGACCACGGGTCATTCCGACCACGGGTCATTCCGACCCCCGAAGGCCCCGTAGCTTCGTGCCGGTGCTCGGGGTAGTTTTCTTCTCGCGCCGGCCGGCCGCGGACCCTAGCGCGTCACCGGACGACCCCCGTAGTTTCACACCCCCCCCCGGCCCGAGGGAGCATTCTCTCTCGCGGTTATTCCGCGTACGGTCCTCAGACTACTAAAACACTGTTGACCGAGCACGCACCCACGCACCCACGCACCCACGCACCCACGCACCCACGCTCCGTACGCCGCAATGGCCCGCTGCCTGACCCTAGACTTGGAGCTGCATCGCTTTCTCACCCGAGCTTCGCGCAGCGGCCCCGAAGAGCAAGGCGTAGAGCGACAACGGCGAGAGGCGCGAGATCGGGACGAAGATGACGAAGAGGAGGAAGAGGAGGAAGAGGAGGAAGAGGAGGAAGAGGAGGAAGAGGAGGAAGAGGAGGACTCAGACAGCAGCGGCGGCAGCGGCGGCGGCGGCAGCACCTCCGACTCTGACGAAGAGGACCGAGACGGCCGCGGAGAAAGAGCTCGCGGAGAAAGAGCTCGCGGAGAAAGAGCTCGCGGCGGAGCCCGCGGTCGCCAAGCGGGGCAAGTGGATGACCGGGAGGCGGGGGGAGGCGGAGGAGAAGAAGGAGGAGAAGAAGGAGGAGAAGAAGAAGAAGAAGAAGAAGACGAAGAAGAAGAAGAAGAAGAAGAAGAAGCAGCAGCAGCAGCAGCAGCAGGACACAGCGGAGAGGAAGAGGAAGAGGAGGAGGAGGAGGAGGAGGGGGAGGAGCGGCAGGAGCGAGAGGAAGAGGGCGATGACGATGAGGAAGATGACGAGGAGGAGGAGGAGGAGGAGGAGGAGGAGGAGAGGGACACGTTCCCGTCGAGAAACGGCGAAATCCTGTGGTCCTCGCGGAGGTACCGCGCCCCCCGCGGCCCTCCGGGCGCGCCGCCCGAGCCGGGACCCACGGAGTACGCGAAGCGCCGCGTCCGCGACCCGCTCTCCGCGTTCCAGCTGCTGGTCACGCCGCGGATACAGGACGCGGTGCTGGCCGCCACGAACCTGGAGGGCCGGAGGCGATACGGCGGCGAAGGCGAAGGCGAAGGCGGGGGCTGGAAGAGCATGGACGCCACGGACCTGCGAGCCTACATCGGCCTCTTGATCCTGGCCGGCGTGTACAGGTCTCGCAACGAGGCGCTGGAGAGCCTGTGGCACGAGGAGAGCGGCCGGAGCGTGTTCCGCGCCACCATGCCCGTCAAACGCTTCCACGCGTACTCCAGGCTCCTGCGCTTCGACGACCGGGAGACGCGAGCCGCCAGACGGGCCTCGGACAAACTGGCGGCCGTGCGGGACGTGTGGGACGCGTGGGTCCGCCGGCTGCCCCTCCTCTACGAGCCGGGCCCGAACGTGACCGTCGACGAACAGCTGGTCCCCTTTCGAGGTGAGAGGAGAGGAGAGGAGAGGAGAGGAGAGGAGAGGAGAGGAGAGGAGAGGAGAGGAAAATGAAAATATGTAAAGTCTTTTGAATAAAAAGCCTTTGGCTTGTGTGTGTGTGTGTGTGTGTGTGTGTGTGTGTGTGTGTGTGTGTGTGTGTGTGTGTGTGTGTGTGTGTGTGTGTGTGTGATGATGTTATGCGCACCACAGACAGACAGACAGACAGACAGACAGACAGACAGACGGACAGACAGACACAGAGACAGACAGACAGACAGACAGACAGACAGGCAGACAGGCAGGCAGGCAGGCAGGCAGGCAGGCAGGGTGAGACAGAGACTGACAGACGGACAGACGGGCGGGCGGGCGGGCGGGCGGGCGGGCGGGCAGGCAGGCAGGGAGGCGGGGAGACACAGAGACTGGCAGGTAGAGACAGAGACAGAGACAGACAGACGGACAGGCAGGCAGGCAGGCAGGCAGGCAGGCAGGGAGAGACAGAGACTGGCAGGCAGACACAGAGACAGACAGACAGACAGACAGACGGGGTAGACAGACAGACGGGACAGACAGACAGACAGACAGACAGACAGACGGGTAGACAGACAAACAGGCAGGCGGGGAGAGACAGAGACAGACAGACAGACGGGTAGACAGACAGACAGGCAGGCAGGGAGAGACAGAGACTGGCAGGCAGACACAGAGACAGACAGACGGGCAGGCAGAGAGACAGGCAGACAGACAGGCAGGCAGGCAGGCGGGCGGGAAGAGACAGAGACTGGCAGGCAGACACAGAGACAGACAAACAGGCAGGCGGGGAGAGACAGAGACAGACAGACAGACGGGTAGACAGACAGACAGGCAGGCAGGGAGAGACAGAGACTGGCAGGCAGACACAGAGACAGACAGACGGGCAGACAGACGGACAGACGGACAGGCAGACAGACAGACATAGACAGACGGGACAGACAGACAGACAGACGGGTAGACAGACAAACAGGCAGGCGGGGAGAGACAGAGACTGGCAGGCAGACACAGAGACAGACAGACAGACGGGTAGACAGACAGACAGACAGACAGGCAGGCAGGGAGAGACAGAGACTGGCAGGCAGACACAGAGGCAGACAGACAGACGGGCAGGCAGAGAGACAGGCAGACAGACAGGCAGGCAGGCAGGCAGGCAGGCGGGAAGAGACAGAGACTGGCAGGCAGACGGACAGAGACTGACTGACGGACGGACGGACGGACGGACGGACTCTCTACGAGCAGAGTAGATTTCGGTCCGAGTAGTCTAGGCGGAGAGCCGGCCGCCGCCGCCGCTACGACGAACGACTTGTCGCGGCGGCCTGCGGATCAGTACCTCGGCGGCGGCGGCGGCGTAGCGTGTGCTTCGCCATGCTTCTGTGCGTGTGTGTGTGCGTGCACGCGGACGTTGTTAAACTTTTTCTCTGTCTCCTTTGTCTTTTTCTTCTCGTCTATCTCCATCTCCTTTTCCTCCTTCCGTCCTTTTGTTCTTTTTCTTCTTCTTCCTACGACTTGTTCTTCCGTCTCCTTTTCGTGCTCCTTCTGTGACCGCTCCGCCCGCCTTCGACGACGACGACGACGACGACGACAAGGCCGATGCTCCTTTCGCCAGTACATGCCCAGCAAACCCGCCCGCTACGGCCTCAAGACGTGGGTGGCCTGCGACGCGGCGTCCAGCTACGCTTGGAACATGCAGGTGTACGCGGGCAGGTCCCGGGCCGGCGCGCCGCCCGAGCGCCACTTGGCCACCCGCGTGGTCATGGACCTCACCCGAGGGCTGCGGGGCCCGCGGAACGTCACCTGCGACAACTTTTTCACCTCCTACGACCTCGCCCGACGCTTGCTCGTCGAACGGCGCTTGACCTTGGTCGGGACGGTCAGGCGAAACAAGCCGGAGCTGCCCGCCGCCCTGCTGAACGTCAGAGACCGCCCGGTCCTCTCGTCCAGGTTCGCGTTCACGCCCACCGCCGTCGCGGTCTCCTACGTGCCCAAGAGGAACAAAAACGTGCTGCTGCTGAGCACTTTGCACGCCGCCGCGAAGCCGGCCGTCGCCGCGGGCCCCCGGGCCAAGCCCCGCGTCGTCCTCCACTACAACGCGACCAAGGGCGGCGTGGACAACCTCGACAAGGTGGTGGGCACCTACAGTTGCCGCAGGAAGACGGCGCGCTGGCCCCTCGCCCTGTTTCACAACGTGGTGGACGTCTCGGCCTACAACGCCTTCGTGCTCTGGCGAGAACTCAGGCCCGAGTGGCTCCGCGGCAAACTCAACCGCAGGCGGAGGTTTCTCGAGCAGCTGGGCAGGGCCCTCGTGTCTCCGCTCATGGAGAGACGCGCGCGTCTCCCGCGGGCCGAAGCCTCCGCGGCCCTCGTGAGGGCCGCTAGGGCCTCGCGCCGGGACGCCGAGGGCGAAGGAGGCGGCGGCGGCGGCGGCCGGGACGCCGAGGGCGAAGGAGGCGGCGAAGGAGGCGGCGAAGGAGGCGGCGGCGGCGGCCGCGGCGGCGAAGACGACGACGACGACGACGAAGACGACGAAGGAGAGGAAGACCGCGACCGAGCCGAACCTAGGCCCGCGGCCAGAGTGCCCAGCGAGCGGAAGAGGTGTCAGCTGTGTCCGAAATCCAAAGACCGCAAGACGTACACGGTGTGCTCCGCTTGCCGCCGGTACGTTTGCGGACGCTGCACGCTGGTCTACTGCGTGGAATGCGTGAGACCGTAGCGGAAGGAAAAACAAAGATTACTTTTCATGATATCTTCTGCGTGGAATAAAGTCTTTTGAAGAAAAACAAAATACCTTGCTTGTGTGTGTGTGTGTGTGTGTGTGTCTGCTGTGTGTGTGTGTGTGTGTGTGTGTGTGTGTGTGTGTGTGTGTGTGTGTGTGTCTGCTGTGTGTGTGTGTGTGTGTGTGTGTGTGTGTGTGTGTCTGCTGTGTGTGTGTGTGTATGTATGTGTGTGTGTGTGTGTGTGTGTGTGTGTGTGTGTGTGTGTGTGTGTGTGTCTGCTGTGTGTGTCTGCTGTGTGTGTGTGTGTGTGTGTGTGTGTGTGTGTGTGTGTGTGTGTGTGTGTGTGTGTGTGTGTGTGTGTCTGCTGTGTGTGTGTGTTTGTGTCTGCTGTGTGTGTGTGTGTGTGTGTGTATGTGTGCGTCTGTGTGTGTGTGTGTGTGTGTGTGTGTGTGTGTGTGTGTGTGTGTGTGTGTGTGTGTGTGTGATGTCACGTGCCCAGCACGCATGCAGACAGGCACACGGACAGATAAAAAACACACAGAGAGAAACACACAGAGGAACACAAAGGGGGGTGGGCGAAGGACGAAGGGGCCGCCGTGGATGTTATATGAATGTGTGGAAGCCAACGCTAGGGTACCCTAGCGGAAAGGTTTCCGTTACGCGATGGGCAATACAAGGGTTAAATGCAAGCATGCGTGACCTTCTGATACACCTTACTCTAGGGGCGTTTTTAAAATCCACATTCGCTCACATAATGGCCCAAAAGGGGTCACCCAGGGAAGAAAGGTGGAGGAGAGATGAAGACGGACCACTAACATTTATTTTATCATACTAATGGACACATAAGCCCATCACATAGAGTGTTACAATGTTGCATATAAAGCATGTTAACAAACATGCAAGCCGCAAACTGCTGCCAGATTGACACCTTAGACGGAGTTTTGCATTTTTGATTCAAACTCCAGTGGTGAGGCTGACCGCGGTGGCTGAACAGGATTACTCCAGTTATTTTGCTTTACACTTGCAATTTAGGTTATAGTGTGAATATTATTTAATTATATTCATTACAATAATTACGTATATGCAATATTGATGGGAGAACAGGCAGAATAAAGACATGTACTTACTTTGAAGACAAACTGTGTTTCTGGAAGTATTTATTTATTTTAATTTTAAGTTGCATTCAACAGGGACAGATACACATAACAGATAGCATGACAACCCTTATACATTTCTAATTTGCTTAGTTACAGAATTAAACTAAAAACAGCTTCTGGACATACGCAGCTGCGGATGAACTCGAAACATCTTACATCTTCAACTCACACAATATTTCACAGAATATTACCCAGATGGATATTATGACCACTCATGGCAAAATCTCAACCCTTGTACATTTATACAATACAGAATTTGATAAAAACAGCTTCCGGATATATGCAGCACATAGCTGCGACTCAAGTAAGTAAGTAAAGTTTATTTGTATAGCACCATTCACAGATAAAAATCACAAAGTGCTTCACAAATACAAATAAGAAAGAAAAGAAAATACAGCATAACATGAGGAAAGGGGAGGGAAAAGAGACTTCCAAACAATGCTCAGTAATTCAACATAACGTAATATTTCACAGAATATTACCCAGATCCTCACACCTCTGCATACTGCTCTGTGCTTGTGTAGACGCAGGGCACGCTGATATCACTGAGATTAGTAGAACGTGCCATGTTTTGCCACGCATATTCATCAACCAAGTTCACAGAAAACCTTTCTCTAACACAGGGTTTAAGGAATAAGGCATCTGCAGCCTTGCGGTTTAGGTGGTAATTCATGTCATGTTTAGTTTTGACTTGGGATAGGTTAGGCGTCACACCTCTCATTCCAATCTTGGAAGCCACATAAACTATGAAATGCACAAATGTACAGCCGTGGGATGGGGTACAGTCTAGCACCACGGCTAACTCTCTTGTTTGGCACGTATATTGAGCTGTGAACCATTC
This sequence comes from Gymnocephalus cernua, assembly GCA_023631565.1. Lineage (NCBI taxonomy): Eukaryota > Metazoa > Chordata > Actinopteri > Perciformes > Percidae > Gymnocephalus > Gymnocephalus cernua. Next base: position 34,451,753 of record CM042433.1, on the reverse strand, counting down.
CTTGAGGTGATAAACCATCTCTTTGAATTCTTGCGTACCAGTGTAGCTCACAATAGTTTGGTCTACAAGAGTTAGAACCCTGGGTTGCGTTTCGTCTGACTCCTCTGTACACCACATACACAGAATTATTTGTTTCTTAAAAACAAAACAACACCAATGAAACCTGTAGCAATTTAGATCAACATGAAACAACTTGGGAAGTTGAAAATCGGGGCTGGTCATATCTGTTGTTTCTGGCATCCAATTTGCCACAACAACATGATCCCAAAAGCCTGGTAGTTGAGGTATGCAGACATATTTCTTGGCACAGTCCATTGGGAGGGTTTTGTTTGGCCAGTACCGAAAAGACATCTGTTCTTCTGCATCTCTGACTAGCACTTGGAACGCTGTATGACATAAATTGCAAAATTATTATATATAAATCCATATCTCTATTATGGTAACGTAAACCTAAAACCTAAAAACCTACCTCGGTCCAACTCTTCGTCACTGGGAGGCCTGTCCTGAGCCAGAATTTGCTGAACATGTGTGTTGACTTGCTGTCTGGTCTTGAACAGGTCAGTTGAATCACGTAGAAGATCCCAATCTCCCACGGTGTCCAGGTTAAGGCAATTAATCAGAGTGTTTGTAGTTGTGCACTGTAGTGCATTCCTGGGCTTCAGTTTGCACGGCCTGCAAGTTTGACCAGCGCGGTAGCAGAGTCTGCACATGACACAACTGCATGGGAGCTGCATTGCTCGGTTAAGTTCTATCAGATATTCCTCACATATTACCGCTCTGTTGAAAATATTTTTGCATGTAAAACAGCGGACAGCTCGTGTAACTACACTCAACAGCGTATCTGAGGTGTTCGATATGTGAGGCATTATCTGGTCAGGTTCTAACTGTCCAGAGTGTGGAGTGAGCGGCAGTTGTAAAGTGGGTGCAGAGCTTGGTCCTGGCTGCTGCTGACCTGATATAGCTGGAATATTTACCTGATGCTCAGGGGGTGTTTGCTGTGCTTGCTGTTCCCCAGTGCCCACAATGTCCATCGGGGACAAGTTTTCCAGGAGTAACACCATTTCTCTCTCGGATTGGTCACGAGGCTCTCCAATCTCTCCAATAGGAGAGGGATAACGATTAGCTGGATCATTCACATCGTCTAGTTCTTGCATCTGGTTCACAATCTGGACTTCCTCACGGCTCAAATGTTCAGCATTCCTGTCACCATTCCTGTCAGAATAACAAAACTGGTTAAATCTTTACACAGACAAGGTGATATTTTTTGACATAAACATTTTACATATATATATACACACACATTTCACACTGTAGATTTTCAGTCACAGAGTGGTAATCGGGGCTTGACTCTGACACAGGCGAAGTTCCTCCCCCCCCAAAGTGGAGTGTAGGTGATGAGGTAAGTGTGCTAGGCCCAGAAACACAGTCGCTGTCTTCGTCGACCTCGGCTTCATCATCACTTGATGAGCTGTTATATCTACGCTCTGCACCTCTCTTGTAGACTCTCTTGTAGGAACCCTTCCCAGTCCCAGTCTCGACGGCCCGGTCGCCATGGGACCTGCGTGATTCACGGGGCTCACTGCTACAAAAACTTGGTTCATTACCACACTGTTGTTTGCCATTTACCACAGCATAGACTGTGCTTTGAACCCTGTAATGAAAACACAAAGACATAAGCACTATATATATATATATACTACACTATATATATACATATAATCATACATATTTTCATCATAATCACATTTGGTGATAACAGTATGAACCTTTTATTACCTTACGTCTGAGCCCTCCGTAGACCGGCCAGGGCCTGCGGCATCAGTGACTCCAGTCAAGTGGTTGTCGTTTTGGATTTCCTCAGGTCTTTGTTCTGTCCTCTGACGCGGACGCCCCCTTCCACGGGTTACGGCTCGGCTGCATCTCTCATCGTGGATTCTTGACGGCCTTTCTTCTGTCCTCTGACGCGCACGCACCCTCTGACGCGCAGCCTCTCGGCTGCTTCTCCCACCATAGTCGCAGTTCACAGCGTTAACGCCTGTAGACGGTCTGGGGTGTGGATGACTGCCTTGTGGGGCGCGCCGTGTGTCCTCAAACCTACCGCCGTGTCCCACTGCACATGCCCCCGCCCGTGAATGCCGGCTTAGTGACCTCCGTCCCCCCCGCCCCCCCCGCGAGCCCCGTCCCCGTGATCCACGTCCCCGTGAACCCCGTGAGCGTCCCTGTGAACCCCGTGAGCGTCTCCATCCTGCGGGCTCCTCCCATGTTCTCTGTACGGGCTGACACCGGTATCCACTGTCATAAGACCTGGAATCACAAGGACTTGGGTCGTAGGCATAGTCCCTGGTCTGACATTGGGATCTGCCGCCGTGGTTTGTCTCAGCGTCGTTTCTCTCTCGGCTACTTTGGCGCGCACGCAGTTCGAGAAGATGTCTCTGTTGTAGATTTCTCTCTGGAGACGCAGGTGCTCGCTGCCACCTTTGCTCTGCATGGTTTTCACGCCAAGACATCACGGCTTTGACTCTCCACAGTTCAACTGCAATGCAAATGTAATTTATAGACTGCAACTCCTCCCTGGTCTGTGTCTCCAATGGACAAACACACACACACACACACACACACACACACACACACACACACACACACACACACACAGAGAGAGAGAGAGAGAGGGGGGGGGGGGGGGGGGGGGGGGGGGGGGTCAAATACATTGGTTCTTGACTATAATCACCCTGCAGAAACACATATTTACATGCTATAAGGAAACGCGGTTAAGGGCACAAATTGAACAAATTGTAACACATTTTTAGTTATTACAAACTTAGATTCATAAAACATTTAGAAACTTACAGTTACAGTTCATTTCAGAGAGATATTTGTAAATACAATAATGGAATATTATAATTGGAATGTATGGTGAATAAACTTCATTTACATGAAACGATACCTACTTTTTTGGGTAAAATAAGCATAAAGTATTAATTCTTTTCATTATAGTTAAGGTCAGATGAACCTATGTTTGTGGATAATCACTGTGTGTGTGTGTGTGTGTGTGTGTGTGTGTGTGTGTGTGTGTGTGTGTGTGTGTGACACATGAAAGCTACTTTTCAGTTTATTGCTGTTCTTGACCAAGGTTTTTATTGGGTTTTCATATCATATCACAAACAAACCGCTGACAGAGAAAGCTTCAGTGTCAGAGAGATGACCCATAATGTTACATAAACTATATTACCCAGAGGGCACTACGTTTTTACATTTTAGATCTTGACGAATCACGTAAAATAAAGGCAAGCCGTCGGCCCACCCTATCAGATGTAGCCCACCCTATCAGATGTAGCTTCTCCACGGACGCTAGTTTGAAAAAGCTGTCATTACAGGGGATGATTACATGGCTGCCTTTTCAAAGAGTACATTACATATTCATATAATGAATTTCACTCGTAAATCCTCTGAAGCTGTGTAACTGACAGACCACATCCAGAAACTGGACAGTGTGTGTTACACATGCATATCAGATGACCACATCCTGCGACCCAAGACTTCTTTTTGAAACACAGCTCACACTGGGGATCGAAGGGTCGGGAAATAGTCAAGCTTGTGTATTGACCAGCCTTATTACAGAACCAACAGGTGACCAGACCGCTTTGAGAAACTCTCTCAAAACACATAGAGCAGCCTACATGCCCACAGGAGAGATATGCATTAATGCGATTATTTCGACAGCAGACGCAGGTGGGAATTGGAGCAGCGGCTTCCTCAGTGGTATGGCCCCCGCCACCTAAAAGAAAAAGCAGAAATTAGCTATAAACAGAAGCCAAAGACAAACATTTTATGGTGGTTTTATGTGACTGCATCACTGACTGACCCAAGATTGTCATGTTCTGATGTTGACTCAGTTCGGCCATTGAAGCGTCTAGATTTACAACTGTGCCATTGTCATCTACACATAGCCACGCTGATGACAAGCTGAATCTGGAATCTGTCTGGACAAGTTGGCGTAGAGTTGTCGTTCTGCAGTTGTAGTACAACGTGGCTCCCCTTGGGACTCTGGTGTAGGGGTTTTGTTTCAGTACGCCTGGACCGCTTTGCACATTAACAAATTTCATCTTTCCATAGAAATCTGTGATATTGGCTTCTTTTAAGGGGCTCTCGTGTCTCAGTACATCTGCATACACTATTCCCATATTTTGGTCTATTAAAGTTGAACATGGGTATTCGGCCAAAAGACATGTATTCTTATTCCAGACCTTTGAGCTGTGCACGCAATTCTGTGACAACAGCTGTTTAATGGTTTGAAACTCTGTGCATCTGACGGTTAACATCCTTGTCTGGGGGCCAGCCAACAAGACGGTGACTGTGTGACTGGTCTGTTGGGTACATGAAAAGCATATTAGTGGTAACATAACACCTTTAAAATGTGTTGAAGGCTATGTAACACTTACGTGTCTGCTGTAAATGTGGAAAGAGGTCATCGGGTCAGACATGGTATTTTCTTCTGATTTTATCCAGTTCAGTGAAGTTGCCAACGCTTCCATGTCACCAACGTGTTCATAGAAGCTGTGTCCGGTTTTAACGACAGTCTGTGCTACACTGTATGAATCTGCAATCACGTTTTTATCACCACTTAACAGCTCATAAAAATCTAGCAAAGGAAGCTGCTCACACGCTTGGTTTGACCATAGTAATATTAATTTACTAAGCAGACCAAGGAATTTTGTAATACCACCTGTCTCTACATGTATGCAAATTACTGTCAGTTTTTGGTTTTCACTGAAGATGTCTTCGCCATTTCCGGCGACCATCTCGTACCCACGGTTGTTGGGGGATGGATTGTATGTCCATCTGGTCACATGCCAGCGTAAAACTTGACAAGTTGAAATGTTGAAATGCGGATTCGGCGTGGTTCCCCATCTGATTAATATGGTCAAATACATTGGTTCATGCCTATAATCACCCTGCAGAAACACATATTTGCATGCTATAAGGAAACGCGGTTAAGGGCACAAATTGAACAAATTGTAACACATTTTTAGTTATTACAAACTTAGATTCATAAAACATTTAGACACTTACAGTTACAGTTCATTTCAGAGAGATATTTGTAAATACAATAATGGAATATTATAATTGGAATGTATGGTGAATAAACTTCATTTACATGAAACGATACCTACTTTTTTGGGTAAAATAAGCATAACGTATTAATTATTTTCATTATAGTTAAGGTCAGATGAACCTATGTTTGTGGATAATCACTGTGCGTGTGTGTGTGTGTGTGTGTGTGTGTGTGTGTGTGTGTGTGTGTGTGTGTGTGTGTGTGTGTGTGTGTGTGTGTGTGTGGTTATGTGTGTGTGGTTATGTGTGTGTGTGATGTTTGACAACCTCTGGTCCGCCTGGTTTATCTTGTCCACAGTCAATCTATGGACATCATTATTTTCAGGAAAATCTTTCATTTTTCAAAAAAAAACGAGGGCCGTTGTTGTCATGACACTGGGTCCCCCCTCTTTTTTTTTATTTGTGCAGCCTGCAGGTTAATGATGACGTGATTATCTTTTTGACCATGCCCTGAGATTATTATACATTAATAATAATGAATCATTAATGAAACTGACTTGACTTGATTTGAAAGCTTTTGTAAAAAGGGGATATTTGTGGTGAGAAATAAATGTAAATCATGTAATTTAGTGTCAGACACAGAGCCAGCTGTGAAGCTACTAATGATCTCACTGTGAGACACAGGTAAGCTGCTGATGTTCCATGATGTGTGAATAACCAAACGTTATCACTGAAATAAATGCTTTCTTACTACTTCTTACTACTTAGTAGTTTACCTGTTTCCAGTTCAAATATCTAAATATTCTTAATTCAAGATACATTTACTAGACAAGTTAAATTGTGTCTTGTTTTCTGAAAACAAAACTAAAAATTAAGTGATTTTGTTTTTTTTTCTTGTTGCTTAAAAAAAGCTAAATCTAAAACAATTATTTTTTACAGATAATGTGCCTTGTTTTAAGCAAGATTCACTTAATTTTGAGGTGTTTTTTCATACTTGTTTAGTAAATGCATCTTGATGTAAGATCTTTTTTAGATATTTGGACTGGAAACGAGAGAAATACTAAGTAGGAAAGCATTATTTTTTTGCAGTGATCACATTAGTTACAATATAACAATAATCAATAATCAACATAATAATATCATATTACTTTATATAACACTCACAGTTCTGCTACATATATATACTTGGAGTCACCCAGTGAAAATATAAACATTATTAACATTATAAGACATATAAACGACAAGCTTTACATTTCTCCATAAAAGGCCCAAATGTATCCAAAAAATCAAAACAGTGAGGCTCCCTATTCTCTGTATAACGGGTCATAAAGCGAATAAAGGATCTTTGTAGTCAAAGAACACTTTGTGTTCACTTCGTTGCATCGTTGCTAGCTTGTAGTGAGCCATCACAGCCATTCCATATCATAGAAGATCTCTGCTCTCGAAAGACCGCTCCCCATTGGTTTGCAGACAATAACAAAGCCCCAATGCATTCTGAGACACTCTACACGGACGCAACGGAGAAATACGGCCGAAACTCCGACATTGTGGACAAAACGCTTATCGATCTTGGACTTAAGAGCTGGGATTTTACTGCTCAAATACCCGAAAAAAAGGCAAAAGTTCCAGGCTGGATATAAAACCTCCCGTGAAGGCTAGAAGGACAGCAAAGAGACGCTCGTTAGCGCTAGCTTGTTGGTTATGATGACAGAACCCAGTAAGACGATCGATCTTATGGTTATTAAATGATTAAAATATGAGTCAAAGGTTCCGTTGCCTGGTCGCCCAGCATATGGCTGCAGTCAGAGGTGTCCCCTGAAATACTTTAAATCATTGTCCGGAATTATTAATTGCTAATCTTGTATTCTTGTAATCTCAAACTATAAATTCTCTTTACAGTTTACTGGAATTGAATTTGTTTTGACACGGGTTACATATATTTTACATGGTGAATATAATCCATTAATCGCGTTTATATATATATATATATATATATATATATATATATATATATATATATATATCTTATTTTGAAAAAACCAGAAGTCGTCCCATGTGTTTCCTCTTCTCAATCTGACCCAGAATGCACTGCGTCGCCCACCGGACTTATTTTCCTCCTAAGACGTTGCTGTGTGCACATCGTCCTTCCAATGGAAACGTGAGTACAACTACAATTATTTATCTTAGCCCATACTATGGCGTTATATATATATATAGGTGGTGATGACTTCTTAAGTAGATAGTAGATAGAAAAAAGCTATGCTAACGCTGTTAGCTCTTTGTGTGGCAAAGCGCAAACAAAGAGCTATGCTAACGCTGTTAGCTCTTTGTGTGGCAAAGCGCAAACAAAGAGCTATGCTAACGCTGTTAGCTCTTTGTTTGCGCTGTGTGCGTGTTGGACCCGTGTTACGGTTTAACGAGAGACCATGTTAACTGGCGACCGTCAGCCAAATGCGTCTGTTGTTGTCACAGTGACGACAGCTGTTGAAAACGGGAAGAGAATACGTAGCTGTCCGCGTGAATGCATTTTTGTTAAGTTGTCACCAAAATGATAAAACATAACGACGTTGACGTTACCTCTCTGATTTGTCTGTGGAGTCTGAGGAAACTTTTTGCGTTTTGAATGTGGCTGTTTGTTTAGGAAAACAGGAAGACAGCTGTGTTCTTCCTGTTATAATGTCTATAATACGTTTATTTAACATATCTATTCGTCTTCAGAGCTTGTTTAAGTAAACACATGTCACGTCGAAAAGTATTTAGCACTTTTTGTGGATTCAAACTCGTACCATTGTGGGGAAAAATGGACAGTTAAACATATGATTATGTAGTAAAAAGCTAACTTACCTTGTGTTCTGTGTTGGCTTACGGTGTTGCAGGATAATAGTTTAACTGAGCCCATGCCTACATATATATAGTCTACATTGACAGCTGTATTGACGTTTGTGATTTATTTCTAGTTTTGAAAAAAAATCAATGTCCTTTGCTAATGGTGATGGTGGATCAACCCTGATTTAGATGTGTTTTTGTTTTGTATAGACCCCAGACTCCATGTAAATAATTACTACTTTTAGTGTGTATAGACCCAGACTCCATGTAAATAATCACTACTTTTAGTGTGTATAGAGCCAGACTCCATGTAAATAATCACTACTTTTAGCGTGCATAGAGCCAGACTCCATGTAAATAATCACTACTTTTAGCGTGTATAGAGCCAGACTCCATGTAAATAATCACTACTTTTAGCGTGCATAGAGCCAGACTCCATGTAAATAATCACTACTTTTAGTGTGTATAGAGCCAGACTCCATGTAAATAATCACTACTTTTAGCGTGCATAGAGCCAGACTCCATGTAAATAATCACTACTTTTAGCCTGTATAGAGCCAGACTCCATGTAAATAATCACTACTTTTAGTGTGCATAGAGCCAGACTCCATGTAAATAATCTGGACTTTTAGCGGTTATAGACCCAGACTCCATGTAAATAATCACTACTTTTAGCGTGTATAGAGCCAGACTCCATGTAAATAATCACTACTTTTAGCGTGTATAGAGCCAGACTCCATGTAAATAATCAGGACTTTTATCGGGTGTAATGGGGCCAAGTGTGTAAAAGTCCTGCCTTGTTAAAGCGCAGATTTCTGATCAGATGTTATCATTTACACAGGTCTGAACTTCTACTAAGGTGACTGTAATGAACGGAATACTGAATGCCACAGCACAGCGTACCCCGCCCAAGAGATTACGCTGGACCCTCTGGAGATTTTTGGAGGTACGGTTTTCGTCCCACTCTTTTTCTAGTTAAAGAGACAGTTATCATTATGGAGTTTCCATGTTTTTGAGGAGTTTGCTCACACTAATGTAATGTACTACTAATGAACGATCATTTTCTTTATTTAAAAGTCCAGCCTTGGAGTGTGGCTGGTCTGTTCTATAAAATGGACATGTAGTTGATGCATTTTCAAGCCTATCTATTGATTGGCTAAAATGCTGACGCTGTAGGGACATCTTTAATGTTTATTGATTCCCTTTAAAAATCGATTTTTCCAGATGTCTTACTTATTAGTTTTTATCATTAGCAGTAAAGCTAGACCATCAACTACATTTCCAAGGGCCAGAATTATTTTTTTTAAGCTATAGGTCATTCAGCCCTGCACCAGAATCTTCCCCCAGGGTTCTCTGCAGCCATGCCAGACCCTTTGCAGCCAGTCCTGCCTTTGCTTCAGGACCCCTCTGCCCAGCTGGTAGTCCTGCCCACTGAGCCTCCCGCACATCCTGCAACCCGTCACCTGGATATGCCACAACCTTGCTTTCTCCTCTGTAAAGTGAGTGCGACCTTATCCTCCTTTCCCTTAAGCTCTTATCTACCCTTTGCATTCAGAGATTTCAAAATGAATAAAATAAAACACAATTGCTTCTAATTTCTAAGAGGATTTTTTTTTGCTTTCTATACACAGGTTGTATTTGTCTTCACTTGGTGGCGTTAGTCTGTAACTACAGTCACACACCCCGGAGCCGAGGCGTGTGCGTTACTTCACGCAGCAGATGTAACTGACTGGAAACGACACCGAGGATTATTTAGCCTACTGCCGCTGGCACGGATGAACTAACGCTACAGTCGTTACTGTAAGTAACCTAAAATAAAACCTACCATGATTAAAAAGTCAATACTTATCAATATACACACCTACCTGTTCTACAGGCATCAACATGTTTCAGTCTGCTCTGTCTGCTCTGTCCACTCGCTGTGCAAACACAGCTCTACTCTGCAATTAGCGACTTTTTACAAACAAGCTAAAATGAAAGATGTCAGGTTGTAGTCTAACTATTTATCTTGAACTTTGGACAAACTCTTGTAAATTTAGCTGCTGTCTTAACGAACCGTCCTCTCCGCTGGAGCAGTAAGCTGTAGATGTATCATAAGACCAAAACATATACATGTGGCTACTTAATATGCACGTGAATTACGTGATCGTTATGTCCACCTTCTTCATTCTTGATGATGATGTTGCCAGTTGTATTCTTTTGCAACAGCATTGTCTTATTTCAAATGAGGCATACATGATGAATGGTAGCCTGCTTATCAGTCCATTCGTCATTAAAGCTGCTGTTTTCCACATCAACTTTTCGCTTCAGCCTCTCTGACTGTGACACGTTTACCTGACAACAGCCTTTCTTTCTGCAAACATTTCCACCAATCAGGACGCTGTATACTACAACAATGTTTCAGTAATCAAAGACTTTAATCATCACGCAGTGAACTGCCCCCCTAATCTGGGAACTGTTTCTAGTTAAGTAGCCTATCTAGTTATTGTTATGGATTGTCCATGTTTTTTTTAGGAGTTTTCTTACACTAATACATGTAAAAAATATATAGCATTAATTTAGTAAGAAAGTGAAATATCAAACAAGAATATGCTTATTAGGTAT